>OX940809.1:31760636-32360636 GCA_954870605.1 Acer campestre | reverse complement strand
TGAGTTTCCAAAAACAATTCCACCACTTGCTAAAAGGAAAGGAATTAGAAACGGAAGCCTGAACCCTATTTTGAAGGGCTAGGCTGTACCCACTTCTCATTGTATATTCACCTTTTTTATCATAATGCCACCGAAAGAAATCTTTCCCATCATTCCAGCTTATTGGAATTGAAAGCAATACTACAATCATCACCTACAGACCACCTAAGGCCTTTCGAAAGTAATTCCCTCCCTTAAATTAAACTTTTCCAGACGTAAGAACAGCCCACATTTACGGTGGCAGAGAGGAAATCGGTTTGACTGAAATATTTTGCACAGAGGACTTAGGCAACCAACGAAGAGGGATTCAAAAGAATCTGCCACGCCTGTTTAGCGAGCATGGCTTGGTTAAATAGAGAGATGTCTTTGAATCCAAGACCACCAAGCCCTTTCGGAAGACGGATTCTTCCAACTGATTCAGCTGATCTTCCTAATGCCATCTTTCGATCCCTACCAAAATTTAGAGGACATGGAACCGAGGTCTTTGCACAGGGACATCGGAAATTTGAAAATGCTCATCGAATAGGAAGGAATCGATTGGGCCACCGCCTTAATAAGAATTTCTTTGCCCCCATAGGAGAAGTGGCTGCCTTTCTAGCTGTGAAATTTCTTCCAAACTATGTCTTTAATGTCAGTAAAAGTCATAGTCTTATTCCTCCCAACCATATAAGGGAGGCCTAAATACTTTTCTTGAGTATTGCAATCCTGAATTTCCAGCACATTTTGAATCTCTTTTTTGGAGGGCAACGAAACCTTGGGGCTGAAGGTTATCTTAGATTTGGAGAGATTGATTTTTTGACCAGAGCCTTTTTCATAAATATTAAGGATGTCCCTTATTCGGTCACTACTAGCCCTTGAAGCTTTACAGAACAAGATGCTATCGTCTGCAAAAAGGAGATAACTGATCAGAGGACCTCCCCTACAACAGCTGATACCTAAATCACACCCATTTCTTTAAGACTTCGACATTAAACTGGAAAAAGCCTTCGCGCACAAAAGGAAGAGGTATAGTGACAAAGGACAGCCCTGTCTAAGCCCTCTTGAGGGGGAGATGATGCAAATTGCTCGACCGTTGAGAAGAAAAGACAGCAACGATGGCGAAATGTAGTCTAAAACCAGGGAGATCCACTTAGCTAGAAAATCCATCTTCACCATAACCATTTCTAGAAATTTCCACTCAACCCTGTCGTACGCTTTACTCATGTCGAGTTTAATCGCCATTTGGCCTTTCTTAATCGACTTCTTCTTACCTTAACCATGTCGACTTCTTACTTTTGGTGTTTTGTACACGGTGAAAGAGAAGAAATTTGTTGGGTTGCAATTTGGTCTTGTACGGTGAAGGAGAGGGAGTAGAAGAAGGTGAATAGTTTTTTATTAATATTATATTTGATTAATGAAAGTTTTAAGGCTCATGTGGCAATGTGTGATTGGATAATTTATTTTGATTTTTTTCATTGATTTAATACTATTGGAAAAGACCAAATTGTCCTTCACCAATTAGTGACTGACAATGGTCAATGGTTAGTCAACTGGTCAAGGAGAAGTTAGTGTTATTATGATTTTTTCACATGTTTTAATGCAATTTTACATATAACCAGGTTAATTTTGTGTAATTTTCCCAAAAATAAACAAGGCTTTTCTTTTATATGTAGATTATCATTTTAGTCCCTTCTCTTTAGCGAAAAATTAATATTTTTAACGTATTTGTTTTTTAACAACCGTAGTCCCTTAATTTTCATAAATACATCAAATTGGTAACTTGGACCCTAATTTTGACAAATACAAATCGACCATTTTTCCCTTTGTATTTAATTATTAAATGAGAATGAAACTTTTTCCCTCCAACCTTTTATAATTTGACAACTTTACCTATTTTGATTGTCCAATAAAAAAATTTCTTATAAAATCTTGTGTTCTGTGATATTTCATATTAGACTGTATTAAGTTATAGAATATTAAGTAAGATGTAATTTTTGTTTATGAATATTTTGATATTAAATTGAAATATATTTATTTTGAAAGAATAAATTGAAATATTTTTAGACTAAAAAAATATATTATAATTTATATATTTATTGTGTTATATTTTTAAAAATAATAATTAATAGATAATTAATATTTTTATTACGTAAATTATTATTCATGTAACAAATTCCAATAATACTTGATAATTGTTTTTAATATTTTATTTAACTTATATAATTTTTACATTTATACTATTAGAATACCATTAATTTAATTTTAAATTGAATATTGAAATAAAATTATATTATTTTTGTAATATATTTAACAAAAAAAATATTATATAATTGTTGAAAAATGTAATATTACTAAAACAAGTTAGAATGGTGGAGAAAATCTTCAATGAGACGGTCTCATTGATGTGGTAATGAGACCATCCAATAGAAATATAGTTTCTTTAAGTTTCAAAATATTTTTTGATGTTTTCAATAAAAATGTTATAATTCTATTGGACGATCTCACCACCCGTCAAAGAGAGCCACTGAAGATTTTCTCTAGAATGATAAGCTTACCTCCTAATAGTTATTATTATCTAAATGGCTTAAAAAAAAAAAAAAAAAAAGGACACATGGCTCTTCTTAGGCTTGTGATAGACTGATAGTGATTAGTGAGTGTCCAAAGATGGTACCTTATGTCCTCAGTATTCAGTTCGGTCTTATATTTTACCAACAGAACCAAATAAATTTCATATCATCTCATCCCAATCCTGTATAATTCCATGAAATAGTTCAATTCAATCTCGCACATCAAATGGTGTCTTAGAGCATCTCCAACGTTAGACACCAAAATTTATACCAATTTGATGTTAAAAGAGTATCTTTAAGAAATATGCTTACATCAAAAAAATTTCCACTCCAATGTTCCGTACTGAATTTTATGCCAAAAGAATATCTTTAAAAAATATTCTCCTAATAAAGTTTAACATAAATAAATGTATAATTAATAAGTAAATTAAATCATACATATATATGTCAATATTGATGTTAGTTTAAAAATCTCAACGAATCTTTCCAATGGTATATTTCTTTGGAAATCATATTGTTATAATTAAATATTGGAAGATTAAATTAGGAATCTTAAAAAGTTTAAATAGTATGATGTGACGTTTAAAAAAAAAAATGTTTTGTTGTGTCACTGTAACTGAACCGAAAAATTGTTTTTTGAGAGGTGTAGTTTAGTGCATTCGTTGTAGTTGGTTTTTACATCAATTTGGTATTTTGGTGTCTTCATTTGAGTTGCTCTTACTCCCTTCATCTGTCACTAATTCAAAAAAATAAATAAAATAAACAAGTCTATAATACAGATTATCAAATAAATAATAAATTGGGTAAAAAAATATCGAAAACTCACAAATAAATAAATCATAAGTAGCACATCACCTTTTTTTTTATAAAATTGTACAGACCTAAGAGAAAAAACCATCTCAAGCGGCCGAACATCACCTTTTAGTAGCTATGGTAGTGCACTTTCATAGTGATGGTGAGGGGTTTGAGTCCTACCATCTACCTTTTACAAACTTGCTTTAGGAGTTTTCTCCCGATTTTTAGAAGTAGTTACTTTAGCCATATATATATTGTCTAATCTTAGCTGGTCCCGACAGTCCTATATTGTAATAGTTGTTATACTTTAAAAATAATAATAATAATAAATCATAATTACATTAATTTCTTTTAAAAAAATAATAATAAATAAATAAATAACAATAACAATAACAATAACAATAACCGGTAAATCAGTTGGATAATCAATTTCAGTGAAGCCGCGATGGTTTCATTATCTTCAGCGAGATCGGTGATAAACCCATCTCCCATTTTCATCTCCAATCCAACCCCACAAAATTCCTTCTTCTTCTTCTTCCCAATTTGTTCACCAAATTCTCCATTCTTCAAATCCAAATTCTCTTCTTCTATTTCATGCCTCCCAAAAGCCACCAATGTCACCACTTCTTCTTCAACTCACCAAGAAGAAGAAGAAGAAGAAGAAGAGTTTCAGGTTTTGTCAGCGGTGAGGAGCAAGTACAATGACATTGTGATTGTGGACACTCCCAACTCAAGAATGCTGCTTCTCGACTCTACTCGTAAATTGGGACTTTAATTTGTTACATATATATTTATAAATGTTTCTCTTAATTTGCTACATATATATAAATGCTCTTGATTTTGCAGATAATGTTCATAGCATTCTCAATAAGGGTCTTCAAAAATGGACTGGTTCTTACTGGGTATGTAATTGCTCAATTACCCTTGTTTTATTTTCAGTAATGGATCTGTTCTTAGTTTTCGATTTTTGTTATACAGGATGAATTTGCTAGTTTGCCAGCTATTCTTCCAAAAGGTCCTATTGCAATCTATGGCTTGGTACTTGTATTTACTTGAATAAATTTGAATAATGTGTTGGAAATTTTGTGATAAACTCTTGACTTAAGAGCACAAATTGAGTATGATTAATTCCATGAAAATGGAAGATTAAAGTGTATTCGAATTCTCCTCCGTGAGAATTTCGAAATGGTATACTTAAACTTACAAAATGGTTAAAGGGTGAATGAGAAATTGAGTCTCAAAGTGAGCCCAAAATGTGGTGAACAATGGCACATTCCACATTGACTAGGGAAGAAACTTTTATATAGTATATAGGTAAATGTGTGATAGTAGCTATCAATATGTGTGTGGCATAGAGGCTCTCTCTCACGCACGCAGGGGGTGCAAATCATGGATCTCGAACCTTCAAATGCTTGACTTGTGTGTGGGCGCATCCTGCGTATATGAATGCCACTCCGATTGGACCGTGAGAATGCAGTTGACTTTTTGCCACTTCCCTAAGTCGAATTTCCGAATATGTCCCTAAACCCTAGTGCTTCAGTTTGAATATGTCCCTAAACCCTAGTGCTTCGGTTTTGCCTATAAATACCCTAGTATTCTTTTCATATCATTTATTCCAAAATACTTTCCTCTCTTCATTGTTCTTGGTAAGTTTTAGCTCGGTTTGAGTTCGCTGAGAGTGGCTTGTGCTTCGCACTTCCACTATTAAAACCGTTGTATCCTGAGAGACGATCGCTATACACATACAGTGAAATCGTCATAAGGACACCGTATGAAACACAAGCCTCGGTTTCTTTGATCTGATTGTTTTATGGCTTATTCACCTTCTGTTGCTGCAGGTTCTGTTCCAGATTGTGTTTTCGGATTTACAAACAACATTATGTTGTTTATTGAATTGATTGAATTAGTGTAGATAATGATGATTTTTCATGAAGTGAAGTGTGTGAGGTTTGTGATATCTTTAGGAAGGTGGAACAGCTGCACATCTGATGCTTGACTTGTGGCCTTCATTGCAACTTGAAGGTTGGAAGATTGATGACATTGTATGACACTTTTTTAAGTTAGATTATATTTTTGAGATAATATAACTGTTTTCATCATTATATTTTCTTGTTGGAATGTAATTCGCTTCACTGAAAAATTATATGTTTAATTGTTTTCTGATTTACACCAAGGAATCATGACGGGATTCGAGAAAATGTGATTCCATGACTGCACAAAATCAGACCTATTTTAACTATGATTCCAATAATTTACATTGAGACCATTTGATCCTAGATGCTGAGTATTACCTACTTAGAACATGATCAGAAACAGAATAGTATATATGTAGGTCTTACACCAAAAATAGATATCACTATATCATATAAACTAGGTTCAGTTATTCGAACTAAATTGAACATGCTCTCTTAATAACTGTAAGCATTGATATGAGAATCGATTCACAATTTCAATCCATTTCCTGAGTAACTGGAATTTCCTGTTTTGTGGAATTTAGCTGATTGACAAAGCAAGAGATTATTTTGGGTTATCTGATCTTCAGAAACACACTCAAGGTGGTGGCATACTTGATGTTCGTGTTGGTGATGTGCTTTCTCCCTCAGAAAATGTTTCAGGAAAATATGCTGGTGAGAGTTCCTTGTAACTTTCAGAATAAAGATGCATCTCTATGTATTTATTCGTTTATTTATTTATATGTGGACACTCCATCCCAATACACAAACACAAACTAATGCCTTTCAAGTTTCATGGTTGAAGATTATTATTCCCTGAACCTCTAGAAATCCACTATACCCGCATCTTTAGTTAAAGCACCCATATCTTAAGTTAAAGCGTGAAACTGTTTTTCATTACGATTATTTTTGTCTCGTGAAGCTTTTAGATTTTACCTTGCTAACTTGTGATGGCAATGAATATTCAGGGATTGTCGTAGACTTGTTTTCTGAGGAAAAGGTTTTGGCAGAGCTGCAAGAGGTATGAGCCTCAAGGCTGTTCCTTGTCGTCATGTTGTTAAAGGTTTTTTACTTAGATGCATTCACCAAGTAATCAATGCATTAATTACTTGAAGCAGCTACGTGAATCCTTTTCTCCATCCAGTTCAAGTCTTTGCCGCTAACATTTTAATGGGCATATATTAATCACAAGTGAACCTTTGCCAAATTCATAGGCATGAATTTTCCAAGTACGATGTCAAAGTGAACCTTTGTATAAGATGGTCTGCAACAGTCACAAGTGTTACAAAAATCATTGCATCCGAGTGTGTATTTTAACGTTAAGTCAGAACTCAGAAGGTCAAGTTGACTTTTTTGCCTCAGCTTTTGACGTAGGGGACGCCTCTTAGATTATCCTATTTCTCCTTACAATTCTAGAACTCGTCGCTTGATTTACAAAGTTCTCCTCCCTCTTGTATAAAATAAGCAATTTTTTAGGTACCCTCTGGAAATGCCTCGGACGTATGCAATATGTCATTGTTGTAGCTTATCTCATGTTAATTTTGTGTCAACATTAGGGAGAAAACCTTTTTAAACTTTGGAGAGGTGTCAATTTTTTTAGCTAGCAAAAGTAACAGAGCAGTTTCAATTATGCGAAGATGTGATTATCTATAAATTAGACATTTTCTCAAGTTTTACTTTATTGGATGTGAGCACTTTGGGAACAGTATAGTGTCTCTATAATCTTCCATGCACTTTATATTTAGAATTACAAGCTATTTTGTGTTTCATGAGTCGTGATTGTGTTTGACAGGTTGAAACTTGGTTGAAATTGAAAGATAGATTATTGCCCGATGATCGCTTCATAGTGAATTGTGGTGGCATTGGTAGAGAATCTGATGAAACAGGCTACCAGAAATCAATGGATGATGCTTGGATCCAGAATTCTACAATCCAGACATTAATGGAAGCATTTCCTGGAAAAGTATTGCCATTCCATGATTGTTAATTCTACAGTTTTTCATGCATGCATCTTATCAACCGACTGATATCAATATCTTCCCACATATGCTAAACTATGTACTTGTTTTCAAGCTCACGGTTTGATTTGAACAACACAGGTAAGCTGGAAGAGAATGTCAGAAAGAAATGGAGAAAATTTTCTTGCTCTGACAGGACCTTTGCCAGATTTGACAATATAGTCTTCTTCTGTTCCAGGCCCTTTGAGTGAAAATGTCAAGCAACGGAAGCTTTGTGAGTCTTCTTCATGAAATTGGAAATGTTCACACCATTTGATCATGAAATATGTACCACTGAGAATACCACGTAATAATGATTTTCATGTCCTTCATCTGACTCTGAGCTTTTTCTAGATAAATGGTTTCTGTATTCAGATGATGTTTCATTGCTTATACATTTAACATGGTAGTATGTTCTTCTGTATTCAGATGTTATTTCAATTATATTGTTGGGTTCTATTATGTTATAAAGGATACACAATCCAAGAAGACATGTTTGCAAGTAGCGCTTCTTCTGTGCACAGTTTTATAATGTAATTTGACAACAAGAGTAGCAGAAAACAAAGGATGTATCAGTAAGATAAATAGAAGTTTTAGATTGCAGTACAAATGGTTATATAAAACTATAAAATGCAACAGGCACCATCCCATTAAAAAGCCCGGGATCCGGCTCTGTTTTTGTCTGCAGTCCCCCCCTCTCCACAAGCAAGCTGAAAACCTACCATACTCAAATGACTGTACAGCGCAATCCTAAGACGGTTCAAGAAAAAGGAGAAGGTAAAAAAAAAAAAAAAAAAAAAAAAAAAACCCTATAGCCAAGGTCAGAATCCGCGCCTTCAAACTTGCACACCGTTGCAGTAGCTGAATAAACCATCTGAAAGCATATTTGCAGGTTTTGTTGCATTTCCATTCGGGTACACAGAGTGACCATTGCCAAGCTTAGCAAGCACATTCCCCTGGCTCACAGAGTCTTGTATGAGAGTATCTAACTTCCCACTTGATGCTGCTATAAGCCCTGCATTTGCAAACACATTTTCGGTTTACAGAAAACAACATGAATTTGAACGCGCAATGGACTGTAATGTTTTGAGGCTAACCCCGTATCATTTGCAGGTATTATTTATTTTAAATAAAGATCAAATAAAAACTAAAAAGGGTAAGAGAAAGGTACCTAAGAACATAGCAGAAGGTTTTGCTGGTCTTGATTTAAATTCAGGATGGAATTGAACACCAATGAAGTAAGGATGATTTGGCAGCTCAATAATCTGCAAAACAAATGTCAATATCGACTCAAAACTAATAAATCATCAAAACAATTTAAGACATTGCAAGGTGAATAATCTTTTCAATGAAAAACTGTACCTCCATGCGTCGACCAGTGTCATCCTTGCCAGTGAAAGAGAGACCGGCTTTGTCAAAGCGTGCTACTATATCGGGATTCACCTGCAGAAGATTAAAATGTTTATTGATAATCATATATACCTAGCTAATCATGAGACACGTATGCACATCTTGATGCTACATACCTCATATCTATGTCGATGTCTCTCATCTATGAAACTTCTATTCCCATATCTAACACGATAAAATTGACAGGATTAGCCGCTCTGAGACATCTCCAATCAGCATAACCACAAAGATATTCATGCTATCGAAATAGTCAATAATACTTACAATTTTGCAGATATGCAGTCCTTAACTTGAAAATATGTTCTCCTAGAGCCAAGACGCATGGTAGCTCCCATATGAGTTTTAGAGCCCTGTTTGAATGGCAGAGTTAGTCAGATAAATGCTTCGATAACACTGGAGGGTGAGAGAATAAAGAGAGTAGATAGACATGTACACAAACCTCAGGCATAAATATAACACAAGGATTTTTGGTGTTGGGATCAATTTCGGTGCTGTTAGCATTTCGCAGACCAAGAATAGATCGAGCATACTCAATAACTGCAATTTGCATTCCAAGGCAAATGCCAAGGAAAGGAATTTTGTTCTCCCGCGCATACTTTGCTGCAAGAATTTTTCCTTCCCCCCTCTGTCACCAAAGCCTCCTGGAACAAGAACACCATCTGCAGCCTGAAGATACACATTTGTTAAGAGGGCTAATAGAGGAAACACTGACACTTAAGCGATAGTTGAAGGAACCATTGTAACACAAACCTTCAACAACTTCCATGCAGCCTTATAAGCATCGGGATTCTGCAAGGAAAAATTATTGTTGTCAAGAAGCGAAACAAATTAAAAAGATAGATGAACATATGACAGACTAAGAATAAGTAATAATAACCTCTTTTTCGGTTGCATCTTCAAGATCGCAAGCTGAAATCCAATCAATATAATTGCATAAGGATACATGATTACCAAAAATGATGTCAGAGAGAATAAGACAAACCTCTGAAGGTTCAGCACTCTTAAAATTGCTTCATGAGCCTTCTGATCCTAATCAAGAAAAAGAAAAAAAAAAATGTGTAAGTTTTAAAAATTGGCAACCAACTACATATAGAAATGGATTTTGAATTTACCAATTCTGATATTGTTGTTAAGGACCGAAATCAAAGGACAATAGCGAAGGGGCATAAGAGAGGACAACTCTATACATTGGATGAAAGTTCTCAAGGGTGTGTTTGGTACGAAGATGGGACAGGACAAGGTGCGACGGGACGGGACGGGACGGGACAGGACGGGACAGGACAAGTTGTTCTGTATTGTGTTTGGAAGGTCTATGACAGAATTGTTAATTGTACTGTTATGTGTTTGGTATGACTGGGACAGGAAAGGACAAAAGGTTCAAATGACTAGAGTGCCCCTCTTATATATACTATAATTATAATATATATTGTAATATATAATGATATATATACGTAATAATATATAATATTATAAAATATATTATAAATATATATATTAATATTTATAATAATATATATTATTAATATATTTATATATAAATACATATATATATATATAATATTATAATCTATATTATATATATATAATATATCATAATAATATAGATTATAATATTATATATATTTATATATTTATATATTATATATTATTATATTTTTTTTATATAATATATTATATTATTTTAGTATATATATATAATTTATAATCTATATTATTATGATATATAATATATATATTTAATATTATGATATATATTAATAGGGAGAACTTTGAAATTAGCCAAAAAATTAGTGGGTTTATTGTTTTTGTCCAAAATTATCATTTTTATTGTTTTTGTCAACATATGCACTTTTTGGACAAGATTGCCCTTCTTTATATAAAAAAAAAAAAAAAATTCTCTTTTTTTTTTCTTTTTCTTCTTCTCTTTCCTTTACACAGAATCTTTTTTTTCTTTCTCTCTCTCTCTCTTCTTCTCTCTCACGTTCATCTTTTTTTTCTTTCTCCTCTCTTCTCTTTCTTTTTCACACCTTCCACTCTTCTCCTTTTCTCCCTCATGCCTTCTCTCCTTCTTCCTCTTCTCTTTCTCTCCTCTCTTCTCTTTCTCTTTCACTTTTTTTTTTTTTTTTTTTTCAGATTTGAAAAAATTCAGATTTTTATTTTGAAAAATTTCAGATTTGTGGTTTTGTTTAAGTTTAGGTTGTGGTTGTTTTTATGAATGGTGAGAGTTGTGTTTGAGTTTGAGTTTTGTTGAAAAAAAAAATTCAAATTTTTTCAGATTTGATTTTTATCAAAAAAAAAAATTCAGATTTTATTTTGTTTAAACACACCAAGCCACGGATTAAACACACCAGACAAACGAATTAAACACACCAGGCAAACGAAGGCAAACGAATTAAACACACCAGGCAAACGAATTAAACACACCAGGGAAAAAACAATTAAACACACCAGGGTAAAACGAATTAAACACACCAGGCAACGAATTAAACACACCAGGCCAAATGAATTAAACACACCAGGGTAAAACGAATTAAACACACCAGGCAAACGAATTAAACACACCAGGGCAAACCAATTAAACACACCAGACAACGAATTAAACACACCAAACAAAACGAATTAAACACACTAGGCCAAATGAATTAAACACACTAGGGTAAAACGAATTAAACACACCAGGCAAACGAATTAAACACATCAGAGCAAAACGAATTAAACACACCAGGGTAAAACGAATTAAACACACTAGGCCACCAATTAAACACACAAGACAAAATGAATTAAACACACCAATGCAAAAACAATTAAACACACCAGAGCATAAATGAATTAAACACACCAAGCAAAACAAATTAAACACCCGGTGTGTTTAATTAATAGCCTAGTGTGTTTAATTAGTTTTGCCCTAGTGTGTTTAATTGTTTTTTCCTTGGTGTTTTTAATGAGTTTTGCCTGGTGTGTTTAATTGGTGACCAAGTGTGTTTAATTGATGGTCTGGTGTGTTTAATTCGTTTGCCTTAGTATGTTTAATTTGTTTGCCTGGTGTGTTTAATTCGTTTTACCCTGGTGTGTTTAATTCATTTGGCCTGGTGTGTTTATTCGTTTTGACTGGTGTGTTTAATTGGTTTACACCTAGTGTGTTTAATTGGTCTGGTGTGTTTAATTGATTACAACTGGTGTGTTTAATCGTTGGTCTGGTGTGTTTAATTGATTACAACTGATGTGTTTAATCGTTGGTCTGGTGTGTTTAATTGAACAAAATCTGGAAAAAAAAAATTACCAAACATGATCTGAATTTTTAAAAAAAAATCTGGAATTTTTAAACAAAACAAGATCTGGAAATTTTTTTAAAAAATCTGGAACAAAAATCTAAACATTCAAATCCAACTAACACTCAAATCCAAACATTCACAATAGAACCACCCTTAAAATCAACTACATTCACAACCACAACCACATTCACAATTTCAAATGCAAACCTTTTTTAAATCTGAAAATTAATCAACAAAAAAAAAAAAAAAAACTGAATTTTTTTAAATAATCTGAAAAAAAAAAAAAATTTAAAATCTGGAAATATTTTTTAACAAACATAATCTGAAATTTTTTGAAAAAATCTGGAATATTTTCAAAATAAAAAAAAAAACTAAATTTTTTTTTAAAAAAAATCTGGAAATAACTTTAAACAAAAACAAAATCTGAAAAAAATTTCAAAAAAAAAATGAAATTTTTAAAAAAATCTGGAAAAAATGTGAAAGAGAAAGAGAAGTGAGGAGAGAAAGAGAAGAAGAAGGAGGAGGGAAGATCGGACGACCGATCGAACGTCGGTCGTCCGATCTGAAAATTTTGTATTTAAAAAAATCTGTTTTTTTTAAAAAAAAAATCTAGAAAAATAAAAAAGAGAAAGAGAAAGAGGAGGAGGAGAAGAAGAAGAAGGAGGAGGAGATGTGAAAGAAGAAGGAGGAGGAGGAGGAGAGAGGAGGAGAGAAAGAGAGAAGAAGGAGAGAAAGAGAGAAGAAGAAAGAGGCGTGAAAAATGAGAGAGAGAAAGTGGCTGGTGAAAATGAGAAAGAAAGGAGAGAGAAGAGGTTTTGAAAAAAAAAATAAGGGCAATTTTGTCTTCACAGCCCATTTGTTGACAAAAACAATAAAAATGATAATTGTTGACAAAAATAATAACTCCCCATAATTTTTGACTAAAAAGCCCTATTTTCTCTATATTAATATATATATATATTATAATAATATATATCATAATATTATATATATATAATATATCATAATAATATAGGTTATAATATAATATATATTTATATATTATATATTATATAATATTATAATCTATATTATTATGATATTATATATATATATAATATTATGATATATATTATTATAATATATATGTATATTGTTATTATATATAATAATATAATATATATATATATATATTATATAGGATATAATATAATATATTATATAATATTATATATTATATATTTTATTATAATATATATTATAGTAATAATATATATATTCTAATATATATTATAATAATATATATAATATATTATAATAATATATATAATAGTAAATATTATTATTAAACATGTTTATAATTTTTTTGAAAATTTAAAGGGTAAAATAGTCTTTTTGTACTTGTCCCATGACATGGGACAACCTTGTCCTAGGGTTTTGGGTGGGACAAAATTTGGTGGTTTTTGTCCCACCTTGTCCCGTCCCGTCCCATGCTAATAGCGCGCCAAACGTGGGACAATAAAAAGTTGCCCCGTCCTGTCCCATCCTGTCCCGCGTACTAAACGCACCCAAGAGGTGTTGAATGCAATAAATAAAGGAGGTTCCTCTTCGTTTATTTGGCACCAATGACTTGGACATCCAAATTCAAAGTTGTTGTCTTTGTTAAAGGAAAAGAAAGTCATTGATGTCACCCATTGGGTAATTAAATCACCCATATGTGTTAGTTGCCATATGGGCAAGAGTTGTAAAACGCCATTTAATTCTCTAAACAAAATTTCAGCTTTTCCTCTTGATAAAATTCATTGTGATCTGTGGGGACCTGATGAGGTCATTTTGTACTCAACAAAATAAGTTTTTATTTGTTCACTTGAAAACCATGTTTAACCACTTAGGAATCTACTTAGGATGTAAAACTTAGTAAAACGGTAAGTAAAGATTCGTTCCACAGATAATTAGAGTAATATGTTGGATTAATTAACTAATCTAAAATGCAATAAAGTAAATCATGGTAGTTTTGATAGTGTATGGTTTGAGAAACCATCAAACATACATGTAAAGTAAATGTAACAAAATGTGATAGGGAAAATAGAATGCTCAACAATCTTTGATGAGAATATGAAATGTAATCAATTAAGATAATACCAGGGAAATGATGGAGTTTCAAGTGGATTATGGGCAATGCTTTTCAAACTACTTTAATGAACCAATCTCATAATTGTTAACCATTTGTAGTCTTAGATGTGTTTAGGCCGTCACTACAAAACCTAAACACTTCCCATCAAAATGCCTAACCGATTAAGGAGGGGGGGTCAAGGTGGGATCGGTTAATTACAAATCAAGACTTAGATTATTGTGGTTGATATACCCTCCAATAATCTATCTTATTTACTATGTTTCTAATCAATCAAGGGTGTCAATCCAAGATTGATTGCATAACAAATTATCCTAAACAAGAGTATACTCAACTAGTGGGTATACAATGCCAATTATATAATGAATAAGATTTAGTTATCAAATTAATAGAACACAAATAGAGATTGAAATACAATATAGCTCAAGCAAAACCCAAATCCAAATGTTCCTCACATCTATCCCCTAGAATGAGATTTAGTTACACATAGTTATAATCAAAAGCAAAGAAGTAATAGATAAGGAAATCACCATTAAGCCTATTTCTTTAGTGCTTGATCCTTCCTTCCTTTGATGCTCCTAGTGCAAAGAACTGTAGATGAGGATGTGTCTAGATGGGTAGATGTCTAATGGATAGTGACAAAGGTAGGGAAATGTAGAGAATGGGAAAAGATGAATGGTTGGGTGAAGTAATCAAGATTTGGTGTTGAGTTTTTGGATGGGAAAGGTAGTACAAGATTGGAGATGGAGGAAGTTGAATGTATGAAGTATGGAAGAGAGAATGCTAGTTTAAAACTCAGAAATTGTGCTTGGAAGCTCTCCCTTCAACTTGGAGAAGAATAGCTTTTATAATGGTTCTCGGATTTATACTATAACTGCTAGAAATATTGATATGGCATGTGTCGCGGTTGCGTTTTCACGGTTTTGGAGACCGCGACGCCACCGCAATAGATGGTTATTCATCATTCAATCTATTTGTCAAGACTAATTCTCATCTTTTTCGCGGTTGTGACGGCAGCGACATCTAAAAGGCGACAATGGGATCTGAGATCCTGAAAGTGGTCGTTGTTTGGTCACACAACGACACTAGACCTGATTAAAATCTTAGGTTTTCTTTTTCTCTGTCGCGGTTGTGGCACCACAGCAACAATACCGCGACATTTCCTTAGCTTGTGTCTTCATTGCTTCACGCCTTCTGTCGTGGTGTGCCCAACAGCGATACATGAAATAACGACATGCTCTGTTTTCACCTTTTTTGCCCTTTTTGTATCAAATCATTCTCCTTCTTCACAAATGCCCTTGAGGCACTAATAAACCTGAAATACTTGATTTAACACAGTTAAAACACGGGGAAATGCCTAAGAATCAAGCGAAAAGAGAAGGAAATGAGGGCCAAAATCTTATCTATTTTGGTTCGATCAGGACCAGCCATAATTGCCTCTAATCAACGATTTTGATTTTATGTAATTTTCATTGATGATTACTCTCGATTTAAGTGGATTAGCCTTTAAAAAAATAAATCTGAGTTCTTTAATTGTTTTAAAAAAATTCATAAGTTGGTAGAAAACCAGTTTGATCAAAGAATTAAGGTTTTTCAATGTGATGGAGGGAGAGAATTTAGCTCAACTCTGTTTTTAGAACATATTAAGAATTCTGGAATTGAGTTGCACATTTCATGTCCTAGAACTTCGAAGTAAAATGAGGTTGCTGAATACAAACACCAGCATAGAGTTGAGACAGGATTAACAATGTTATTTCATGCAAATTTGCCTTTGTCACTTTGGGTTAATGTTTTCTTAAAACGGTTTAACTTATTAACATACTTCTTTCTTCAGTTTTGCAGTATGAGAGTGCTTACGATAAATTACAAGGGCATATAAGTGTTGGGATGTCAATGTTTTCCATCATTAAGACACCAAGGTGGCTCTAATTTTACCAAGAAAACTGATCCTTGTGTGTTTATGAGTTACAATCCTATTCACAAAGGTTGCAGATGTTTGGAGCCCAAGACTGGACAGGTCTATATATCGCGACATGTTGTCTTCGATGAACACACTTTTCCTTATAGGCCCTAACAAGGAAGTGGCAATTAACCATCTTTGGAGTTGACCAAATTTCCTTCTAAATATGAGTTGGTTAATTCCCAAAATTATGGAATTAATACCAAGAATATGGAATAAGGAAAGTTCCCTTATTCTAAAGATAAATTGGACTCTACTAATTATAATTTGTCTACTTGGTTGTGATTCTAATCTTATTACAGGAAATCATGATGAAAATGTGCAGCAAAACTCTCCATAAAGTCAACGTTTCTCCAATCATGACCATGCAGATTTGCCACCCCAAAATAATCCTTCAAATTTGGCTATTTCTCTTACTGTCAACCAAGGAATTTCAATGCAATCTTTGACAGAGAATCATGACACCACCAATGTGCATGACCATGCAGATTTGCTTCCCTAAAATAACTCATTTCATGATGGAAATAACCCATCAATTTTGGCTATTTCTCCTATTGCCAACCAAGGAAAATCAAGGCAATCATTGACAGAGAATCATGTCGATCACCACCAACATGTATAAGGATTTGATTATTGATTTGCGTTTTGAGACTCATGATGTTAATGAATTTTAGACTTAAGATATCAATGATGTTGACACTCAAGATGTGCATGTTGAATCAATGCAAGTAGTGACTCGGCTTACACGAACACGTCGACCTTCTGCCTACCTTGATGACTTTGAGTGCCATAACACATATAACACATTCTCTTCTAGTCATGCTCTTACAACTGAGTCGACATGCAAAACTAGTGACACTTTGCCAACATAACCTAAAACATTGAAGACGACATTCAAGGATACGAAATGGGTTAATGTTATGCATGATGAATCACAAGCACTTCTTGATAACCACACGTGGGAGTTGGTTTATCGCCCACCTAATACAAACGTAATCGGCTTAAAGTGGGTATTCCGAGTAAAATACAAAGAAGATGGATATGTTGAATGATGCAAAACTTGACTTGTCGCCAATGGGTTCACTCAAGTCTCCGACATGAAACCTTCAGTCTAGTGGTGAAACCAACCACCATTCGTTTCATCATAGCCCTATCAATGTCTCTCAATTGGACTATGCGACAATTGGATGTCAAAACGCATTCTTGCATGGTTATCTAAAGGAAAATGTGTTTATGGAGTAGCCGCTAGGTTTTATTGATCAAACTCACCCTAACTATGTTTGTTCATTAAAAAAAAAAAAAAAAAGTCTATTTACGGTCAAAAGCAAGCCCCCTGTGCTTGGTTTGATCGACTTTCACAATTTCTGCTCCATATTTGATTTTAGGGAAAATCATATTTTAGTCTCTGTAGTTTGCCTTAATCTGCGTTTAGTCCACGATTTTTTGGTATTGTAATTTTCAGCCATTATTATTTTGACAATATAGATTGTATTCCCTACCATCCAATTCTGTTAGGGTTCCGTCAAGTCAATGAGGGTTAACGAGGGTAAATAGGTAAATTCTTCAGTGGGGACATGAAGGGTAATTAGGCCTTTAGGTAATTTGATATATATAATTAATAATATATTAAATAAAAAAACAAATGAGTGGAGGAGATCATGCCACGTCATTTTACTAAATATTTAAAATTTTAATTTTACTAAATATTTATTTTTAAAATTACAGAAAAAAAAATCAAATTTTTTTTTTAAAAAAAAAAAACAAAAATCAATCTGCCAACCATCAACAACACAAATAAATAAAAATAAATAAATAAATTATCATATTTTCTTCGTCTGGCAATCTGGTAATCAACAACACAAAAATAAAAAATAAAAAATAAAACAAAAATTAAAAAAATTAACCCATCTCCATCATCCAATCTCAACTTTATCCAGATCTTCTGCTTAAATTTTTCAGATTTCAAACCTAATACCAGATCAAACAAAAAAAACCTCTCTCTCTCTCTCTCTCTCTCTCTCTCTCTCTCTCTCTCTCTCTCTCCCCTCATCTATTAATCTCAATATCATATCAGGTTTTGTTTGGCCGCCAGACTGGGGGTGGTTCTCGTCTCTTTGTTGCCTGCGTCTTCGACTCTCCCTCTTCGTCGCCGTTGGTGGTGGTTCATGTGTCTTAGCCATCGGTGTCTTTGACTCTTCCACCTCGAGCCGACATAGCCCTCTTCACAGCGTCGTGGTTTTACTCTTCGCGGTGACCCAAATTTGAGAGTGGCCTCAGATGAAAGATCGTTTGGGCATTCAACATTTTTCTTTTTAAATTTCTTAATCAATTATTAGGTTAGTTAATTGCAGAGGAGTTATCGAACCCATTTGGCTCATTAATTCATGAAGCATGCTGTTTTAATTTTTGATTTTCTGAATTTTTTTTTTAATGAGGTTCTATTGATTGGGTTGGATTTTGGTGGTGGGAGAGGATTGTTGGGTTCGTTGACGGCAACAGCGATGGTCAACGGTTCGGCTGCCAGTGATGGTCGCCAGATTTTTAAGTGGGATGATGACATGGAATGATCTGGATTCGAATGTGAGATGATGATGATTTAGGGTTGGGGTTTTTTTGTTTGATCTGGTATTAGGTTTTTTGTCTATAACATATTAATTTAATTTAATTGTTTAAATTGTTTTAAATTTTTTGTTTGATAGAAATTTTTTTCTCATTTTTTTATATAATTATTTTTATTTTTTTAAATAAATAAATCCCCTTTATTTATTAAATCTATTTTTAATTTTTAATTAAGGGTAAAACAATCTTTTCAATATTATCAGCAACCTTCAGGGGCATTACAGTCATTTAGTCAGACTAACATGGCAGAATCTATCTTTTGACGGATCCTGTCACAGAAAGACTAAAAGTTACAATTCTAAAAAAATTGTGGACTAAATGCAGATTAAGGCAAACTATGGGGACTAAAAGGCTATTCTCCCTTGATTTTATTGTAGCAAGGCTGACTCATCTTTATTTGTTTTTCATACCAATGACATTAATGTGGTTATTTTTGTTTATGTGGACGACATCATTATTGCCGGCAACAATGATGACTTTATCATGGATTTAATTGGTCATCTTAGTCAAAAGTTTTCCATTAAAGAACTTGGGTCTCTACATTATTTTCTTGGTGTTGAAATTAAACGAGTTTCCGGTGGCATTTTTCTATCTCAATCGAAGTAAGACGATACAGAGAAGAAAGAAATAGAATAAAGGCCACACCTTTGATTCATTGATATCAAAAATATATAGAGTACAAATTACAAAAGATTGCAACAAAAACACAACTAAGCTTCCTAAACTGATTCCTAAAAATATGAATTGAGCTGTTACATAAAATACAAATTGAAACTGAAAATATCTTAAACAATATCTTAAACAGATACAACAAGTATGAAGAGATTTATGGACTGATTGACTTCTTCTATTATGCCCCCTCAAGATGGAGCTCAGGTAGAGAGTCCAATCTTGGTTTTGAGAGTAAGAAACGGAGTCCGGGATAGGGGCTTTATCAGTGCATCAGCTAGTTGGTTTGAACTGGAAACATGAGCTGCACGCAGAACTCCTGATTGTACTTGATCACGAATAAAATGGAAGTCAATAGACACGTGCTTCATCCTGGAATGAAAAACTGGGTTGGAACAGAGATTAGTGGCCCCGATATTATCACAGTAAATCACAGGCGAATGAGAGAGTGACACACCAAGTTCTCTTAAGAGAGAACACACCCAGTTGAGTTCTGCAGCAGTATTTACTACAGATCAATACTCTGCCTCAGTGGTGGAACGTGCAATGGAGCATTGTTTCTTGGAACTCTAGGAAATCGGGTTACGACCAAGGTAAACAATATAAGCACTTGTTGAAGAAAAATCGTCTTTGTTCACAGCCCAATCGGCATCAAAAAAGGCATGCAAGGAGAGTGGTGAATCACGGTACAGGAGGATGCCATCATTGATCGAACCACAAAGATATTGAAGAAGTCGCTTAATTAGAGCCCAATGATCTGTGGTTGGTCTATGCATGAATTGTAAGAGTTTATAAATGCTATGTCCAACCGAGTAAGCAATAAGTACCGTAGGCTCCTAACAATGGCACGATATTCAGATGGATCCGGGAGTGGAGAACCAGAATTCAAAGTGATTGGAGGTGTGGTGGGAAGGGGAGTGAGAATAGGTTTCGCTTCCAACATCTTTGTACGAGCAAGAAGATCCATGATATATCGTCGTTAGTAGAGCAAAAAACCATGAGTATTCGGTATAACCTCCACACCTAGAAAATAAGAAAGCTGCCCAAGATCTTTTAAAGAAAACTGCTATGATAACAGATTCACAAATTGTTGAACCAAACCATCATTGTCACCTGTAATAATAATGTTATCTAAGTAAACCAAAAGATAGATTAGATGACCACCAGTTTTGAGAATGAACAAAGAAGTATCAGCATGTGAATTTCGAAAACCCGAAGCAAGAAGAAATTTGCGAATCTCAGTATACCAAGCTCGTGATACCAAGCTCGTGGAGCTTGCTTGAGGCCATATATTGCTTTACTAAGTTTGCATACATAAGATGGATTATCAGGATCAACAAAACCTGGTGGTTGTGACATGTAAACATCTTAAGAAAGGTGACCTTGCAAGAACGCATTATTGACATCAAGATGTCATAAAGAACACCCACGACTAACAGCAAGACTAAGAACAAGATGCACCGTAGTTGGCTTGACCACTGGGCTAAACGTATCATGATAGTCAACACCTGGACGTTGGTGAAAACCCTTTGCAACCAAACGCGCTTTGTACCTGTCAATAGAGACATCAGAGTGTCTTTTAATGCAAAAAATCCACTTACACCCAACTATATTGTGACTAAAGGCATGAGGTACTAGCTCCCATGTCCCATTTCGAATAAGAGCATCATATTCATCAGACATGGCCCGACGCCATTTTGGATCCTTGAGAGCTTGGGTCGCAGTAGTTGGTTCTATGTCAACAGGTGGAGATAATTGAGTGGAAAGGTTTAATTTTTGCAAAGGTTTGTGAATGTTGTTTTTGGCTCTTGTGGTCATTGTGTGTGTCGTTTAAGAGGTAGAGGGATTGGAGGTGAATACTGGTATAGGTTACAAGTTGTGGCAGGGTGCTGTGGTATTGGAACTCGATAGTGGAGGTAATGTGTTTGTGGCTGATGGTAATGGTTCGAAAGAATGTGATGGTACTGTGTTTGTGGCTGATGGTAATGGACTGAAAGGTTGCACGTCGGATGGGGTGTCGTTCAGCGACAGAGATTCTGGTAACAATGGAATGAAGATAGGTGGAGGAATCCGAGTAGATACTGTATCAAGTTGTGGACGTGGAGATGTAATGGAAAGTGTGTGAAAAGGAAATATTGACTCAACAAACTTGACATGCCTAGAAACATATATTTTTGAAGTGGATGGATTAAAACATAAATATGCACTTTGAGTGAGGGAGTAGCCTAGAAAAACACATGGTTTAGAACGAGCATCTAGTTTGTGAGAAGAATAAGGGTGTAGCCACGAGTAGCATAAACAACCAAATATCTTAAGTTTTGAATAGTTGGGAGGGGTACCAAAAAAAATTTCAGAAGGAGATGAAAGATTAAGTGTTGGCGTTGGCATTCTATTAATTAAGTACACTGCAGTAGCAAAGGATTGAGACCAAAATGTTAAAGGAAATGAGCAGTAGCCATTATGTTCAAGAGTGTGTGGAAGAGTAGTGAGATGAGAGATTCCATTTGTAGCAACAAAATTGGCTAAAGCTATATATTCTCCACCATTATCCGAATAAAGTGTGAGAATTTTAAGTGTGAAGTGTTTTTCAACAATAGCTTTAAACCATATAAAAACATCTTTAACTTCAGATTTGTGTTTAAGTGGGTAAAACCAAATGTATTTGATGAAGTGATCAACAAAGATGACATAGTATTTAAAACCATCATGTGATGAAATAGGTGAAGTCCACACATCAGAGAAAATTATTTCAAGAGGTTGTGAAGAAACAAGTGAGGAAGTAGAAAAAGATAGCTTGTGGCTTTTTTTGCAGTGACATGCATTACATGAAAAATTAGAGGGCAAAGATGTTGACAAATCTAACTGATAATGAGAAATAGTGTGTTTTAAAATAGGAACCGCTGGATGTCATAGTCTGTGATGCCACTCAGAGGAAGTTGTCTTGACACTAGAAAATGCTAACAGAGGAGAGGTTGGTGGAGAAAAGGTTGGCCATTCATACACCCCATCCTTCGTTTGGCCCTTCAAAAGGACTGTTCCTGTGTGAATTTCCTTAACAAGAAAGGAAAACGGTAAGAATTCAATAGAGACATTATTTGAAAGACAAAATTGTGAAATGGAGATTAAATTTTTCTTCTTATTAGGAACACAGAGAACATTGTTTAATGTAAAGGTAGTGCTAGGAGTTTTGAGAGAAGTGGAACTAGTGTGAGTGATGGGGAGACCCGTGCCGTCACCGATCATGATATCGTCAGAACTTGTGTAGGGTGCATGAAGGGATAGATTTTTCAAGTCAGTAGTCACATGGTGAGAAGCACCACTGTCAAGTAGCCATGTTGGATTGTGAGAGGATGTGTTTGCAGTAAAATGTGCCCAAGGCTACCATGGCGTTGGAGAGGTTATCATTGGATCATTTGTGTTGGTAGATGACTGAATTGGAACAAGACGAAAAGATGGACACTTCTTGGTTGTATGTCCTTGAATCACACAGATTTGGCAGTGGCCAAGATATGGACGAGGAGGAGGTCTGTCATTTCGATCGGAATTTGACCCGACATTGTATGATGTAGAGGAACGATTGTTGTAGTTTGGTGATGGGCCCCAACCTGTGCTATTGTTTCCAGAGTTTGGTGGAGGACGCCAATGATTGCCATCATTGCCCAAGTTGTTTGAAGGACGCCGGTTATTGCCATTATTACCTAAGTTGTTTGCAGAACACCAGCCAGAGTTGTTACGATTTGTAGGATTTGCTGATACTGGAAAGTGATTAGGTTCTGGTTTTGTTCCAGGAAGTGTTGTTTCAAAGTTTAGAAGCCTCTCATGAAGCTCATCAAATGAGATGGTGGTGTCACGGGCTTGGACTGCACGCACCAATTCCTTATATTCATTACCAAGACCATCAAGAATGTTCCCTGTGAGATCGTCTTCATCCAATGGTGCTCCGAGAATAACAAGTTCCTCAGCACGAGATTTTACTATTTGAAGAAAGTTTGTAACATTTTGAGAGCCCTTGGTCGGATTTTTAAGATGACTTTTTACTTGCTTAATGCGTCCTCGAGATGGCTTGGCATACGTGTTTGCTAGAATTGTCCATGCTTCATGAGATGTCTTTGCTCGAGCAATAAAAGGGATGATGGTGGGAGAAAGTGATCCAACAAGAGCATTGAGTATTAACTGATCTTGTCGAGACCATAAGCTATAAGCAGGATTTGGTATAGTGGTGTCATTTTGGGTAACAGTGGCAGGTGGGAAAGGTTTTGATCCATCTACGTATCCTAGGATGTCATAACCAACAAAAAGGATGTGAAATTGAAGTTTCCAGGAGATGTAGTTGCTAGTGGTGAGTTTGAGTAGGGCTTAGGCTGAGATATTTATAGCAATGAGAATGTTATTTGGTTCATTTGTGTTGCGAATAATAAGATTGGGAATTGTGTTGTTTCCTATGGTCATGGTTGTTGTGGCTTAGGAAAGAGCAGCAGTAGAAATTTTTAAGTGCTCTGATTCCATAAGAAGATACAGAGAAGAAAGAAATAGAATAAAGGCCACACCTTTGATTCATTGATATCGAAAATATATAGAGTACAGATTACAAAAGATTGCAACAGAAACACAACTAAGCTTCCTAAACTGATTCCTAAAAATATGAATTGAGCTATTACATAAAATACAAATTGAAACTAAAAATATCTTAAACAATATCTTAAACAGATACAACAAGTATGGAGAGATTTATGGACTTGTTGACTTCTTCTATTACGAAGTACATCAAAGACCTGCTCACAAATATAAGAATGCTTGACGGTTTTCCGATCACAACACCAATGGTTTTTAAAGACAAGTCAACTTCGTTAGATGATGATCATGTTGATATTTTAGCTTATCGAGGTATTGTTGGTTTCTTACAATATTTGATTTCACATGGCCATATATATTGTTTATGCTGTCAATCGGGCTTGTCAACATTCCAACAAACCTACATTTGCCAACATGAAGGCTGTTAAACGTATCTTACGTTATCTCATGGGTACTTAACAATTTGGGCTTCAGTATCTCTCTCAAAGTCCTATCTCTCTTTATGGATTTAGTGACGCCGATTGAGTGGGCTGTCCTACAACATATAGATGCATGATCGGGTTTTGTGTTTTTCTTGGTGCTAATTGCATCCCTTAGTCTTCCAAGAAACAACCGATGGTCTCTCACTATAGTTCCGAGGCTGAATATCGCTCTATGGCATCTGTTGCAGTTGAGATTACTTGGCTATCCTTTTTATTTAGAGATGTTGGTCTCACCCTATCTTGCTCGCCAATGTTATTTTATGACAACGTGAGTTCTTTACATATGTCTGTCAATCCAATGTTTAACATACACTTGTTCTAAACATATCGAGCTTGATTACCATTTTGTGCGAGAAAAGGTTGCCATGGGCACGTTGTCACTTGCTACATCCCTTCTGCTTTGCAACTAGTAGACATTTTCATAAAATAATTGTTGAAAGAACGCCTCTTCCACATTCTTACACAACAAGTTGGTCATCCATTTGCCTTCCCATTCCAACTTGAAGGGGGATGTTAATAGAGTTAATCTCGGTAATCGTATCAAGTCAATACCCATGATTGATTACGATCCCACAATTGACGATGATTCAGCCAAAATTGTTGAAGATTACTCAAACATAGCATGATATGATTTTATTCCTTATATTATGGCTGTCATTGATATGTATTCAATATATTTTATTTCTTTCCTTCATAGCAACGACTGTATTTTGTATAAATATTGTCCATTTTCAATAATACAATTCAGAGCTTCCATTATTAAATTCTAGAAACTTCTCAATTTAGTGATTGAACCTTAACACATCTGTCAAAATTCGAACCTTAACAAATAAAAGAAAATCTAAATGGAAAGAAGTGTATTGATTTTATTACATTCGAAATGACTACGGATTCAAGTCTTCTACGGGCAAATTACGTAAAATTGCTTGAATTTTTAATGTTTTGTGTCTGAATTTTCGTATCAGATGAGAGTTGAGGAACCCTTAATTTGCTAAAAAAAAAAAATTCTACGATTAACTAATCAGGTTGATTTTATCTAGTAAATGGTTTTATAAGAATATTGTTTGTGTTTAATGTGTACATAGGTTTTTTTAAAATAAATAAATAAACAACATATATAGACTAAATTTGCAAAATCAGGCCTGGCTGGGTATTTTGAATAAAAAAAGTTTAAAATTTAATTACTCCACTTTGCAAAAGAAGACATTCTAAGCCCAAATGAAATACATATATAGAATTAGGGGTGGGCACCCAAACCGTCAAACCGATCAACCTGCCCAAACCAAACCAATTTAAGCGGGTTAGTTTGGTTTCGTTAAATAAAATAAACCGATTGGGTTGTTTTTGAGCAACCTAATTGGTTTGGGTTGATTTGTGGGTTGTGTTTTATCAAACAGTATAACCCAACACAAACCATTGCATACTTAAATATATATATATATTATTAATTAAATTATCAGAGAAAACAAATAAAAACTAAAGTTAACCCAATGCAATAAGAAGTGAACTTCAAAACTTCAAACTGGTTGCTTCAACGGTGGTAGATATTATTAATTTAGAAGCTTAAACGATTTATTTTTATTTTATAAGTTTTAGGCATTCTACACTTGAGTTTTTTTTTTTTTTTTTTTTTTTTTTTTTTTTTTTTTTTTTTTAACGATTATCGTTCTACACTTGAGTTAAATTTAGTATTATAAATCAGTATTATTGTTTATCTTATTGATAATTGGTTTAACTACTTATATTGATAATTTGATATTATTAAATTTATTCAAATAAAAAAAATGTAATTATTTTCTTAAACCGTTAAACCAAACCGATTTCTATCGGTTTGGTTTGGTTTGGTTTTATCTTATAAACAGTTTGGTTTGGGTTGTAAAAAATTAAACCGATTTTATAATGATTTGATTTGATTATAGTCAAATCCAACCCAAACCAACCCATGCCCACCCTATAGAATACAATCCATTAAAAGACATAAAGTAAAAAAGTGGTGATAAGCACCCCTTAAAAAAATTGTATGTGCCCCCATTTTTGAGTTACAGTCCTAATTTTTTTTTAAAAAAAAAAAATCTATTATTTGTAAATAAACCTCACTTAACACCAAAAACACCATTTCTTTAATTTTATTATATTGTATTTTGTAGATACGTCCCACTATTTTGTTATCTAATAAGTTTTAATATTATTTAAAATTTAAAATTTAAAATTGGAGGATTCAACGGAGATGAATCTGGATTCATTTAAGAACACAACAGGTGTATCCTATTTGCTTTGTTCCTCGGAAAAGTTTTTTTTTTTTTTTTTTTAATGTTTCTAAGAAAGTTAATTATCGGTATCGATGATTTTTCTTGTATCTTTCTTGTATCGATGATTTTTCTTTCACTCATTCATGGTCTCTAGGGGAGCAGTAAACTATTTCAATTCCCAAAATTACATGTTCACTCATATGGAGAAGACAATCCATTATAATTTTGATTTTGTAATAAAATATTAAAAATTAATTTAAAACTTACATTTTACAACCAACTTCATCGGATGATTTTGATTCATTTTTCATACTTCTCAATCAATTTGTATTCCTTTGAAGAAATTGAAAATATATTTGAAATTAGTATTTAAAATAGAAGGTAGCATTTGAGAAAATAGAAGGGTTTTTATTATATAAAGAAATATCAAACAATTAATAGAAAAAAAAAATTAAAGGATTAATAAAAATCGATTAATAATTATTAGTGGATGTACTTACAAACTATTTAGTGTCCGTTTGGAAGAGCTTCTCGATCTACTAGCTAAAAGAGCTTTTTAAATTTAAAAAACTTTTTTCAAAAAAAATTGTGTTGTTTGTTGTCACTTAGAAAATCTTTTGGATGATTAAAAAGTCGTTTTACATCTACTGAAAGAAGCTTAAATTTAAGGGTGAAATCCATTTTAGTCCATCTAGTTTGACCTATTACACAAACTGATCCCCCGGTTTTCGGCTTTATCTTGAAAGATCCCACTAGTTTCCAAAAATATGTATTTCAGTCCCTGCTGTCCAATTCTGTTAGGGTTCCGTCAGATCATTAAAGGTATAATGGTAAAAGCAGGGTTAAAATTAATAATTTCAATTAAAAACAACTAAAAATTGATTTTAAAAAATGCTATTTTAAAAAATCAAATTAAAAAAATAAACATTCAACAAATAAAACAAACATCAAATTAAAAAATAATTAATGATATATTAATAATTGTTAATTTAATTAAATTAAAAAATAAAACAAACATTCAATTATTCAAACCCTAACACATTCATCTCTCTCTCCCCCTCTTCTTCCTAAACCACCACTATCGCCCAAATTTTCTTCTTTCTTTTCTCTCGTTTTCTTTCTCTCATCTCTCGCGAATCACCCAGATCTCCTCCAATATGTGTCGGATCTCTATTCTACTCTTCTCTAAAAAAAAAAAAAAAAAAAAAAAAAAAAAAAAAAGATTTCAAACCCTCTGATCCGACGCCTCTACCGCCGCCACTACTAACCAACACCAAACGCCAGTCGACTCAAACCACCACCGGCGGTTGAATAAACCCACACTAGCCGATCGATCTGCACCCAAACCAGTCGATCTACACTAGATCGTGGGTCTTCAATGAAGGAGATGAGATTCAGTTCACAAACAACCAGGTCTGATGCGATTTGGTTCACAAAGAGATTCGAGAAGGAGATGAGATCGAGAGAGATCTGGATTTGCGTGAGAGAGAGAGAGAGATTTCGGGTTTGAGTGGTGGTGGGTGTTTCACTGGTGGTGAGTTTTCTTCGTTTCGTTTTGTTTTCTTTTGTTTATTTTTTTCTTACAATTGGAGTTCTTTAGTTTTGTGTTGTGGTTTAGATTGGGGATTTGGGGTTTGGTGGTCGGTGGTGGCAACGGCGGCGACTGTCAGTGTTCTTTCGGGTTTTGATTGATGGGTTTGGGGGTTATGTTTGTTTTCTAGGTTTGATTTTGGTGTTGGAAGGTGAAGGGTTTGGTGGGATTAGTTTCAGTGATAGTGGTGGTGGTTTGAAGGGTTTTCTGGGTGATCGCTACACAATGTGACACTCGCAATAGTACGAGGTCGGAGTGTAATGCAATGATAAAGTAGGGAATTGTCCCACAGAGACTGAGGGTTTCAATGATTAATGGCTTTCATTGGCACGCATACTATTTAAATAGTTTAATAAAATGATTTCCAAACTCGTCACTAAATTAATCTAAGCTTAACTCTAAGCAATATGTAATCATACGATGTAATGGAACACACAAAATAAGAACAATAGTGATAATACGATGAAAGAATGCTAAAATTTAGAATCCACCTCACTCTTCTAATTTAGTATTAGACCCGCCTAATATCCCAACTACGCAAGTATACATTATAGGTTCGTGCCCCCTTAACTAATTCCTAATCTCTTTCGAGCAATAGAAATCATGCCCATACATACCGAATATATATGGGTTTATCTAGCACGTTGGGACACACACACGATCCCTAAACGCCAGCCTCGCGTATCTCTACCTTACTGAGCATATATAGTGGATATTGTGATGAGCACGTTTAGCGCGTCACCTCTCGGCTCATTCACACAACCAATACATCATTTACAAGATGGCCAGTCAAGCAAAGACATTAAGCTTACAAAATATCCATATTACAACCCAAGCACTTTAGGGAAATTAGGCAGTCTTTATGAAAAGATTAAGGGTTTGGTTTCATCATAACTCTAGCATAAAAGTATTTAGTTCATATTACACATCCAAGTCATAGGAGATAATAAATAAGAACAAACCAAGCAAATACAAGAATTTAAGAGATAAAGTTATAAGAATAAAACTAGAGTGAAGAACTTCTTCTTTGTAAATGCTTGGCGCCAATGACTTCTTCTTGCCAAGACTCTGAGCTGCTCCAAAGTAATGATTTATGATGGGTATGGTGTAAAGGGGAAGGTTTTGTAGTGGACATAATGGATCTATGTCGATTTATGGTGATTAATAGATGGAAGTAGTGGATTTGTGAAGGAATTGTGGAGATGGCGAAAATGGAGGAAATTTGGGAATTTTAGTTCGAAACAGCACCCCCAAAACATTGGAAAGAGTGATATTTATATGTAGTGCAAAAAATGGGGCTCAAAAAGGTGAAAATGAAGCGTTGACTTTCATTTTGCGATATGATCTGCGGTTCGCTTTGACGAACTAAACCGCGGAAACACTCATGCACTGCTGCGCGGTTCACCATTTGGTCTAACGCGGTACTACGGAATACTTCTAGGGACTTTCGCTCTTCCAGGAGTGGTTCACTACGACGAAGTCAACAGTGGGAATCAGCTATTGTCTTACGCAGTTTCCAACTTCAACGAGCGCATTACGCTTTGACAAAGCATACTACGAAAATCATCTAGGAATTTTCGCTATTCGCTTGGTGCGATTTGCTTCTACGAAAACAGAAACGGACTCCTCTTGATAGCTTACACGATACGGTCTGCGGTTTGCTTTGACGAACTAATCGCGGAAATGTTCTTTAACCTTCGAAAATCTCGTTTTGGCCCGGAAAATCTCTGTTCTTGCGCTTAGACTCCTCCTAGATCAAAATGGACCTACAAACACTTATTTAAACAATAAAACATGATAAAACCAAGGAAAACGAACTCAAAATGTAGGTAATTAGGGGATACGCAAAGCGTATAAATGGACTTATCACTGGGTTTCTAGGTTTTTGGGTTTTTGGGTTGATGCTGGTGGAGATTGGATTTGGGTGGTGTGGTTGGGCAGCTGGGTTTGATTTCGTGGTGAGAGGTGTAGGATTATGATGACAGTGGTTTGGTGATGATATTGATAGTGGTGATTTAATTAAAAAATTTTGGTTGATGTTGATGATAGCACATGAAAGAAATAATTCTAGATTGATGATGATAGCTGGGTTTAATTAACTAATTAATTTATTTAAATTTTTAAAAAAATAGAGATGGAATTCATCTCTTATGTTTAAAACAAAAATCAAGGGCAACAGGGTCATTTGACTTTCTATCCTTGTCAAATTTAACTTTATCAACAAAAATCGTGACAAAAGGACCAAACGAGACAATTTTGAAAACCGAGGGACTAGTTTGTGTAATAGGTAAAATTAGAGGGACTAAATTGAATTTCACCCTAAATTTAAAGCTTTTCCAAGTATGCATGTTTGAGCTTTTTTAATAAAACTAAAATGTTTATTATAACCCTATCATTTAATTATTATTTTTAAAAAAAATTATTTTGGTAATCTTATCATTTAAAAAAGCTTTTTTAATTGACAATCAAACAACCAACAACTTTCCTTTAAAAGCCCTACTTGTAGAAGATCTACTGCTAAAATATCTACTTGAATAAGCTCTCCTAAACGGACATTTAGTCCTTTTAAGTAATTTTATTTAAGGATAATATTAGATTGTCAAAAATATATATATATTTGGAGTGCACATACAGTTTTAGGATGTTTAAATATTGCCACTCAAAATAAAAATCTTTTAAAAGCCCAAAAGGCCACAATAAGTCTCAAATTTAAAAAACATGCCAGGACAATTCATTCATCTTCATTTTTCCTAATCAATGTGTGAAATTTTGTAACTTTTTGAACCCTAACATAGAACTGCTTATCCTCTCCAAATGTTGTAATGTTATAGCTTTTCTTTTTAATTTTTGTATGAAAACTTTGGATTTTAATTAGAGTTTTGTGTGTGTGTGTGTGTGTGTGTGTGTGTCCTCTCCAAATGTTGTAATGTGTGCGTGTGCGTGCGTGCGTGTGCCCGTGAGTGCCGGTGCGTGTGGCGTGTGCGCGTGCACGTGTGCGTGTGTGTGTGTGTGTGTGTGTGGTTAGGGAAAAAAAATTCATGGTAGCCCACTCGAAAACCAATTTATGGTTTCACCTCTGGTGCTCGTAAAAGTTGATCTGGTCATATCCCGACAGACCTCCAATTTGCATCTTATACATGATAACTAATTAGTTGTAGGATCCACACGTCTTTTTTAATGTGAGATCCCAATTGATACCGGTGTAAGATGCATATATATATATATATTATTTTACATTGATGTCAATTAAGATCTTGTATGGAAAAAAAAAAAAAAAAAAAAAGGTTTGAAATTGCCACAACTGATAATTTTCTCTCGCACTGTGTTCAGTAAAAATGTTTCATTGAAAGTTGAAGAGCACTTTCTTAAAAATGTCTCAAAATATATCAATAAACGGGCGTGCAATAACTCATAAGTCATATCTCTACAACTAAAAAAAATTAAAATAAAAAATATAGATAACTCTATGCCGAATGGGCCATTCTCTTAGGGCTCAGTATAAATAATGGCCTAATGTAAGATCCAATTTAGTTGGGTTGAAACCAGTAAACGCAGTCGTTTTGATCAATGCACAAAATCTCTCAAATATTCGCGCTATTATATATATTCATTTATAGATAAATACATGATTAATATACTTTGAATAATGCTAAACATTCCACCCACAATCCCAGATTTTCAATCTAATTATTGTTGGCAAATCGTCACATTTATATACCTATTTGAGATCTCCCCATTACCTAGCTTTTGTACTCGTTTTCAAGCATGTTTGTGTATATAATGTGTTTTGTTGAGCTTGTGTAGGTTATATTCCCAACCGATGGTTTTTGTGCTTAAAGTAAAGTTTGGGAGGCAAAAATGAGCAAAAAGTGAGATTGGGAGGTAAAAGGGGCTGAAATTATAAAAAGCTCGCAAAATATCCAAATTCGGAGGGTCATATCTTCCTCCTCAAATCAAACCATGTTTCGATCCATATATATTCGGAAAGCCCTGGAAGATTAGTTTCCAGTAGTTTTTACAGATTACGATTCCGAGTCTTCTAAAGGGAGTTATGCCCATTTTAGTAACTGTTGTGCAGGGACCCACGAACCACCCGCGAAGTACCAGTGAAATGAGGGCCAGAATGACTTCACTGGTCCACTTTGCTAGTTCGGACCTGTGAACTTCGGGCCGCAAACTGACAGGATCAGCCCAAGGACAGTTTTTAGGCCATTTTTAGTGGGACAATGTTGTCCTTTCATGCCCAAATCGTGCCCTAGCCTACCATGCCTATAAATACACTTCTTTCCCCAACATAACCTATTATTCAAGACCCAACCTCATATCCCATCACCTCTCTTCTACACACTTCATCTTCTTCACCAAATCAAGAGAGAGAGAAGCTTTCAAAGGCATCCATAGAGGTTTTCCTCCATGGATGTCTCACCACCACCACCTTCTAACTTCACCCATCCATCTTTGATAAGGATTCAAGAGGAAAGAGACATCCTTGCTTGTCTATGAGGAGGAAGGACATAAATGGAGCTTGGAGATCCAAGATGACTATTGGGTCTTCTCTTTTACTCTTCTCTTGTTATTTTTGTCTTTGATGTGTATCCCCATTAGGGAAATATGTAAACCTAACACTATTGCCATTTATTTGATTGACTTGTATTTAATTTCTTCAAGTATTGTCTCATTTAATTGCTTTATAACTTGATTCTTGACTTGTGTTAAGTGGGAATACCAACTCTTGATGCATGTTAAGGGATTAGGTTAATTTGATAATTAAGGCCAGGTGAATATCACACTTGGTTTTGATTATACTCTTAATTGAATGGGGGGGAATTCATGAAGAGTAAATACCATGCCTTTGTAGATTTTGGTTCTATAACCTTCATGCTTAACACGACTCTTGGTTGTTGCTTACTCAGAATACCAATGGTGAGTAGCAATCGAGGGTAAGTTTCCATGCTTAATGCAACCATTGGTTGTTGCTCACGCAGAATACCAACGGTGAGTAGTGATCGATGGTTGATCCTTTAATATTTATGCTTAATGCAATCCTTGGTTATTGCTTACTCGGCATACCAACTGTGAGTAGCGATCGGGGATTAGATGACTAACACCGCCACCATACGAGGGAAGTCGTATTAAAGGAAAGGTTGAACCTAAGCTCGGAGTGTTGATACGGTTGATTATTATAGGTGGCAAAATGTTTTGGTGGTCATGAGTACCTTGTGTGTCCACCATCTTGCATCTCTCCATGCCACATTTATTTTCGTAACTTAGGGTGCTTGCCTTTAGGAGTAGATTAATTTAGTTAGGAGTAGATTATTTAGAAAGGCAAGCACTCGATTACATTTCTATCCTTAGTTTCCTTTATGCTCTCAATTTCATTTTCCATATTCTTCCTGAAAATACTTACAAGGTTATACTAAACAACCTAGAGAAGGAAGGGGGGGTGAAAATGCCTACAAGGTTATACTAAACAACCTAGAGGGGGGGTGAATAGGTTGACACACTAGTTTTAAAAACTCTTTCGTGACTAGTGTCAAAACCTTGGTAAGCATATAATAAACCTTGAACAAGATTATTATGAGAAAAAAAATTTGCACAAGTATGCTCAATTCACCACACTCAAAACATATACCAAGAACCAATGTATCTCATATACAAGTATATTCAATAAAGAGCACATTCTACAAGTTGTACTTAAAGTATTACAATGTAAGAACACTACAACTTGCTAGAGAATAAACTATATTAAAATTAATACAAATAATACTTGTATTTACAATAATGCCCAATATGTACAAGAATCAATCAAAGAATACCTATACACAAAAATCAATGAATAAAAGAATTATATTTACAATTATGATCAAAATGAATATGCTTGCAAATCACACTTTACAAAATCTTGTTTCCAAATACATCACAAGTGAAGATTGTACTACAAGATTAAAACATACACAAAAACAAATATAAAAGATAGAGATAGAAAGAATTAACACAAGGGATTTTTTAACGTGGTAAAACCTCCAAGGAGGAAACATCCACGGGTTGAATTACAACCATTGGGTACTTATATATATTTGGAAAGTAAATTAGAAATTCCACAAAATGACCAATCCTAGATCACCAACCCATGTGGAGTCTATGTTTACCCAATCCCTATTAGAAGATACAAAATCCCTCAATGATGTAAACCACCACATATTGGAACTCATACCAAAACCAACATCGTTGGTAGATTAGAAATTCCTCAAGAGTGCATACATATCCCATGTACCCCGCTCTATCGGACTCTATGTCTAACCAAACACCCGGGCCTACCAATATATAAGTCAACTCTCTATATAAGGCACACGTGCCTCTAGGAAGCCTCACATGCATGACTATCCAAGTCCTCCCAACTCTAGCCATGACTTCTTGCTTGTCTATCCAAGTCCTCCCGATTCTAGACAAGACTTCTTGCTTACCTATCCAAGTCCTCAAGACTCTAGACAAGACTTCTTGCTTGGCTATCCGAGTTATCCCAACTCTAGCCAAGACTTCATGCCTTTTATAAGGACTTCCTAGTGTGATCATGTGAATGCAAATGATGCAAACAATCAAAACAACATAGAACATGTGATCAATACATTCCATAGAACAACTAGATCTAGAGATGTGAAAACACAAGCAATAGAAATCTAGATGCAAAAATCATGAATGAAAACCTAGAGCATGTGAAAATAATTAACACATAAAACTCCTAGATTCATTCATACAAATAACACTTGAACAATTCATATACATAAGGCACAAGTTCAAGATGTTATAAACATACATAAAAATGCTAGAATCACAAAATATATTCAACAAGTATTCTAGCCAAAGATTTAGAGATAGGAGATATGTTAAAAACAAATCAATCCTAAATATCTCTAAAAACACATACAAAGGCTCTAATCCTAGATTTCATCAATCATGGATCAAAGACACATATAAAGGATTATTAATCATAAAATGCATCAATCATGTCTCAGATAATCCTAGATATCAATCTAATCACAATACAACTCCCAATCATGTTAAAAACAAAGAATCCAAGATTCTAGTCAACATGTGTCTCTAATTAGACTATTCAATTAGATTGATTGTGAAGCTATCTTTCTCAATAGCATTCACCAAACATACATATACATATAGAAGAAGAAACCCCAAGCAAATTGAAGGTTTAAAAAGATGAAATCACCAAGTTATGAACACTACCTTGATTTCACGAGCTGGTTCGGTTTTCTGAGTAGATCACTCCGAAAATCAATCAAACAGCTGCAAGATCACTTGGAAAAGGTAGAGGACTCGATTACAAACAATCTCCAACTTGAATCACTCAATTCCGACTTTGTATGAGAAAGTTATGGTGTTTGGAAGTTGATAAAATTGAAGAGAAACTCTAGACGGGATTTCACAATTTTTCTTCTTTTTCAACAAATGGAGGGAATTGGAGAGATTTAAAAAGAATGGGAAGAAGGGCATTTTTGTCCACAAAATTTGAAGACCAGGTCAGCCTCCCCACGTGTGGGGCACGTGTGCCACACGCGGCCAGAGAGCTGGCTGGGCCGTGTGGCACACGGCCTCCACACGTGGAAGCCAAGCCTTGGCCTTTGGCCACCAACTTCTCCCACGCACCTCTCACGTTCTTCAGCCGTATTCGGGCATGCGAACTCCGATTTCGAATCCGTTTTTGGATTATGAATCGTGACTCCCTCATGCATGACGATAACCATGAAACTTTGACAAACAGTTGAGAATTCATCTCGGAAAACGATGATGAACACAACTCAACGAATGATAACGAAAAGTAGCGTAACTACATCGTTTGGACTCGAAACTTAATGTATGAGTAACCGAAATGACCAGGACTCAATAAGAAATCAATTAAGACTATGTTCAAGTCCAAAACACAAGAAACACAAACAAATAAACACAAGTTCACATATGAATGCCATTTCCTAGACATAGTCCTAGAACATGCAACTCTAAAATGTATGAGCATTTGAGTTCAGTGCATGAGCATACAAAATCATGTGAATGTGTTATATAAATGGTGCAAAACAATGCAGGGACACTTATGAATGATTTATGTGTGTGTGCCTATGCCTTGTAAGAGGAATGAGGTCAATTATACCTTTGATGAGTAATGAAGCTAATTCCTCTTATCAAGCCATCATCTTGCATGTACCGTAGTCAAATCTTTCTTTGAAGCTTTGTATCATCATCAATATGACCACATAAACATTACAAGATAAACACGTTTTGATATGGAATATATGCCAACAACAACTAAAAACCTAACAGGGGGTGAATAGGTTTACACTCTAATTTCAAAAACACTTTCATGACTTATGTCAAAACCTTAGTGAGCATACAAATTAACCTTTAACAAGATTGTAATGAGAAAACAATTAACACATATATGCTCAATTCACCACCCTTAGTCTACAAAACATATACCAACAAACAATATATCTCATATACAAGATATTCAATAAAGAGCACATTCCACAAGTTGTACTCAGAATATTATAATGTAAGAACACTACAACTTGCTAGAGAAGGAACTATATTAAAATTAAACAAATAATACTTGTATTTACAATAATGACCAATATGTACAAGTATCAATCAATAAATGACTATACACAAATAAGTCAATATACAAAAGAATTATATTTACAATTATGATCAAAATGAATATGCTTACAAATCACACTTTACAAAATCTTGTTTCCAAATACATCACAAGTGAAGATTGTACTACAAGATTAAAACATACACATATACAAATATATAAGAGAGAGAGAAAGAGAGAGAGAGAGAGAGAATTAAAACAAGAGATTTTTTAACGTGGTAAAACCTCCAAGGAGGAAATATCCACAGGTTGAACTACAATCATTGGGTACTATATATATATATTGGATGATAGATTAGAAATTCCTCAAAAGTGACCAATCATATGATCAACTCTCTTTTGGAGTCTATGTCTACCTAATCCCTATTGGAAGATACAAAATCCCTCAATGATACGAAGCCACCATATATTGGAGATCATACCAAATCAACATCATTGGTAGATTAGAAATTCCTCAAGTGTGCATACACATCTCATATATCACCCTCTATTGGAGTCTATGTCTGAAATTCTCTTAAGCAGTAGTGTAGAATATACCTAAAGGGAGGGTGAATAGGTATAGACCCAAAATCTTCCCAATTCAAAAAATGCGGATTAGAAGAATGAAATGTACACTTGATATGATTTAACAATTGTATAGTATGAGTCAATACATGTAAAAAATTAATATACAAGAGATACAATCAATACATGATATATGGAAGATAATGAAAAACGTAAAAACGAAACTTGACACAATAGTTTTTATGTGGTAAAACCTCAAACAGGAAACATCCACGGATTGATACCATAACCATCGGCAAAGCGAATCCACTATATGAAAAGGACTTACACACTCAAGGCTATCAACAAATGATATCCACCCTAAGCTATCAACTCATATTCTACCCTCAAGGCCAAGTGAATCACCTAGCCTACTCCCTATCCAAGGTGTGTTCTACACCTCTAGGAAGCAACTCCATATCCAAGACTATCAAGCCTCTAGAAAGATTTCCTTACTTAGCTATCTAGATCACCAAAATCCTAGTCAAGATTCTCTAGCTCAACCGAACAAATTCCGATTCAAGTTGAACCAGCCACATCTCGGAGGCCAACCATCCCCACCTAAAACAACGGCCACCCGATGGTATCCCGATCAATGAACCACATACATAAACCTCTCACCAAACTATCCCCTCACCAGTATCATGTCACCTACTCAAATTGAACCTACATATGCATCTCAAGCGCTAAAAATTCCAGAATAGAGACGAGCAATGTCGGATGAGTTTGATGCCCTTATTCGAAATGGAACATGGGTCTTAGTTCCCTCACATACATCTCATAATATTGTAGGGTGCAAGTGGGTGTTTCGCATAAAACAGTCTCCGGACGAGTCCATTTCTCGCTACAAAGCTCGCTTAGTAGCCAAGGGGTTTCATAAACGGCCGAGCCTTGATTACACAGACACATTCAGCCTAATAGTTAAAACAACAACAATCTGTGTATTATTGAGTGTTGCAGTCACAAGAGGGTGGTCTCTTTATCAACTGGATGTGAACAATGCGTCCTTTCAGAGACACCTGGCTGAAGACGTGTTCATGGCACAACCGCCGCGGTTTGTGGATCCAGCCTTTCCATCACATGTATGTCGTCTTCAGCAAGGCATTTATGGTCTCAAACAGGCACCTCAGGCGTGGTACAACAAATTCCGACAATTTCTTCTCCAAAACAGGTTTGTCAATTCTCACTTCAACACCTCTCTATTTATCTTCAATGCTAATGGTTGTGTGATATTTTATTGGTATATGTTGATGACATAATTGTCACAGGTAGTGAGGGAAACCTTGTTGACAAATTTGTTACATCACTTGCTCGGCGTTTTTCAATCAAAAATCTTAGCGTATTATCCTAATCCTTGGAGTCGAAGTCCTACCATGTTCCGCTGGCTTGTTTCTCTCTCAATAGAAATACATGACTGAACTTCTAACCCACACCAAAATGCTTGACTCCAAACCGGTCTAAACACCTCTTCCTACAGATCACGATCTTAAGCTTCTTGATGGCACATCCCTCACGGATGCCACTGAGTTTTGTTAGATAATTGGTGCCTTACAATATCTATCATTCACCCGACCTAACATTGCTTTTGTTGTGAATAAGCTTGCTCAGTTCATGCATCGTCCAACAACTGGCCATTGGTCCCTTGCAAAACGCCTCATGCGCTACCTGCATGGCATAATCAGTCATGGTCTTCTGCTGCGTCGTGACTCACCAATCACGCTACATGCTTTTTCTGACGTGGATTGGGCCGTAAATCAAGATGATCGAACCTCAACCAGTGCATATGTTGTCTTTCTTGGGTCAAATGCTATCTCCTGATGCTCTCGCAAATAACACTCTATCGCCAGGTCCTCCACTAAGGCTAAGTATAGGGCGGTTGCTACCACTGCCTCTAAGGTGATTTGGCTTTCGTCTCTCTTGCATGAGATGTTGATTCCTACCTCCAATCCTCCAACAATCTACTGTGATAACATTGGTGCTATGTACCCTTGCTCTAATCCCGTTTTTCACTCATGGATGAAACATATTGCCATTGATTTCCATTTTGTTCGAGAAAAGGTTCAAAGCAATCAACTTTGAATATCACATGTGTCTTCCTTTGATCAACTAGTGGATTCTCTTACCAAACCGCTTTCCAAGACAAGATTCTACCTATTACGGTCCAAGATCAGTGTTTCTGATATGCCCACTGTCCTGCGGGGGCGTGTGAAGGATAACTATGTTTAAATAGATTTGTATCTCTGTATTTATCTCTTAGTTTAATTCCCTGTAATTATCTCTACTTTAACTCTATCTTATCTGTAAGACTCACAAGTTCACTTGAACTAAGCTTCTACAAGCTATCTCATGCATATGTACTGCAACAATACTCAAGATCAATATACAGAAATATATTCATCCTCTATAGTCTAAGACTTTGTCTAATGTCATCGCAAGTTTTTGTTCTTTTCAGATTCCAACAATTATTGCTAAAATAAATTAGAAGTAATTAATTTTTTATGTTCTCAACTTATCAAGTATCGATATCCCCTACCTCTGCCCTTGTTTCAATTTGTACTTGAAGAATTGTTTTTATACAAAGCTTATATTGACTATCGACTAGAGTTTATTTTATATTTTATATTGAAGAATTGTTTTTATACAAAGCTTATATTGACTATTGACTATACAAAGCTTATCAGACTGATTTATAATTAATTCATCTACTTGAAGATATAGAATTAGGGATTATCCAGACGATTTGGTCACATATTAAAAAAAAATCCTCGACTCCTTTGTCCACACAATCTCTTCCATTGAATTTTTTTTATAAAAAAAAAATGAAAAGCAAAAAAGAAAAAAAAAAATCTGGAAGAGATCTCTAGCTTCACCAATGTCGTCTAACAACCCCCATCAAATATTCATCTAAACGTGTAGTATCTCATGAAAAATCTTCCCAAAGATCTAAGTTTGTTCTTGCTCACTAGCTCAATAAACAAAGTATGCGATGGAAACGGTACTGGGGCGAGGGAAACAAAACCAGAGCAAATCTTCAATTTTTCGGATGTAAGGTTGAGGATCTTCAACTTTCATGATCTTCATCTCTTTTTTTAAAATTATTTGGTTGAGTATTTGTTTTTGTTTGATGAAGAGTTGTTATTGGATAGATATACTAGCTATAAGTGGGTTGTTTAAGTTTTTTGTTACTAGATTCTTTGTGAAATTTGTTCTTTTTTAATAATGTGAAAAAAAAAAAAAAAAAAAAAAATTGGACAAAATTGGACTTTTTTTTAATATAAAAATCTATAAATTTTGAGATTGAAGGATGATGATGGCTGTGGAGATATGAGGATGATGATAATCTGGAAATTTTTTATTTCCTTTTTTTTTTTTTTTTTTTGGTGATAAATCTTCAAAGATGGAGATCCAATTTTTTTAAAGGATTTTTTAAAGATTTTTAATTTTATAACCTTTTGCATTTTTATTAAAAAAAATTAATTACCATTTTCTTGTCAGGGGTAGTTTCATCTTTTCAATATTTTAAAAAAGTCAGTCAATAGTTAAATGTAACAGTCAATACTAATGGCAGGAGAGGTGAATGTCAATATTTGATAAAGTCATTTCTGAATGTAAATTAATAAACCTGAGGTAAGTTATTTGTAACTACTTCTAATTGAAATAACAAATGACTTTGACTCTCTGTAGGTTTTTCCTTAGAGTCAAGTAGGGTTTTGAGTGAGTTGTCTAGGAGTTGCTTAGGGGAAGCCGTGTGGGGTTTTTTCACATAACCTTCTAGGGAGTGTGTGTGTGCTTGTTGTAGTAAAGATGAACGCTGACGAGGTTGCGCGGTTATGTGCTTCGATGACTCTCAAAGAACGGGAGGGACCGGTTAGAATGCTGAAAACGGATCTGAAGGATGCGGGGTTGAAGAGAATGGAGAATAGTTTAGTTGGGAAAGTGCTGTCGACGAAGGCAGTGAACAGGGATGGTTTCCGTGTGGTATTACGGAAGATATGGCGAACAAGGGAGGAAGTAGAGATTGAACCGATTATTGGGAATATTTTTGCTTTTCATTTTGAAAACAGTGCTGATAAGAGGAGGATTATGGCTGGTGGTCCATGGAGTTTCAATGATGCTTTGATAGTTATGGTAGAACCGGAAGGGAAGGGAGATATCCATCATATGAAATTCAATAAAGCTGAGTTTTGGATTCAAATCCACAATGCCCCTCTCATTTGCATGACAGAAGAGATTGGCCGCTTCCTTGGGAGTATTGTGGGTGCGGTGGTGGATTTTGACACAGGTGATTCTGGATCCTACATGACTAACTACCTGAGAGTTCGTGTCATCCTTGAGATCGATAAGCCGTTACGACGGTTTTTACGGGTGGACGTCATAGGGGATGGTGTTGAGTCGGTGATGCTGATTAAATACGAACGATTACCGGATTTCTGCTTCCGGTGTGGGCTGCTAGGACATGTAACTAAAGATTGTCCAGACAAGCCTTCACGGGTAGAGGGAACTAAGAAGGAGGAACTTCCTTTTGGTTTCTGGATGCGGGCAGCTGCTCCTTCTAAAAATTACGGCTATGGGGGTCGAACGTGGCCATCAGAGGAGAGGACAAGTGTATCTGGTTATCAGGGACGAGGACGAGGGAATTGGAAAGCTAATAATCCAACCGGAGAGAGAGGAGGCGGCGACCGAAGTGGTGCACCAAGGGTGGAGGTCGATGGCAGTTCTCGACAAACACCTATTTTGGTAAGTACTTTGACATGCATGAATTCCGAAAAAATTAGTGAGACTGGAAAGAGGAAGGAAATAGAAACTTTTGATTCCTTGAATACATAGAGCTTGAAAGGAATGAGTATCGCGGGAAATCAGGTGATCAATTATGAGCGGGATAGTAGAGATATCAATGCAAAGTCAACTGTTTTTGAATTTTCAACTGGTAATATGGAGGGTGATTTGGTAAAGGCTGGCCCGTCTGACTATATGGACCCATTGGGCTTTACTAAACAAGACAAAGGCCCAGGGCTGTCTGCTGAAGAAAATGGGCCTATGGGAGTGGAAAAGGCTTCCAGAATAAATGTGATGGACTCTAGTCCTCTTAAGGCCCAGACCGGTTCAATTAATTTGGATGATGGGGTCAGTAATCCTTTGGGGAAGGAGGGTCAGCGGGTTGCTCTCAATGATCAATATCCCCAAATTAGGGAGACTTCGGTGAACATTGGGAGAAGCTGGAAGAGAAGAGCAAGAAATCTTCACCAGGGGGATATTCTTTCCCAGGATCACTCTCTGATAGGGAAGAAGCAAAAAGGTAAGGGTGCGGATAAGGGGTCTGAGTTCTTGAAAAAACGCAGGTTTGTTTCCTCTGATGAGGATTCTACGGATAAGGCAGTTTCTAAAAGATCGGCAGGTCGGTTTTCACCGGCCAACCGGGTCCAATGAATTCGCTAGTTTGGAACGCTCGGGGTTTGGGGAGTAACCGAGCGGTCCGAGTCTTGCAGAAATTTAAGCAAGAGTACTCTCCTGATATTATTTTTCTTATGGAAACAAAATCTGATCAGGTTCGTATGGAGAAATTGAGGATTCAGCTTGGTTGTGTGGGTAAATTAGTGGTGAATTGTGATGGTAAAAGTGGCGGGTTGTGTCTTTTATGGATGGATAGGGTGTCAATTTCTCTTCTTTCTTTCTCTCGGTTTCACATTGATGTGAAGGTGATGTCTGGGAGGTGTCAGGTGTGGCGTTTTACTGGGTTCTATGGCCATAATGTCATTTTATGTTGATTATTCACAGTACTAGACATGGCTGGGGCTTGAAATCATCCCTGTATAGGGCTTGAAATCCCTTAGACACGGGAGCTTGATTTCCAATTCCCATGCTCGGAAGTCCAATTACCAGGCTTTAAAGTCCAAATCTCGGGCTTGGAAGTCCCGACTCCCGTGCTTGAAAGTCCAATTACCAGGCTTTAAAGTCCAAATCCTGGGCTTGGAAGTCCCGACTCCCGTGCTTGAAAGTCCAACTTTAATCCAAGATTGGTCCATGCTAGAGTTAGATTATGTTCATGGTTAATTCAATGATGATGATGCACTTAAAAGTCTAAGTTTTATTTGAATGGCTTCATTATGGGTTCATTATGCCGTTATTACATTGCTTCATGTGCATATCTGAATGAGGGTAGTTTGTTTTTTTTCAGGTTACACGGATACAATGATGAGCTTGTTAGTGCACTGCGATAGACATTGGGAGGATAACCAGTTCATGGGTCCGATTTCTTTCGCATGCTTTCTAACCAATAAGGAGAAAGATACATATAGTGAATTGTCGGAAATAATATTTGATCGGATTGGGGTCAATAGCGACAGATTCAATATAAGGATAAGTTCAAAGCTTAAAACGAAGAATGGGATATTTACATTATCCATTAAGACCGACGCTGATGTAAAATGTTTGCTTACTCTTCAGCAATCAGATTTTCATGAAGTCAATGTCAAAGTGGTAGAAATATCTGTACCAGAAAATGCAAATGTATTTAAAACTCCGAAAGAGTTAATAAATACCACAATCCCCTCTCCATGTACACCATCGGGTCTGAAACCCACCAGTGATCCACAATCGAAAGATGGTACTCCACATTTCAAATCAGTGAGTGGTAGCAACAAGCCGTTTGGGTCCGTTCCTTCACCTGGAATTTCATCAACAGAGAAAGATCATGGCACTCCAGCATTGACAAACAAGCATGCAGAGGTGGACAACACAATTGGTTCTAATACATCCGATACGGAGGATGAGAGTGGTACTGATGGTGATACTAGTGATGACCGAAATGGTGTTTCGGAAGTTCCCCAATGTGGTGGGCAAGCGGAACTAGGTGCTACAGACGCCCCAACTGATGGTGAAGAAGAACGAGGGGTTAGTGGAGCACCCAATAGTTATGGACCTTGTATGACATCACGGTGGAGAATACCTGGTTCAGAACTCTACTCAATTCAACCTGTTCAATCAAAGGACTTGTTTGAAAACCAAGGTGACAAAGGTGACCAAGGCGACCAATGTCCAATATACAAAGGACAGATCTTCAAGAACAAGAAAACCTTGAAACTTACTTTAGGGTTGTATGCATTCGAAAATAGATTTGAGTATAAGATTAAACGATCAAGTCATTCACGATTCGCTGCAACATGTATAAAGGGAGATTGCGAATCGGTTATTACTGCGGGGAAGTTGAAAACCGGGACCTACTGGCATGTTAAGTCATTTGTTAAGGAGCACACATGTGGTGATTCGGGCAATTACAACGTTGATTTTAAACGGGTAAGTTCCTATGTAATAGGGGAACTATATGCAAGAAAAGTTGTTGATCCTGGATGCACCCTTCGTCCGAAAGATATAATGTTTGAGATGAAGGATCAGCATGGCATAAACCTCTCGTACAACAAAGCCCACAGGTCGAAGGACCGCGCTTTACATAGTGCATTCGGTGATCCGTTGGAGTCATTTCAGATGTTGCCGGCATTCTTTTACATGTTGGAACAATCCAACCCTGGGACTGTAACTAAGATAGAAACTGACTCAGAAAACCGGTTCACTTATGGATTCTTGGCACTTGGGGCTTGTGTAGAGGGATTCAATACAGTTATTAGGCCGGTTATCGCCATTGACGCTACCCACCTGAAGGGTAAGACTAGGGGTGTTTTGTTAGTTGCTATGTGCAAGGACGGTAACGAGATGATATACCCTTTGGCATTTGGGTTTGCAAATTCTGAGTCCACAGAGTCGTGGACATGGTTCTTGAAGAGACTTCGCGAAGTAATCCTGTGTCCTGAACGTGTGATGATAGTTTCAGACCGGCACGCGGGTATCTTCGCAGGCATGGAAGCAAGTTTTCCCGATGCAGCACATGGGGTATGTGCATACCACTTGTCACAAAATTTGAAAAGAATTTGCAAGCAACGGGATGATGTGATTAAGCTTTACTACCATGCTGCATATGTGTACCGTGTCGATGAATTCGAACGTGAAATGGCCGAGTTGAAAGCCATCCACCGTAAGGTTTATGATGAGCTTGTACAAGCTGGGATAAAGAAGTTTTCACGTGCACATAGCCCCAAAAAGAGGTACCATATGATGACCACCAATATCGCCGAGTCAATTAATTCTTGTCTACTTGCAATCCGGAAGTTGCCTATCACATCTATTGCAGAATTTATTAGAGATTTGTTGCAAAGGTGGTTCCACGACCGTCGGAGAAATGCACGTGAAATGCCTACATTCTTGAGTCATTATGCAGACCAACACATCAAACAAAGGGTATTAACATCGCAACGGTGTGAGGTTCACCCCATTGACTTCCATAGATTCAAGGTAGACGACAAATGGAATAAAGGTACCATTGTCGACTTGGAACAACATTCTTGCTCATGCCGTGAATGGGATCTAGATGAGTTGCCATGTATTCATGTCATGGCAGTTGCTAGGTATGCTTACAAAATTGAAGTTTCATTTAATGTTAGAAACCTTTCGTTTATTCGTTTATCTAATAATATTCGTTTATTTGTGTATTTTGTACCAGTATGAAAGGTATTCCTATCAACGCATTATATTCTGACTTTTTCACAACGGGATGGCTAAAACATGCTTACGCCATGAATGTGAACCCTGTTCCAAATCCGGAAGCATGGTTCATTCCTGAGGATGTTCGTGATCGCATTGTTTTACCATGGGTGATTAAGAAGCAATCAGGAAGACCAAAGAAGTCAAGGACTCCATCTGCTGGGGAGAAACGAAAGCTGCAAACATGTTCGAATTGTGGGCAAAAGGGACACAACAAAAAACATTGTCCGAATCCAACGTCTACCACAAGCAAACGAACCAAAAAAGCACCTACTTGTAGCATTTGCAAGAAGGAAGGACATAATAGACTGAAGTGCCCACATAGACCACCTGAGACCAGTTTGCATGACACAGACGAAGCAGTGATTCATACTTCTAAAGAACCTATCTTGGACGGTTAAATTTCACTTTGGTAGTTGTTGTGGTGATGGTGTTGACCACTTTGATTTGATTGATTTAATATGTATTTATATCTTCAAACCGCTATGAAAATAATGTCTTGTATGGTTAAGTTGAATTTATGGTATATTTACATTTTTTTAATTTCTAGTGTATATTTGCAAACAAGTGCTTAATCCCTAATTATATTGATATTTGAACACAGTAAAGGCTATTTGATTGATGATTATATATGGGCTTTCTGTATAGGGGATTGATTTTTAAGCATGGGGTTTAGTTTTGAAGCCCGGGCCATCCAAATATGTATGGGCTTTAAAGTTAGGATTCCCGGGCTTCATAAATTTATGTTCTGATTTTGCACCTGATTAATAAGTGACTTTAAAAGCGACTTCAATAAAGTCACTTTGGAAATCGCTTATGGATCTGCTGAAATTGGTCTGGATTAACGGGCTTCAAAAAACATATGCTCTGGCTTGAAAAGTAAGAATTCTCGGGCTTTAAATATGTAGAATTGATTCTCCACCCGGTTAATAAGCCACTTCAAAAGAGACTTCAATAAAGTCACTTTGGAATTCGCTTATGGATCTGGTGAAAATGTATAAATTGGGAAGGATTCACGGGCTCTAGAAATCAATTCTGAGTGCTTCAATACTAAAGAATCCTGGGCTTCAATATCAAATTATCCCATTACAGCTGTATCCCACCCAACCCACAATCCCCTTTTAAATGACAAATTCATTCCTAAAACGAAAACAACAAAACCCCACCCCCACGGCCCCACCCCCCACATCACACAACAGCTCTTCCTCACCCCACCCACGGCCGGCCACACCCCAGATCTACAGGTGAGCTTTATTGATTTTGATTTTTTTTTTCGCTCTCTTTCTATCGGCACTTCCTGACGCCCAGTTATAGTCCCAATTATTCTTCTTGAATTTTTTTTCCTTTTTATTTTGTTTTCTATCTATCTCTGCTCTCCGTGGCTGATTTTGTTGAAGGTTTTTTGTTTTTTTCTTTTTTCTTTTCATACATAGAGATATGTCCTTGCCATGGTTATGAGTATGTATATGTACTACCATTGTTCAAACACTTATCAATAAACACTAACAGATAAGTTTTTAAATAGGTTTTTTGAAACATTATTTTGTTTTTGTTTTTTATTTTTTTTAACTCATTAAACAACATTGCCATAGGTTTTTTTGTTATCTTTTTCTTGTCGTAGATCGGGTATTATGGACACTGTTCATTTTTGAAATTATTGTTTTTGTTTTGATTTTCAAATATAAAGTGTATTTTATGAAATGGGGATAAATTCCGTTTATGTTGTTTTCAAAAGAAGGAAAACCGGTATGTGTTATTCTTGGCCTGAATGCCAAGCACAAGTACATGGATTTCCAGGAGCTACTTACCAGAAGTTTAAGTCGACAGATGAAGCATATAAAGCTATCACTGCTTATGTACATTCTCAAAATTCAATTGAAAGTTTTGAAGAGAATGTATCTGAGAAGGTTCAGAGCAATGAGAAGGTTCAAAGCACTGAGAAGGTTCCAAGCACTGGATATATGTTGTTTTTATTTATCGTCGTTTTTTTTATTGGAGCAATATTTGGCAAACTTGTTTGAAACCTCATCTATGTTTATGTTTATGTTGTGGTGTTTGTTAGATAGTAATTGATGTCATATGGTAACGGATCTTTTATGTTTATGTTGTGGTGTTGAAAGATAGTGATGGATGTCATATATTAATGGATCTTTTATATTTATATGGTATTGAAAGATCGTTTATGTTTATGTTTATTGGAGCAATTTGCGGTTGTCTTGTCAGATAGTAATGGATGTCCTGTTTATATTTATTTTATGTTTTTTGTCATAATTACATATGGTTGTCCATGTTTGGAGTTGTTTGTCTTTTTCAAAATTACAGAAAAAGGAACAGAATATGAAGATAGAAATGGATGTCATATAGTAACGGTTCTTTTATGTTTATGTTGTCGTGTTGGAATATAGTAATGGATGTCATATAGTAACTGATATTTTATGTTTGTTTAATGTCTACATCTTTTCTACGGCCTTCATTTTGTATTGAATCAGGAGACAAAGGCGAACCCGAGAGTGTTTCTTGACCTCAACATCGATGGCGATCCGGCGGGTAGACTTGTGATAGAACTTTTCGCCGACAGTACCCCCATAACAGCAGAGAACTTTCGAGCTCTCTGCACCGGTGAGAAGGGACTCAGCAGGAAACAAATGCCATTCCACTATAAAGGAACAACCTTACACCGTGTGATACCCAGGTCCATGTTCAAAGGAGGAGACATCACCAAAGAAGATGGACTTGGAGGTGAGTCCATCTACGGTGATACTTTCACTGACGAAAACTTTGTAAACAAGCACATTGGTCCGGGGATCCTCTCCATGGCCAATACCGGCCCAGGAACCAATGGTTCCCAGTTTCTCATCTGTACCGCAAAGACCGAGTGGCTTGATGGCAAGAACGTCGTGTTCGGCCAGGTTGTCGAGGGATTTGACGTTATGAAGGCTGTCGAGAAGGTCGGTTCTAGGTCCGGCTTGACATCCAAGCCCGTAGTGGTCGCCAATTGCGATCAATTGTCTTGAATTATTGGCTGTGATGGATTTTTGAGTGTATATTTTTTTTAAGGAGTCTATGGTACTTGGAATGGATGGATTATATGCTATTTGTATTTGTTTGATAATTCCTTAATTGATCCAGGTTATTTGTATTTGTTTTAAAAAATATATTTAAATTATATACTTCCTTCCCGAAGCCCGGGCTTCTTTAGGTTGAGGCACGGGAAACTTTAGATCCCGGGCTTCGCATAACCATTTTTACTTAATTAAGAAATGAAGGTTGCAAAAACAACCAAGAAATGAAGGGAAACAGGTGTGGGGAAGTTTCCCACTTGTCCATATTTTCTAAAAAATTGAAAAAAAATATTTAAAAATTAATATAGTTCCTTTACCAAGCCCGGGCTTTTTTAGATTGAGGAACGGGAATATTAATTTCAAGCACGGGGTTCAGAAGATCCCAGGCCTGGCTGAACCCCTTTTTCATTTAATTAAAATTTTTAAACATTTTTTATAATTATTCGCCACCAAAAATGGGTGACTACATGGGGAAGCCTTCCGTTGTACAAGGATCTAGGCCCGAAAACCTACTTTAAAAGACCATGGCCTTTGGTGGGTAGGATTGGAGGTGAGGGTGGAGGGTTTTTGTTGAGGGATGGAATGGTGAAGTGTGGGGGTGAGTGTGATTTCATTTTTTTTTTATGGATATGGTTGCAAAAACAACCAAGAAATGAAGGGAAACAGGTGTGGGGAAGTTTCCCACTTGTCCATATTTTCTAAAAAATTAAAAAAAAATATTTAAAAATTAATATAGTTCCTCTACCAAGCCCGGGCTTTTTAAGATTGAGGAACGGGAATATTAATTTCAGCCACGGGGTTCAGAAGATCCCGGGCCTGGCTGAACCCCTTTTTCATTTAATTAAAAATTTTAAACATTTTTTATAATTATTCACCCACCAAAAATGGGTGACTACATGGGGAAGCCTTCCGTTGTACAAGGATCCAGGCCCGAAAAACTTCTTTAAAAGACCATGGCCTTTGGTCGGGAGGATTGGAGGTGAGGGTGGAGGGTTTTAGTTGGGGGATGGAATGGTGAAGTGTGGGGGTCAGTGTGATTTAATTTTTAGTATGGATATGGTTGCAAAAAACAACCAAGAAATGAGGGCAAATAGGTGTGGGGAAGTTTCCCACTTGTCCATATTTTCTAAAAAATTAAAAAATATATATTTTAAAATTAATATAGTTCATTTACCAAGCCCGGGCTTTCTTAGATTGAGGAACGGGAATATTAATTTTAAGCACGGGGTTCAGAAGATCTCGGGCTTCGAATATATCACAGAGACCACACGTCACCATTCCTATTTTTCGTGGGTGAATAATTATAAAAAGTTCTTTACAAAAATATAAAATTAAATAATGAAGAAAGGGTTTTGTGAAGCCCGGTATCTAAATATCCCCGTGCGTGAAATTAATATTCTCGGGCTTCGGTAAAGAACTATATTATATGAAAAATATTTTTCCTAAGGGGGACATAGCGTCCATGTCCATACACAAAATAACGTCATATGATAAAGTCTCTCTAAAATAACAAAATAAAGGATACACAAACTAACGTCATATGATAAAAACAAAAAAAAGAGTTCGAAAACGACAACTAAATCATAAACTAAAGACAATGTCTGAGTGGCCACAATCTATGGATCCGAGTGTCCCACGGTGGTACCATGGTCTGCTTACTGTCCGGTGCTCCCTGATGCATTGGCCTCACCATCATTGGTGCGGTCACGCACACGAGGAACATGGAGGCCCGCATCAACTAAAACCCTTTGAATCGCATCCATCCTATCCTTAAGATTCGTAAACTCTGTCATGTTGGCCTGCTGGTTGGCATCCATCTGCAAATGCAAATCCTTCAGCGTCTGTAGAATCTGAGCGGACATCGGTCCCTTATCAGCTCCATCTGCATCAGAATCATCTCCAAGGTTCAGCTCATTATAGTCCACATCCTCTGGGTCGTCCTCCTCGGAAAAGTCATCCATGTCATCCTCATTGACACCCCTCGGAATTACAAGTGGAGGTAGTCCTCTCAGCCTAGTAATGCCATTGTAACCCCTTTTGCCCAAGTTTCCTGTTGGAGGAATCATGGTCCATCCTCCAAATTGCACGTCAATACCGGCCTCCTCACAAAAATGTGTAATCAAACAAGGGAAAGGTAGTGGACCGACTGTTGATTTTCCAGCTTCGAAAATTCCCTTCATGATAATCTGCCCTACGTCCATGAGGAGTAGATTCTTTGCACAGAAAAGATAACGGGCGTTCTCACAACTCACTTTGTCGCGGTGCGTGGTGGGCACCAAGGAGAAACTGAAGAACAAGTACCAAATGGCAGCCTCTATCTTCAGTTCCCTGTACAAGAGGGGAGTTTGATAGTCATTCCACACAGTACAACCATCTCTCCTCAAATCACCAGCTAATAGCCCATTAAAAGGCTCAAACAACTCATGCATTGGAAGGCCTTCAACCAGTCCATCAATGTCATCTATCGTGCCAAACCACTCGTTAATCTTAGTGGATGTAATTAGGACTTCCTTCCCTTGGACCATCACTGGCACCCCTTTGTAAAACTGAAGTGGGGTCATTGCAAAATAAAACTCACGGACCAATTCCAATGCTGTCTTATTTGGGGTCCTCGCAAAACCCCTCCAACCCATAGTATTTACTGTCTCTGGTATCCAAGTTGCACCAAATATGTCCAAGTTGATACCCCTCTCTGGCCAAATTTTTCTACTACCAAAATTAGCCCATCGTTCCGAAAAATCCCCGTTTGGGGGCCCTGTAGAGGTGCTTCCTTTACCTTTCCCTTTTGGTGACGGCATCATAGGAACTTTTCTTCTCTTCTTCGATTGCTTAACACGACCACTAACAACTTCCTTCCCCTTTCTCCTATTTCTATTTCCCATCTCCAACAACTAGAAATCTAAAAAGAATTCACACACGACACAAAACAAAAGACCCTAGAACACTTCTCTAAGATAAACCAACCAACACGGAAGACAAGTTTAACCTGTATTATTCTCTTTCTTCCCCAAACTCATCCAAGAAATCTACTCGAATATATTCTGATATTCTGATTTCTGCTGTCCCTACCAAAAGGTGAAACAAAGTTCATTAATGCCCTAATAGACACACATCACACACTGCATGATTTCAAACAAACCAAATTTGTTGATAATCTTGTCTTATTACTTTGTTTATGTGTATTTAGAGAGTGTCATTGTTGAAAACTGGTAGTCGTCTTCTACATCCTCACTAACATAAGGAAATTAAAACACAGAATTAATTTAAAACACATAAACATGGATATTCGAAAGCAGAAACACATACAACATCAACTACTAATCTAAACCCACTAATTGAAAACACACCTGAAATAGCCAGGATAAGGTTTAAGGAGAGGACGGGTGCGCAGGATGAGGTCTGACGAGAGGAGAAGAGGGGTGCGCAGGATGAAGAAACATATTCAGACTCTTGACTTGTTTGTGGCCGGATTCTTTGTCAAATAGGTGGCGGCGACGACTGTTCCTCTTCGGTGGCAACGACGGCTGTTTCTCCTGATTTTGGGCGAATGGGAATTCAAAACTCACTCTGAGGAAGTCACATACAAGTGTTTGGAAGACGAAGTCACTTTTTAAAGTCGCTTTTTCAATAACCCTGTACAATTAAGAAATCGAAGACTAGATCAATATGCAACTTTATAAGTGACTTTGATGAAGTCTTTTTGACATCGCTTTCCACTCAGATCTAGCAATTTATTATGAAAATAACAGATCAATATGAGACTTCATAAGTGACTTTAAAGAAGTCTCTTTTTAAGTCACATTTCATTCGGCAAAAATTTTGAACTTCTGACCACAACCATATGCGATTGACAAAGGGGTTCATCCAGGCCCAGGATCTTCTGAACCCCGTGCCTGAAATTAATATTCCCGTTCCTCAATCTTAAAAAGCCCGGGCTTGGTAGAGGAACTATATTAATTTTTAAATATTTTTTTTTAATTTTTTAGAAAATATGGACAAGTGGGAAACTTCCCCACACTTGTTTCCCTTCATTTCTTGGTTGTTTTTGCAACCATATCCATAAAAAAAAAAAAATAAAAAAAAAAAAAATGAAATCACACTCACCCCCACACTTCACCATTCCATCCCTCAACAAAAACTCTCCACCCTCACCTCCAATCCGACCCACCAAAGGCCATGGTCTTTTAAAGTAGGTTTTCGGGCCTAGATCCTTGTACAACGGAAGGCTTCCCCATGTAGTCACCCATTTTTGGAGGGTTAATAATTATAAAAAATGTTTAAAAATTTTAATTAAATGAAAAAGGGGTTCAGCCAGGCCCTGGATCTTCTGAACCCCGTGCCTGAAATTAATATTCCCGTTCCTCAATCTTAAAAAGCCCGGGCTTGGTAGAGGAACTGTATTAATTTTTAAATATATTTTTTTAATTTTTTAGAAAATATGGACAAGTGGGAAACTTCCCCACACCTGTTTCCCTTCATTTCTTGGTTGTTTTTGCAACCATATCCATAAAAAATGAAATCACACTCACCCCCACACTTCACCATTCCATCCATCAACAAAAACCCTCCACCCTCACCTCCAATCCTACCCACCAAAGGCCATGGTCTTTTAAAGTAGGTTTTCGGGCCTGGATCCTTGTACAACGAAAGGCTTCCCCATGTAGTCACCCATTTTTGGTGGGTTAATAATTATAAAAAATGTTTAAAAATTTTAATTAAATGAAAAAGGGGTTCAGCCAGGCCCGGGATCTTCTGAACCCCGTGCCTGAAATTAATATTCCCGTTCCTCAATCTTAAAAAGTCCGGGCTTGGTAGAGGAACTATATTAATTTTTAAATATTTTTTTTTTAATTTTTTAGAAAATATGGACGGGAAACTTCCTCACACCTGTTTCCCTTCATTTCTTGGTTGTTTTTGCAACCATATCCATAAAAAATGAAATCACACTCACCCCCACACTTCACCATTCCATCCCTCAACAAAAACCCTCCACCCTCACCTCCAATCCTACCCACCAAAGGCCATGGTCTTTTAAAGTAGGTTTTCGGGCCTGGATCCTTGTACAACGGAAGGCTTCCCCATGTAGTCACCCATTTTTGGTGGTGAATAATTATAAAAAATGTTTAAAAATTTTAATTAAATGAAAAAGGGGTTCAGCCAGGCCCGGGATCTTCTGAACCCCGTGCTTGAAATTAATATTCCCGTTCCTCAATCTAAAAAAGCCCGGGCTTGGTAAAGGAACTGGAAGCTGTCAAAAAAAAATTTCCGGATTTTTTGCATTTCTTTGGTTAATAATATAACCTCCTAACCCCTTCATTTTGCATTTTTTTGGTTAATTACATCATAATTAATAGTCTGTACAAAAATTCAACTGCACTGTTCCCGCTATTGGTGGGAACAAAATTAAAAACCACAGTTTGAAACACAAAATAAACTGCACAAAATGAGACACTTCACTGCTCTGGATTTTCATTTTCTTCAACTACTGATGTTCTTGGGTCTCTTCTTCAACTTCAGTTGCCTCTAGGGGGAATTGCAAACTTGTCCATTTACGAAAAAATCAAGTGCAATTGACTGACGGATGGAAGGTATATCTTTTTGGCTAAATTCTAGAATCCATGGTAAAGGGATTCCAGTGAATATCAATTCTGCATATTTCAGCATAAAGACACCACAACTGTTGTTGCAAGTTCAAATTAGACAAATAGAACACAGTGAATGAATTTATTTATCACAGAGTGAATACATTGTAAAAGTTATAGTGATAGAAAACAATACCCATCATCTTGTTGAGGAATCAAATCGTTGTCGACGTTTACAGCCTTGAATGCACTGCTTGAAGGAGGCATATTAAGTTCTTCATAGTAACCTGAATGCTTCAAAATGGAAGGTAACAAATACAGCAGGCAACGAATGTCTTTTAACCGATATTTTTCATCATGGCGGCCCCATAATGAATCGTACAATTCTACCTTTCCTTCTTTCGGAAAAACTTGGCATAACACCCAGTGCCCGCCTGTGTTGCATGGCATCAATACCTATATATAAAATACAAATGTTTGAACACAATAAAAAATTAAAAAATTAACGTAAAAACAACATACTTACCGACTCAAATTTCCACCAAGGGTCCTCGTAAGTTGCATCATGACCTTGAACAAAATTTATCAATTCTTCACTAGGCACAAATTCTAAAACATTGAATTCAGGGTATTCTTCCCAAACATCGACATTAGGAGGAGTCTCGATCATCTTCTTCTTTGCCCTTGTTTTCACATTTTTTCTGTCCTCCGCCCTTTGTTTCTCCATTCTATCCATCTCAACTTTCCATGCAAGATCCACCGAATGCTGTAAAATGAATTTAGTAAAATTGATATCAATTTCAAATTTTTTCAAAATTAGCGAGTGAAATGAACTTACGAAAAATGTGGATGGGACCAATGCAATATCCTCATTGTACTCAGCTCCCGGTGTCGAACGCCTCCTCCAGAGAAGGTCAAGGTAGCTATCTATGTGCTATATATAATACAAACGATGGACGTTAGAAAAAAGTGTCTTTAAATACTTACTAAACCAAAGAGAAAAGTAATGAAAAAAAATATACCATGGTTGCTAACCATTTCTTGCTGTCCAGGAGGTCGTTGAAATACGTACGGTCCATAGGTATAATTTGACCAGTATAAACATTGTTATTGGTCAAATGTTGTAAATATATTAGGAAAAGAGAAATGACATGTTATAATATGAATAGAAAAGAGAAAACGAATTGACTATTACCTGCCGTGGTCTTCGCCTTTAATAAATGCCGTGAATTCTACATTATTTGAAAATTCATCTAATGTAACTGGCTTCCTTTTCTTTCTCATCGGCATGGGGTTATTACATGCAGTCCGGAGATACCTTGACCGCTTCCGAGCTCTGACCTTGTCAATATCCTTGTAGGAGACATCCGGCTGTGGTCCATAAACCTCTACCACACTCAAATTGGGGTTTGGAACCTCAACGTTTACCGCCGGGGATGGGTATTTGTCCACTGTTTCAGGCTGCTTAACCAACTTATCCAAACCCAAATTCTGCGGATCCGCCTTCTCTACATCATTTGACAACATCTCACTCGCAAGACATGCAGAACTGATGATCTCCTCAATTTCATCTTCCTGAAGGATATTATTTTTTAACTTGGGATCCTAAATTTACAAAGCATAAAATCATATAAGTAAAATACCACAACACATGCCATCATTCCATAAAGTCATGTCACATTGCAATCTAAAACACCATAATGCAGTAGCCCTGCATTCTGGTGTTTCCATAAAGTTAATAAAATAAAATAGTACAAATACTTTGTCCACATATGTACCTTAGATAAAACGACATCAACCTTCTGAACCTCAACCTTCTCCAATTCATTGTCACCACCATCAATCTTCTCCAATTGATTTTCACCACCCTCAACCTTCTCCAAATGTACTGCAGTTGAAACATTGTTCTTTTCCTTTTCCACTTCAAATACGGTTTCCTAAAGTGATAACAATATTAATTAAGGACTAAACATTTGAAGAATGTTTACGAAGGACTAAACATTTGAAATACGAAAAAATAAATCAAGATTACCATATGAAAATCAATGTCATGGTTTGGTTCTTTTGAACCATCAATATCCATTAAAGTTTCTTTGCTTGCTCCTGATTTTTCAAATGTTGATTTTTTAGCTGGCTTTTCTCCCACCTTCATCTCTTTTCTAATATTTGCAAATTCCGCCGTCATCTCTTTTCTAATATTTGCAAATTCAACTTTACAAAAATCAACCACCTGTTTCTGGCTGTCCTTAATCAGTGTTGCAACAGCTGAATATAGTTCAGCTACAGTGGACGGAGAAATTTAGACTGCAAATCCAAGGGGTCATAAGATATGCTAGGCCTTAAAAGAGGTAACAGAGCATATATAAGACTGTAAAAGAATATCATCTAAATGTTTGCAAAATTAAACAACTTATAGTTGAATAGTAAAATACCAGTGCCGTAATTACACACTTCAATTAATAACTTAACAACAACTTCACAGTAGAATTAATAAGCAAGAGAAGATCTTTAAATTTTTTGTTTACATCCACATCATTTGGAATCAACAAAATTACTAATCATACCGAAACGGAATAAATTTGTACCTTAGGAGTTTCAAAATCTCCTTCTTTGAAGAGCTGCCTCTTCGAATTGGGGTCTGAAAATGAGCTTTTGGATCTGATGATAGAAGTTGTATGTTGGTTCTGAAAAGAACCAGCTCCCTCATCAATGTCATCAATGTCATCGTCGTCCTCATCAGAACCAACCTTTTGTTCCATGTGGACAGCTTTCAACGATTTATAGTAATCAGTCCTTCCTTCAAACTCATGAACTTCCCAAGAAAACAAAGCCATCTGAATGTAGGGAACAAATAATGTTATGCTCTTGCTACAAGTCGGTATTACTATAGAAAAAAAAAAGGAAAAGTAATGAAATACGTACCCCTGATGAGAACTTGGATTCAATTTTCACGACCCTAGTATCGAAATTCCATCTCGTAAATCGTGGGAACCCTGTGCTTATTCGTCACCCAATGACATCAACCAAACGGGGAATTCTTTCAACTGCCCAAACCTATACAATTAAAAATCAAACAATGTTATTTCATACCTAAATATTGTGTGCAATGTTGAAAGGACTATAAAATGTGATACTATTACCTGAAGTGGTAGAGGAAACCCGAATATATTGATTGTATGGCATTTGGATGTATTATCCTTCTGAGCATCCTCATGTACCTTTGGTAAATCCATGTCTTCTTTCTCTACAACATCTTCATCTTCTACTTGTATTTTCTTTTTCTCCCTTTCCACTGCTTTGTTTTTCTTCTTCTTCTTTTTCTTATCCTCATTCTCTTTGTTATTTTCTTCCTCCTTCTATCCATTATCCTCTTTCTTTTTGTCTGTACCTCTCAGTGTGGTAATGTGATTCTGGAGTAAACCCTTCAGCCAACACATTGTATAGTTGTGGAAATAAGTGCCCCATGAAAAAGTATTAAAAGCCTTTTCATCCTCAACTAAACTGAATAGCCAAGCCGGAATGGCTTTTCGTGCGTCCTCAGTGCCAAAGAATTGGGACACCATCAATATGTAAGCCATCTTCAGGGCATCTTCACCATCCGCATCCGTGAGTTGTTTAAAAGTGCCAAACAATAATTCACCGCTCGGCCTTTTTTCTTTGAAATATCTACACAAGATAGAACCGGCAACAACTTGTTTTTTTTTCTTGAAATCTTTAGGCAGGGGGCCCATGTTTAGCCCACTGCACAAACAAAACTCTTCTCTCCCGAAACGAGCCTGTTGTCTCCCTAAGCTAAACCACATTTCATTATCCTTTTGTTTGTTGGGAAGAATAATCTCTTTTTTCAGAAGGTTGTAGATGAGCATGCCATGAATGACCAACGGTTGGACCAAATCCAAGTAATGGCCAAAAGGCCCTTCCTTAAACTTGTCCACCACGCCACACCGAACTAGGACAGCCTGCAAATTCCTGATGAAATAACGCTTGTTTTGTGAGTTTATTCTTGTGTGGATCCAATCGTTATGGTCCGGGAACCGCCAAAGTTTTGCGTTTGGATTAATAGGCATCTGTTTAATAACAAAACCAAAAAAAATATTAACACTTAAGGCACAAATTTTATTTTTTCAAATGTAAAGAGAAAGGGACACAATTGAATAGGATAACTAGGGGGGTGGTATTCATATTTATACAACCTATACAGAAGAAGAACACCAAAATGACAATAATTATTTGCAAGTCATTATATATTTTAAATCTCTAAAAACTTGGTAGCAAACAACAGTATATGCACTTTCCAACCTCTCCCAAGTTAAGAAAATACTAAATAAAAACAACCAATTTTAAAGCCCTTGCATTGGTTTCCAAGCCCGAGATTCCTTACTCTGAGGCACGGGAAATATATTTCAAGCTTGGGAATCCTTACTTTCCAGCCCAGGAATTGGACTTCCTAGCACTACTTTAAAGCCCGGGAATTGGACTTCAAAGAACGAGAATTTATATTTCAAGCACAGGAATTTTACTTTGATTCCCGGGAGAAATCATGCTAATGTAACATGATAACGATAATTCAAACCAGACGACTCCCCCCCATCCCTAACAAAAAACACGAGAAACAAAATAACATGCTAAATGAAATTGGAATTTTAACTTTCAAGCTAGGAATTGAGCTAATGTAACAACTAACATGACAAAACAACAACAATGGGACCCAACCCCAGCCCCGCGCTTCATCCCCACCAAAAACACAAGAAACCCCACAACAAAAGAGCATTCAACAATAATCATGCCCCTCTACCCCCTACCTCAAACAACTCTATTTCAAACAAATGGTCCAAGTTTTCCATCTATGATGTGAAAAGATGTTCAAAGTTTCCTATCTAAGTTATAAACCACTTTTTTTTTTTTAAAGATCACAATCCTATAATCCTGACAAAAACAAACAACTAAACTAAAAGTCATAAAAAAAAATTTTCAAGGGTAAAATACAATCACCAAAACAAACTACAACTAAAAGTCCTAAACTTTTTTTTTTTTGAAGGGTAAAATTTACCATCACCAAAACAAAACTACAAATAGGCATGGCTCCCCTAGGCATGGCTCCCAGTCCACCCAAAACCGACAACACAGGGAGGGAATTCCTCCAGCCAAATCTATCTGTCCTCCACATAAGAAAAAGCCATTCTTAGCTAACAAATGGGCCACCTGGGGGCCTTCCTTCCTAGGGAAAAAACCAGATTCACAACTACATGCAGACAACCTACAACACAACACCCCATATCAGATAACAATACAAATTTCAGAGTAGAGGACTCACAAAACATCTAGGATACTAATTTAAGTGGGAACCCCATACAACCTACAACACCCCATACTTTAACGTAAACAATCTAAAACCCCACAACCAATTGAACATGAATTAACATAAAAACAACAAAAGACAGATAATTCTCAACCAGTGAATCTCATATAATCATTAAAACCCCTAATTAAACTCCAAACCCTTAAATCTTCCATAACCAAAACACAAAATGCAGAAAAGAAACAAGAAACCTACAATGGGGGTCGTCTCTTCTCCACCTGGAGTGTCGTCGAAAACGAACTACTGCCGTCGCAAACCACGAACCACTGTTGTTGTCGTTGCCGGTGTCGGTCGCCTCTCTCCACTGTCCTTCCTGTCACTTCCCGTCACCGGTCTCCCTTGTCAGCTCGTTTTGATTTCCCGGGGATCTGTTCCTCTCACTGATGTTTTCAAAACTGGTTGAGATGTTTTTTTCAAAATCGTGGGCAACAGTGGTGAAGAACAGTGGTGGGAATCCCTATATATAGTAAAGGGCAATCTTGTAATCTCACTCTTATGTAATTTATTTTTCACCATTCCCTTTCAAGGGCAATTTGGTAACTTCATCTCCATTTTGGACATTTTTGCTCTTTTTGTTTTTAGGGGGGCCACTTTCTCCCATTCCCACTTATAATTTGACGAAAAACAACAACCGGTAAATCAGTTGGATAATCAATTTCAGTGAAGCCGCGATGGTTTCATTATCTTCAGCGAAATCGGTGATAAACCCATCTCCCATTTTCATCTCCAATCCAACCCCACAAAATCCCTTCTTCTTCTTCTTCCCAATTTGTTCACCAAATTCTCCATTCTTCAAACCAAATTCTCTACTTCTATTTCATGCCTCCCAAAAGCCACCAATGTCACCACTTCTTCAACTCACCAAGAAGAAGAAGAAGAAGAGTTTCAGGTTTTGTCAGCGGTGAGGGGCAAGTACAACGACATTGTGATAGTGGACACTCCAAACTCAAGAATGCTGCTTCTCGACTCTACTCGTAAATTGGGACTTTAATTTGCTACCTATATATTTATAAATGTTTTTCTTAATTTGCTACATATATATAAATGCTCTTGATTTTGCAGATAATGTTCATAGCATTCTCAATAAGGGTCTTCAAAAATGGACTGGTTCTTACTGGGTATGTAATTGCTCAATTACCCTTGTTTTATTTTCAGTAATGGATCTGTTCTTAGTTTTCAATTTTTGTTATACAGGATGAATTTGCTAGTTTGCCAGCTATTGTTCCAAAAGGTCCTATTGCAATCTATGGCTTGGTACTTTTATTTACTTGAATAAATTTGAATAATGTTGTTTATGGAATTGATTGAATTGGTGTAGATAATGATGATTTTTCATGAAGTGAAGTGTTTGAGGTTTGCGATATTTTTAGGGAGGTTGAACAGCTGCACATCTGATGCTTGACTTGTGGCCTTCATTGCAACTTGAAGGTTGGGAGATTGATGACATTGTATGACACTTTTTAAAGTTAGATTATCATTTCGATTTTTGAGATAATATAACTGTTTTCATCTTTATATTTTCTTGTTGGAATGTAATTCGCTTCACTGAAAAATTACTTGACATTGTATGGGAGATTGATGTTTAATTGTTTTCTGATTTACACCAAGAAATCATGATGGGATTCGAGAAAATGTGATTCCATGACTGCACAAAATCAGACCAATAATTTACATTGAGACCATTTGAGCCTAGATGCTGATTATTATCTACATGATCAGAATCAGAATGTAGATCTTACACCAAAAATAGATATCACTGTCTGATATTATATAAACTAGGTTCAGTTATTCGAACTAAATTGAACATGCTCTCTTAATAACTGTAAGCATTGATATGAGGATCGATTCACAATTTCAATCCATTTCCTAATTAACTGGAATTTCCTGTTTTGTGGAATTTAGCTGATTGACAAAGCAAGAGATTATTTTGGGTTATCTGATCTTGAGAAACACACTCAAGGTGGTGGCATACTTGATGTTCGTGTTGGTGATGTGCTTTCTCCCTTTGAAAATGTTTCAGGAAAATATGCTGGTGAGAGTTCCTTGTAACTTTTAGGATAAAGATGCATCTCTATGTATTTATCCGTTTATTTATTTTTATGTGGACACTCCATCCCAATACAAAAACACAATTTAATGCCTTTCAAGTTTCAAGGTTGGTTGAAGATGATTAATCCCAGAACCTCTTGAAATCCTCTGTACCCGCATCTTTAGTTAAAGCACCCATATCTTAAGTTAAAGCGTGAAACTGTTTTTCATTACGATTATTTTTGTCTCATGAAGCTTTTAGATATTTACCTTGCTAACTTGTGATGGCAATGAATATTCAGGGATTGTCATAGACTTGTTTTCTGAGGGAAAGGTTTTGGCAGAGTTGCAGAAGGTATGAGCCTCAAGGCTGTTCCTTGTCTTCATGTTGTTAAAGGTTTTTTGCTTAGATGCATTCGCCAAGTAATCAATGCCTTAATTACTTGAAGCAGCTACGTGAATCCTTTTCTCCATCCAGTTCAAGTCTTTGCCGTTAACATGTTAATGGGCATATATTAATCATAAGTGAACCTTTGCCAAATTCATAGGCATGAATTTTCCAAGTACGATGTCAAAGTGAACTGTTGTATAAGATGGTCTGCAACACAGTCACAAGTGTTACAAAAATCATTCCATCTGAGTGTGTATTTTAATGTTAAGTCAGAAGGTCAAGTTGGCTTTTATGCATAAGCTTTTGACGTAGGGGACACCTCTTAGATTATCCTATTTCTCCTTAGAATTCTAGAACTCGTTGCTTGATTTACAATGTTCTCCTCCCTCTTGTATAAAATAAGCAGTTTTTTAGGCACCCTCTGGATATGCCTAAGACGTATGGAAAATATCATTGTTGTAGCTTATTTCATGTTAATTTTGTGTCAACATTAGGAAAAAAAAAAACCCTTTTAAACTCTGGAGACAATAAATTTTTGACCAATCAAAAGTAACAAAGCGGTTTCATACTTTCAGTTATGCAAAGAAGTGATTAACTATGAATTAGACATTTTCTCAAGTTTTACTTGATTTAATGTGAGCACTTTGGGAACAGTATAGCATCTCTATAATCTTCCATGCACTTTATATTTAGAATTACAAGCTATTTTGTGTTTCATGAGTCGTGATTGTGTTTGACAGGTTGAAACTTGGTTGAAATTGAACGATAGATTATTACCCGATGGTCGCTTCATGGTGAATTGTGGTGGCATTGGTAGAGAATCTGATGAAACAGGCCACCAGAAATCAATGGATGATGCTTGGATCCAGAATTCTACAATCCAGACGTTAATGGAAGCATTTCCTGGAAAAGTATTGCCATTCCGTGATTGTTAATTGTACAGTTTTTCATGCATGCATCTTATAAACCGACTGATATCAATATCTTCCCACATATGCTAAACTATGTACTTCTTGCTCTGACAGGACCTTTGCCAGATTTGACAATATGGTCTTCTTCTGTTCCAGGCCCTTTGAGCGAAACTGTCAAGCGATGGAAGCTTTGTGAGTCTTCTTCATGAAATTGGATATGTTCCCACCATTTCATCTGACTCTGAGCTTTTTCTAGATAAATGGTTTCTGTATTCAGATGATGTTTCATTGCTTATACATTTAACATGGTAGTACGTTGAGTAAACTACGATAGGTGATTGTAACCTGTTTTTCTGTATTCCGATGTTATTTCAATTATATTGTTGGGTTCTATTATGTTACACAATCCAAGAAAACTGCTGCAAATGGTGCTTCTTCTGTGCACAGTTTTATTATGTAATTTGACAGCAAGAGTAGCAGAAAACTAAGGATGTATCAGTAAGATAAATAGAAGTTTTAGATTGCAGTACAACTGTTAAAACATTTGATTCTCACTTCAAATGGTTATATAAACTATAAAATGCAACAGGCACCATCCCATTAAAAAGCCCGGGATCCAGCTCTGTTTTTGTCTGCAGTCCCCCCCTCTCCCCAAGCAAGCTGAAAACCTACCATACTCAAATGACTGTACAGCGCAATCCTAAGACGGTTCAAGAAAAAGGAAAAAAAAAAAAAAAAAAAGACCCTATAGCCAAGGTCAGAATCCGCGCCTTCAAACATGCACACCGTTGCAGTAGCTGTATAAACCATCTGAAAGCATATTTGCAGGTTTTGTTGCATTTCCATTCGGGTACACGGAGTGACCATTGCCAAGCTTAGCAAGCACATTCCCCTGGCTCACAGAGTCTTGTATGAGAGTATCTAACTTCCCACTTGATGCTGCTATAAGCCCTGCATTTGCAAACACGTTTTCGGTTTACAGAAAACAACATGAATTTGAACGCGCAATGGACTGTAACGTTTTCAGGCTAAACCCGTATCATTTGCAGGTATTATTTATTTTAAATAAAGATCAAATAAAAACTAAAAAGGGTAAGAGAAAGGTACCTAAGAACATAGCAGAAGGTTTTGCTGGTCTTGATTTAAATTCAGAATGGAATTGAACACCAATGAAGTAAGGATGATTTGGCAGCTCAATAATCTGCAAAACAAATGTCAATATCGACTCAAAACTAATAAATCATCAAAACAATTTAAGACATTGCAAGGTGAATAATCTTTTCAATGAAAAACTGTACCTCCATGCGTCGACCAGTGTCATCCTTGCCAGTGAAAGAGAGACCGGCTTTTTCAAAGCGTGCTACCATATCGGGATTCACCTGCAGAAGATTAAAATGTATATTGATAACCATATATACCTAGCTAATCATGAGACACGTATGCACATCTTGATGCTACATACCTCATATCTATGTCGATGTCTCTCATCTATGAAACTTCTATTCCCATATCTAACACGATAAAAATGACAGGATTAGCCGTTCGAGACATCTCCAATCAGCATAACCACAAAGATATTCATGCTATTGTGATGATTGGGGATTTTATAGAAATCCAATCAGCTCACTAATGTAATTAATGGAGTTGGATCTAGATCTAAGAACAAGAGAGAGAGAAATAGATGTAAGAGAGAGAGAGAATTTGTAGAGAGAAAATTGAATAAAACTTGTCTGCCTTCATTTCTCATTTTCCTTGCCTTAATACATCGACATTCAGCTTATCAGGTGTAACTGATTCTGTTACAAGCTGACGTCATCTCACAGAATTGTAATGACTAACTGATTAGCTAACGGAAACGTTAGATGATTTCTTACAACTTATACGGTGCCGTAGTGGCAAAACCCACTAATAGACCTGACCCCAAAACAGTGGCGTATTATGCCTTAGGAAAGATATAAAAATGCACTAACACATTCCGACAAAACATACTTCACTCATTCTACCTTCAAAGCTTAAATCCCTAAATCCCAATTCAATTTCACCATCTTCAATCTTCTACACATTTCTGCAATCCTGACAATACCCCACCCATAAAAACACCCTTGTCCTCAAGGGTGGAATTCTGGAAAGCGAGAAGTCATGACCGACGCATCCTCCCAAGTGGCATCAGCCGGAGTCATGTTCGACCACTGAACCAAATGTTGGACGACAGCTTGATTTCCCCTCTTCACCATCTTACGAGCCAAAATCGCCACGGGGTACACCAGGAGTTGTCCATCTGGGCCTGTATGAGGCAATATCGAGCTTGGAGTGACTGAATCTCCTACCCTTTTCTTTAGTTGTGAAACGTGGAAGACCGGGTGAATTTGAGACCCCGGAGGAAGCTGAAGACAATAGGCAACCTATCCTATCTTGGTTAGCACCATGTATGGTCCGAAGAACCTGGGAGCGAGTTTGAGGTTTCGGCGAATCACCACCAAAGACTGTCTGTAGGGTTGCAACCTCAGGTAAACCCAATCACCACTTCAAACTTTCTTTCAGTCCTATTTCTATCAGCATATAGTTTCATTCTTGACTGTGCATGGGTTAGGGCTTCCTTTAGGATTGATTTCAGCTTCACTCTGTCAGTAAAAAATTCCCCAGTGTCCGAACCTGAACCCCCTTGAATAGAAATGTTAAACAGGGGGGGCTTATACCCATAGAGTGCCTCAAAGGGAGACATAGTCAGAGTATAATGGTAGTTGGTGTTGTACCACCATTCTGCCATAGGAAGCCAACTAGACCATTTCTTCGGTCTAGCTCCAGTCATGCACCTCAGATAATTCTCTAGGCATTGGTTGAGCCGTTCGCTCTGACCATCTGATTGTGGGTGGTAAGCAGAGCTTAGGCAAAGCTTAGTTCCCACCAAACGAAACAAATTCTGCCAAAAAGAGCTTGTAAATATTTTATCTCTGTCACTGACCATTGTGGAGGGTAAACCATGCAGTTTGTGAATGTTGTCAAAGAAAACTTTCGCCACTTGTGCTGCAGTAAAAGGGTGTGATAAGGGTAGGAAATGTGCATACTTTGTATACCTGTCAATAACCACTAGAATAGTGTCCATCCCTCCGGAATTAGGTAAGCCTTCAATGAAGTCAAGAGCAATATCGTGCCATGGTGTAGAAGGAATTGGTAGGGGCTGTAGTAGGCCTGGAGATTTCACACGCTCTGATTTGCACTGTTGGCAAATGGGGCAATTAGTAACCCACAACTCTACTTCCTTGTTGAGGGATTTCCAAAAGAAAAATTTATGTACCCTTTTGGTTGTACCTTTAATTCCCGAGTGTCCTCCCATTGGTGTGGTGTGAGCTTCCTCGATTAGTTTGGCTCTCAAAGAGCCTTGACAACCTATATAAATCTTCCCGAGATGTCTTGGGATACCATTAGACAATGTAAATTCTGTACAAGCATTTGGGTTTACCATTAGTCGCAGTAACTCCTCCTCTGCTATAGGGTCTAGTTCATAACTTTCTAGCACCTCCAATGACCAACTTGACTGTGTCATAGAAATTTCTTGAAGGGACCCATCCTCTTGGTGTGAAACAACTCTAGACAGCCCATCCGCCACAACATTGTCACTTCCCTTTTTATACAAGATTTCGTAGTCGAACCCAAGCATTTTTGAAAGCCATTTCTGCTGTAGGAGGGTGGTCATTTTCTGTTCTAGGAAAAATTTTAGACTTTGGTGGTCAGTTTTGATGATAAATTTGCTGCCATGTAGGTATGCCCTCCACTTGTGCACTGCATAAACAATAGCCAGGAGTTCTTTCTCATAAGTCGACAACCCGAGTTTCCTAGGAGGTAGAGATTTGCTAATGTAGGCCAATGGTCGTCCCCCTTGCATAAGAACAGCCCATATTCCCACCTCACAAGCATCCGTCTCTAGAACAAATACCTTAGAAAAATCTGGTAATGCTAGGACATGGGTTGTAGTCATAGCCCTCTTAGGTGTTTCAAAAGCTTCCTCTGCCTCTTCTCCCCATTTGATACCATTTTTCTTAAGTAATTCTGTCAAAGGCTTGCTAATGAGCCCATATCCCTTCACAAATTTCTGGTAGTAACCTGTAAGCCCTAGAAATCCTCTCAATACCTTTAAATTGGTCAGTTTGGGCCAGTCCAACATTCCCCTGTACCTTTTTTGGGTCAGCCGAAACCCCTTTGCCTGAGATAATGTGCCCAAGGTACTCTAGTTCCATTTAACCAAACTCACATTTGCTTTTTTTAACAAAGAGTTGGTGCTGCCTTATAATGGATAGAGCTAACCTTAGATGCTCCTCATGCTCTTTAAGAGATTTGCTATAGATTAAAATGTCATCAAAGAACACAAGCGCCATTTTTCTTAGGAAGGGTTGAAAGATATCATTCATTAGGCTTTGGAAGGTAGCCGGGGCATTAGTCAAGCCAAATGGCATGACTTTAAACTCATAGTGCCCTTGATGTGTCCTAAAAACGGTCTTGTGTATATCCTCCTCCGCCATCCGAATTTGGTGATACCCGACCCTCAAGTCAAGTTTAGAGAACACCACCGCCCCGTGTAGCTCATCTAGTAGCTCATCTATAATAGGGATAGGGAACTTATCTTTAATTGTTATTTTGTTTAGCTCACGATAGTCAAGGCAAAACCACCAACTTCCATCCTTTTTCTTGACTAGGAGAATTGGTGACGCAAAGTGGCTATTGCTAGCCCTAATGATCCCATTAGACAGCATTTCTTTCACAATCCTCTCAATTTCATTCTTTTGAACGAAAGGGTATCTATAGGATCTTACATTTGTAGGTTTGCTATTTAGGATTAAAGGTATATGGTGGTCATGGCTGCGGCTAGGTGGTAGAGTTTGTGTTTCATGGAAAAGGTCCTCAAACTCTTCTAGAATTAATTTCAAACCCGTAGGCACTAAGACTGATTTTTCCTCAATAGCTAGGGAATAGAGTTGCACTACAGGTTCAACCCTTCTATGTGCTTTTTGGAGCTGTTCCCCACTTGATTTCTCTCCTAGCATAGTCAACTTCCTTTCCTCTGTGACTCCTTGCAAGGTTACCCATTTCCCTTTCCACATAAAACGCATGCTCAATCGCGTAGCATCTAACATTACCAGTCATATTTCCTTAATCCATTGCATGCCCAAGACAGCATCACAGCCCCCCAAGGTTAGAAGTCTCATTTCTGTAGTAAACTCCACTCCTTGTAGAGACCAAGTGCAATCCGGGCACTTAGCTTGGCTCCCAATCCTACCTCCTCCACCGACGGTCACCCACATTCTGTTAGTGTTTTCAATTCTAACACTTGTAAATTTGGCTGTTTCAGGATCCAGAAAATTATGGGTTGATCCGCTATCGACTAGGATGGTAATGTCTCGGTTTTTGACCATTCCCTTAAGTTTAATAGTTTGCACGCCTGTACTGCCTGATAAGGCTTGATGAGAGATCGTAATCTCTTCTTCCACAGTTGTATCTTCCTCTACTAAGGCAGTCAATTCCTCTTCCTTCTCCCATTCACTATCTTCCTCATCCTCTCCATACATTGTATACAACTGCTTAGAAGTACACTTGTGGCCATATGAATACACTTCATCGCAATTATAACACAGTCCCTTCTCTCCTTAGTTTCATTTCTGCAGGGGTTAACCTCTTAATGGTAAAGGCTGTGTTCTCCTTTTTATAGTTAGAAACAGGCAAATGTGAGTATTTTTGTGAAGGTGGGATAATGGTAGTTGGTTGGGAACCAGTGTTGGTCCATTTTGGTAGTTGTGTGGGAGGTGTGCCTTGTAAGAAAGGCTTAGCAGCCCAGGGTTTTGGCTTCTTAGACTCTAGGGAAGCCTCTTGTAGTTTGGCAGCTGAATTTATGTCTGGTGGATTAAACATCCTCACTAAATGTTTTATTTCTCCCTTCAACCCACTAATGAAGCTTGATAGGAAAAATCCTTCTGTAAGCCCTGGGTTTTTAGATAGTAGCCTAGGTTGGATCTCCTCAAATTTGTCCTAATAATCAGTGACAGTGGAGGTTTGGTGCAATCTGTGGAATTCACCGACAACATCCTCTTGGTCCACGTCTAGGAACCTGGTCAAAATAGACTGGGTGAATTCTTCCCACTCAATTCCTTCTTTAAGTCCATAAATAGACTGGTACCATGCCTCAGCTTTTTTTTTTAAATGGATTGATGCTATCAGCACCTTCTGATTAACAGCCACAGGGTGTACTAAGAAGAACCTCTCACACTTCTTAATCCAAGTCTTAGGGTTCTCACCATCAAATTTAGGAAATGTAAGTTTATGAGGCTTAAGTGTGGAATCATTGATTACCTTGACTGTAGAACTGGTTTGGCCTGGCTGATATTGGTAGTGGAATCGCGGCTCTCCATTGGATCCTCTAGGAGGCGTGCCTAGGATTCCCTTCTGCCTTTCCCCTTCTTTATCCCCACGCATCATCGAAGTCACAATCAAATCATGTAGCTTGTTGTATTGGTCATCTACCTGAGTCTGTAACTTGTTATATTGTTCATCTACCTTTGTTAAATGATTGAGCACTTATATTTGTAATGCTTATCTTCCTTCCTCAGATTTCTGTAGAAGACTCTCCATATGATCATATTTGGAGCCCAGTTCTGCAAACCTCACCTCAATAATCTGATGTTGACGTGTTCCTTCTGCCATGGAAGAGTGCCCAGAAATGTTGCTCTGATACCAGATGTGATGATTGGGGATTTTACAGAAATCCAATCAGCTCACTAATGTAATTAATGGAGTTGGATCTAGATCTAAGAACAAGAGGGAGAGAAATAGATGTAAGAGAGAGAGAGAATTTGTAGAGAGAAAATTGAATAAAACTTGTCTGCCTTCATTTCTCATTTTCCTTACCTTAATACATCGACATTCAGCTTATCAGGTGTAACTGATTCTGTTACAAGCTGACATCATCTCACAGAATTGTAATGACTAACAAACTAACTCAAGACTAACTGATTAGCTAACGGAAACGTTAGATGACTTCTTACGACTTATACGGTGCCGTAGTGGCAAAACCCACTAATAGACCTGACCCCAAAACGGTGGCGTATCATGCCTTAGGAAAGATATAAAAATGCACTAACACATTCCGACAAAACATACTTCACTCATTCTACCTTCAAAGCTTAAATCCCTAAATCCCAATTCAATTTCACCATCTTCAATCTTCTACACATTTCTGCAATCCTGACAATACCCCACCCATAAAAACACCCTTGTCCTCAAGGGTGGAATTCTGGAAAGCGAGAAGTCATGACCGACGCATCCTCCCAAGTGGCATCAGCCGGAGTCATGTTCGACCACTGAACCAAATGTTGGACGACAGCTTGATTTCCCCTCTTCACCATCTTACGAGCCAAAATCGCCACGGGGTACACCAGGAGTTGTCCATCTGGGCCTGTATGAGGCAATATCGAGCTTGGAGTGACTGAATCTCCTACCCTTTTCTTTAGTTGTGAAACGTGGAAGACCGGGTGAATTTGAGACCCCGGAGGAAGCTGAAGACAATAGGCAACCTATCCTATCTTGGTTAGCACCATGTATGGTCCGAAGAACCTGGGAGCGAGTTTGAGGTTTCGGCGAATCACCACCAAAGACTGTCTGTAGGGTTGCAACCTCAGGTAAACCCAATCACCACTTCAAACTTTCTTTCAGTCCTATTTCTATCAGCATATAGTTTCATTCTTGACTGTGCATGGGTTAGGGCTTCCTTTAGGATTGATTTCAGCTTCACTCTGTCAGTAAAAAATTCCCCAGTGTCCGAACCTGAACCCCCTTGAATAGAAATGTTAAACAGGGGGGGCTTATACCCATAGAGTGCCTCAAAGGGAGACATAGTCAGAGTATAATGGTAGTTGGTGTTGTACCACCATTCTGCCATAGGAAGCCAACTAGACCATTTCTTCGGTCTAGCTCCAGTCATGCACCTCAGATAATTCTCTAGGCATTGGTTGAGCCGTTCGCTCTGACCATCTGATTGTGGGTGGTAAGCAGAGCTTAGGCAAAGCTTAGTTCCCACCAAACGAAACAAATTCTGCCAAAAAGAGCTTGTAAATATTTTATCTCTGTCACTGACCATTGTGGAGGGTAAACCATGCAGTTTGTGAATGTTGTCAAAGAAAACTTTCGCCACTTGTGCTGCAGTAAAAGGGTGTGATAAGGGTAGGAAATGTACATACTTTGTATACCTGTCATATGTTCATCTATCTTCAATCTTTTACACATTTCTGCAATCCTGACAGCTATCGAAATAGTTAATAATACTTACAATTTTGCAGATTTGCAGTCCTTAACTTGAAAATATGTTCTCCTAGAGCCAAGACGCATGGTAGCTCCCATATAAGTTTTAGAGCCCTGTTTGAATGGCAGAGTTAGTCAGATAAATGCTTCGATAACACTGGAGGGTGAGAGAATAAAGAGAGTAGATAGACATGTACACAAACCTTAGGCATAAATATAACACAAGGATTTTTGGTGTTGGGATCAATTTCGGTGCTGTTAGCATCTCGCAGACCAGGAATAGATCGAGCATACTCAATAACTGCAATTTGCATTCCAAGGCAAATGCCAAGGAAAGGAATTTTGTTCTCCCGCGCATACTTTGCTGCAAGAATATTTCCTTCCACCCCTCTGTCACCAAAGCCTCTTGGAACAAGAACACCATCTACAGCCTGAAGATACACATTTGTTAAGACGGCTAATAGAGGAAACACCGACACTTAAGCGATATTTGAAGGAACCATTGTAACACAAACCTTCAACAACTTCCATGCAGCCTTATAAGCATCGGGATTCTGCAAGGAAAAATTATTGTTGTCAAGAAGCGAAACAAATTAAAAAGATAGATGAACATATGACAGACTAAGAATAAGTAATAATAACCTCTTTTTCGATTGCATCTTCAAGATCACAATCTAAAATCCAATCAATATAATTGCATAAGGATACATGATTACCAAAAATGATGTCAGAGAGATGAGAACTGAGAGAATAAGACAAACCTCTGAAGGTTCAACACTCTTAAAATTGCTTCATGAGCCTTCTGATCCTAATCAAGAAAAAGAAAAAAAAAATGTGTAAGTTTTAAAAATTGGCAACCAACTACATATAGAAAAGGATTTTGAATTTACCAATTCCGATATTGTTGTTAAGGACCGAAATCAAAGGACAATAGCGAAGGGGCATAAGAGAGGACAACTCTATACATTGGATGAAAGTTCTCAAGAGGTGTTGAATGCAATAAATAAAGGAGGTTCCTCTTCGTTTATTTGGCACCAACGACTTAGACATCCAAATTCAAAGTTGTTGTCTTTGTTAAAGGAAAAGAAAGTCATTGATGTCACGCATTGGGTAATTAAATCACCCATATGTGTTAGTTGCCAAATGGGCAAGATTTGTAAAACGCCATTTAATTCTCTAAATAAAATTTCAGCTTTTCCTCTTGATAAAATTCATTGTGATCTGTGAGGACCTGATGAGGTCATTTTGTACTCAACAAAATAAGTTTTTATTTGTTCACTTGAAAAACCATGTTTAACCACTTAGGATGTAAAACTTAGTAAAATGGTAAGTAAAGATTCGTTCCACAGAGAATTAGAGTAATATGTTGGATTACTTAACTAATCTAAAATGCAATAAAGTAAATCATGGTAGTTTGGATAGTGTATGGTTTGAGAAACCATCAAACATACATGTAAAGTAAATGTAACAAAATGTGAGAGGGAAAATAGAATGCTCAACAATCTTTGATAAGAATATGAAATGTAATCAATTAAGAGAATACCAGGGAAATGATGGAGTTTCAAGTGGATTATGGGCAATGCTTTTCAAGTTACTTTAATGAACCAATCTCATAATTATTAATCATTTATAGTCTTAGATGTGTTTAGGCTGTCACTACAAAACCTAAACACTTCCCACCAAAATGCCTAACCGATTAAGGAGAGGGGGTCAAGGTGGGATCGGTTAATTACAAATTAAGACTTAGATTATTGTGGTTGATATGCCTTCCAATAATCTATCTTATTCACTATGTTCCTAATCAATCAAGGGTGTCAATCCAAGATTGATTGCATAACAAATTATCCTAAACAAGAGTATACTCAACTAGTGGGTATACAATGCCAATTATATAATGAATATGATCTAGTTATCAAATGAATAGAACACAAATAGAGATTGAAATACAATATAGCTCAAGCAAAACCCAAATCCAAATGTTCCTCACATATATCCCCTAGAATGAGATTTAGTTACACATAGTTATAATCAAAAGCCAAGAAGTAATAGATAAGGAAATCACCCTTGAGCCTCCTTCTTTAGTGCTTGATCCTTCCTTCCTTCCTTCGATGCTCATAGTGCAAAGAACTGTAGATGAGGATGTGTCTAGATGGGTAGATGTCTAATGGATAGTGACAAAGGTAGGGAAATGTAAAGAATGGGAAGAGAGGAATGGTTGAGTGAAGTAATCAAGATTTGGTGTTGAGTTTTTGGATGGAAAATGTAGTACAAGATTAGAGATGGAGGAAGTTGAATGTATGAAGTATGGAAGAGAGAATGCTAGTTTCAAACTCAGAAAATTGTGCTTGGAAGCTCTACCTTCAACTTGGAGAAGAAGAGCTTTTATGTTGGTTCTCGGATTTATACTATAACTGCCAAAAATACTGATATGGCATGTGTCGCGGTTGCGTTTCACAGTTTTAGAGACCGCGACACCACCGCGATAGATGGTTATTCATCATTCAATCTATTTGTCAAGACTGATTCTCATCTTTTTCGCGGTTGTGACGGCAGCGACATCTAAAAGGCGACAATGGGATCTGAGATCCTGAAAGTGGTCGTTGTTTGGCCACACAACGACACTTACAATGACACTAGACCTGATTGAAATCTTAGATTTTCTTTTTCTCTGTCGCGATTGTGGCACCACAGCGACAATACCGCGACATTTCCTTGGCTTGTGTCTTCATTGCTTCACGCCTTCTGTTATGGTGTACCCAACAGCGACGCCTGAAATAGCGACATGCTCTGTTTTCACCTTTTTTGCCCTTTTTGTATCAAATCCTTCTCCTTCTTCACAAATGCCCTTGAAGCACTAATAAACCTAAAACACCTGATTTAACATAATTAAAACATGGGGAAATGCCTAAGAATCAAGCGAAAAGAGAAGGAAATGAGGGCCAAAATCTTATCTATTTTGGTTCGATCAGGACCAGCCCTAATTGCCTCTAATCAACGATTTTGATTTTATGTAATTTTCATTGATGATTACTCTCGATTTAAGTGGATTTATCCTTTAAAAAAATAAATCTAAGTTCTTTAATTGTTTTTAAAAAATTCATAAGTTGGTAGAAAACCAGTTTGATCAAAGAATTAAGGTTTTTCAATGTGATGGAGGGAGAGAATTTAGCTCAACTCTGTTTTTAGAACATATTAAGAATTCTGTAATTGAGTTGCACATTTCATGTCCTAGAACTTCGGAGCAAAATAAGGTTGCTGAATGCAAACACCAGCATAGAGTTGAGACAGGATTAACAATGTTATTTCATGAAAATTTGCCTTTGTCACTTTGGGTTAATGTTTTTCTTACAGCAGATTAACTTATTAACATACTTCTTTCTTCAGTTTTGCAGTATGAGAGTGCTTACGATAAACTTTACAAACGACATCCAAATTACAAGGGCTTATGAGTGTTGGGATGTCAATGTTTTCCATCATTAAGACACCAAGGTGGCTATAAGTTTACCAAGAAAACTGATCCTTGTGTGTTTATCAGTTATAGTCCTATTCACAAAGGTTGCAGATGTTTGGAGCCCAAGACTGGATAGGTCTATATATCGCGACATGTTGTCTTTGATGAACACACTTTTCCTTATAGGCCCTAACAAGGAAGTGGCAATTAACCATCTTTGGAGTTGACCAAATTTCCTTCTAAAGATGAGTTGGTTAATTCCCAAATTATGGAATTAATACCAAGAATATGGAATAAGGAAAGTTCCCTCATTCTAAAGATAAATTGGACTCTACTAATTATAATTTGTCTACTTGTTGTGATTCTAATCTTATTACAGGAAATCATGATGAAAATGTGCAGTAAAACTCTCCACAAAGTCAATGTTTCTCCAATCATGACCATGCAGATTTGCCTCCCCAAAATAATCCATCAAATTTGGCTATTTCTCTTACTGTCAACCAAGGAATTTCAATGCAATCTTTGACAGAGAATCATGACACCACCAATGTGCATGACCATGCAGATTTGCTTCCCTAAAATAACTCATTTCATGATGGAAATAACCCATCAATTTTGGCTATTTCTCCTATTGCCAACCAAGGAAAATCAAGACAATCATTGACAGAGAATCATGTCACCACCAACATGTATAAGGATTTGATTATTGATTTGCGTTTTGAGACTCATGATGTCAATGGATTTGAGACTTAAGATATCAATGATGTTGACACTCAAGATGTGCATGTTGAATCAATGCAAGTGGTGACTCGGCCTACACGAACACATCGACCTTCTGCCTACCTTGATGACTTTGAGTGCCATAACACACATAACACATTCTCTTCTAGTTATGCTCTTACAACTGAGTCGACATGCAAAACTAGTGACACTTTGCCAACATAACCTAAAACATTGAAGACGACATTCAAGGATACGAGATGGGTTAATGTTATGCATGATAAGTCACAAGCACTTCTTGATAACCACACGAGGGAATTGGTTTATAGCCTACCTAGTACAAACGTAATCGGCTTAAAGTGGGTATTCCGAGTAAAATACAAAGAAGATGGATATGTTGAACGATGCAAAACTTGACTTGTCGTCAATGGGCTCACTCAAGTCTCCGGCACGAAACCTTCAATCTAATGGTGAAACCAACCACTATTCGTTTCATCATAGCCTTATCAATGTCTCTCAATTGGGCTATGCAACAATTGGATGTCAAAACGCATTCTTGCATGGTTATCTAAAGGAAAATGTGTTTATGGAGTAGCCGCTAGGTTTTATTGATCAAACTTGCCCTAACTATGTTTGTTCATTAAAAAAAAAAAGTATATTTATGGTCAAAAGCAAGCCCCCTGTGCTTGGTTTGATCGACTTTCACAATTTCTATTCCATATTTGATTTTAGGGAAAATCATATTTTAGTCTCTATAGTTTGCCTTAATTTGCGTTTAGTCCACGATTTTTTGGTATTGTAATTTTCAGTCCATCATTATTTTGACAATATGGATTGTATTCCCTACCATCTAAATCTGTTAGGGTTCCGTCAAGTCAACGAGGGTAAATAGGTAAATTCATCAGTGGGGACATGAAGGGTAATTAGGGTTGAAGGCTATAAAGGTAATTTGATATATATAATTAATAATATATTAAATAAAAAAACAAATGAGTGGAGGAGATCATGCCACGTCATTTTACTAAATATTTAAAAATTTAATTTTACTAAATATTTATTTTTAAAATAACAGAAAAAAAATCAATTTTTTTTTTTAAAAAAAAAAACAAAAATCAATCTGGCAACCATCAACAACACAAATAAATAAATAAATAAATTATCATATTTTCTTCGTCTGGCAATTTGGCAATCAACAACACAAAAATTTTTTAATTTTTTTTTTTAAAAAATTAACCCATCTCCATCATCCAATCTCAACTTCATCCAGATCTTCTTCTTAAATTTTTCAAATTTCAAACCTAATACCAGATCAAACAAAAAAAAACCTCTCTCTCTCTCTCTCTCTCTCTCTCTCTCTTTCTCTCTCTCTCTCTCTCTCTCCCATCATCTATCAAACTCAATATCAGATCGGGTTTTGTTTGGCTGCCAGAATGGGGGTGGTTCCCGTCTCTTGGTTGTCGGTGTCTTTGACTCTCCCTCCTCGTCGCCGTTGGTGGTGGTTCCTGTCTCTTAGCCACCGGCGTCTTCGACTCTTCCAATTCGAGCCGACACAGCCATCTTCATAGCGTCGTGGTCTTACTTTTCGCGGTGACCCAAATTTGAGAGTGGCCTCAGATGAAAGATCGTTTGGGCATTCAACATTTTTTTTTTTAATTTCTTAATCAATTATTAGGTTAGTTAATTGCAGAGGAGTTATCGAACCCATTTGGCTCATTAATTCATGAAGCTTGCTGTTTTAATTTTCGATTTTCTAATTTATTTTTTTTTCATTAGGTTCTATTGATTGGGTTGGATTTTGGTGGTGGGAGGGGATTGTTGGGTTCATTGACGGCAGTAGCGATGGTCACCGGTTCTACTGCCGGTGAAGGTCGCCAGATTTTTAAGTGGGATGATGACGTGGGATGATCTGGATTCGAATGTGGGATGATGATGATTTAGGGTTGGGGTTTTTTTGTTTGATCTGGTATTGGGTTTTTTGTCTATAACATATTAATTTAATTTAATTGTTTAAATTGTTTTAAATTTTTTGTTTGATAGAAATTTTTTTCTCATTTTTTTATATAATTATTTTTATTTTTTTAAATAAATAAATCCCCTTTATTTATTAAATATGTTTTTAATTTTTAATTAAGGGTAAAACCGTCTTTTCAATATTATCAACAACCTTCAAGGGCATTACGGTCATTTAGTCAGACTAAAATGGTAGAATCTATCTTTTGACGGATCCTGTCACAGAAGGAATAAAAGTTACAATTCTAAAAAATTGTGGACTAAACGCAGATTAAGGCAAACTATGGGGACTAAAAGGCAATTCTCCCTTGATTTTATTGTAGCAAGGCTGACTCATCTTTATTTGTTTTTCGTACCAATGACATTAATGTGGTTATTTTTGTTTATGTGGACGACATCATTATTGCCGGCAACAATGATGACTTTATCATGGATTTAATTGGTCATCTTAGTCAAGAGTTTTCCAATAAAGAACTTAGGTCTCTACATTATTTTCTTGGTGTTGAAATTAAACGAGTTTCCAATGGTATTTTTCTATCTCAATCGAAGTAAGACGATACAGAGAAGAAAGAAATAGAATAAAGGCCACACCTTTGATTCATTGATATCGAAAATATATAGAGTACAAATTACAAAAGATTGCAACAAAAACACAACTAAGCTTCCTAAACTGATTCCTAAAAATATGAATTGAGCTGTTACATAAAATACAAATTGAAACTGAAAATATCTTAAACAATATCCTAAACAGATACAACAAGTATAGAGAGATTTATGGACTGGTTGACTTCTTCTATTATGCCCCCTCAAGATGGAGCTCGGGTAGAGAGTCCAATCTTGGTTTTGAGAGTAAGAAATGGAGTCCGGGATAGGGGCTTTGTCAATGCATCAGCTAATTGGTTTGAACTGGAAACATGAGCTACACGTAGAACTCCTGATTGTACTTGATCACAAATAAAATGGAAGTCAATAGACACGTGCTTCATCCTAGAATGAAAAACTGGGTTGGAACAAAGATTAGTCGCCCCGATATTATCACAGTAAATCACAGGCGAATGAGAGAGTGACACACCAGGTTATCTTAAGAGAGAACACACCCAGTTAAGTTATGCAGCAGTATTTGCTACAGACCGATACTCTGCCTCAATGGTGGAACGTGCAATGGAGCATTGTTTCTTGGAACTCCAGGAAATCGGGTTACGACCAAGGTAAACAATATAAGCACTTGTTGAGGAAAAATCGTCTTTGTTCCCAGCCCAATCAGCATCAGAAAAGGCATGCAAGGAGAGTGGTGAATCACGATAGAGGAGGATGCCGTCATTGATCAAACCACAAAGATATCAAAGAAGTCGCTTAATTAGAGCCTAATGATCTGTGGTTGGTCTATGCATGAATTGTAAGAGTTTATTGACTGCAAATGCTATGTCCAGCCGAGTAAGCAATAAGTACCGTAGGCTCCCAACAATGGCACGATATTCATATGGATCCGAGAGTGGAGAGCCAGAATTCAAAGTGATTGGAGGTGTGGTGGGAAGGGGTGTGAGAATAGGTTTCGCTTCCAACATCTTTGTATGAGCAAGAAGATCCATGATATATCGTTGTTGGGAGAGCAAAAAACCATGAGTATTCAGTATAACCTCCACACCTAGAAAATAAGAAAGCTGCCCAAGATCTTTTAGAGAAAACTGCTGTGATAACAGATTCACAAATTGTTAACCAAACCATCATTGTCACCTATAATAATAATAATGTTATCTACGTAAACCAAAAGATAGATTAGATGACCACCAGTTTTAAGAATGAACAAAGAAGTATTAGCATGTGAATTTTGAAAACCCGAAGCAAGAAGAAATTTGCGAAGCTCAGTATACCAGGCTCATGGAGCTTGCTTGAGGCTATATATTGCTTTACTAAATTTGCATACATAAGATGGATTATCAAGATCAACAAAACCTGGCGGTTGTGACATGTAAACATCTTAAGAAAGGTGACCTTGCAAGAACACATTATTGATATCAAGTTGTCGTAGAGAACACCCACGACTAACAGCAAGACTAAGAACAAGATGCACCATAGTTGGCTTGACCACTGGGCTAAACGTATCATGATAGTCAACACCTAGACGTTGGTGAAAACCCTTTGTAACCAAACGCGCTTTGTACCTGTCAATAGAGCCATCAGAGTGTCTTTTAATGCAAAAAATCCACTTACACCCAACTATATTATGACTAAAGGCAGGAGGTACTAGCTCTCATGTCCCATTTCGAATAAGAGCATCATATTCATCAGACATGGCCCGACGCCATTTTGGATCCTTGAGAGCTTGGGTCGCAGTAGTTGGTTCTATGTCAACAGGTGGAGATAATTGAGTGGAAAGGTTTAATTTTTGCACAGGTTTGTGAATGTTGTTTTTGGCTCTTGTGGTCATTGTGTGTGTTGTTTGAGAGGTAGAGGGATTGGAGGTGGATACTGGTATAGGTTGCAGGTTGTGGTAGGTTGCTGTGATATTGGAACTCGATGGTGGAGGTAATGTGTTTGTGGCTAATGGTAATGGTTCGAAAGAATGTGATGGTACTGTGTTTGTGGCTGATGGTAATGGACTGAAAGGTTGCACGTCGGATAGGGTGTCATTCAGCGACAGAGATTCTGGTAACAATGGAACGAAGATAGGTGAAGGAATCCAAGTAGATACGGTGTCAGGTTGTGGACGTGGAGATGTAATGGAGAGTGTGTGAAAAGGAAATATTGACTCAAAAAACTTGACATGCCTAGAAACATATATTTTTGAAGTGGATGGTTTAAAAGATAGTATGCACTTTGAGTAAGGGAGTAGCCTAGAAAAACACATGGTTTAGAACGAGCATCTAGTTTGTGAGAAGAATAAGGGCGTAGCCACGAGTAGCATAAACAACCAAATATCTTAAGTTTTGAATAGTTGGGAGGGGTACCAAAAAAAAAATTCAGAAGGAGATGAAAGATTAAGTGTTGGTGTTGGCATTCTATTAATTAAGTACACTACAGTAGCAAAGGATTGAGGCCAAAATGTTAAAGGAAATGAGGAGTAGCCATTATGTTCAGGAGTGTGTGGAGGAGTAGTGAGATGAGAGATTCCATTTGTAGCAAGAAAATTGGCTAAAGCTATATATTCTCCACCATTATCCGAATAAAGAGTGAGAATTTTAAGTGTGAAGTGTTTTTCAACAATAGCTTTAAACCTTATAAAAACATCTTTAACTTCATATTTGTGTTTAAGTAGGTAAAACCAAATGTATTTGGTGAAGTGATCAACAAAGATGACATAGTATTTAAAACCATCATGTGATAAAATAGGTGAAGTCCACACATCAGAGAAAATTATTTCAAGAGGTTGTGAAGAAACAAGTGAGGAAGTAGAAAAAGATAGCTTGTGGCTTTTTTTGCAGTGGCATGCATTACATGAAAAATTAGAGGGCAAAAATGCTGACAAATCTAACTAATAATGAGAAATAGTGTGTTTTAAAATAGGAACCACTAGATGTCATAGTCTGTTATGCCACTCAGAGGAAGTTGTCTTAACACTAGAAAATGCTAACAGATGAGAGGTTGGTGGAGAAGAGGTTGGCCATTCATACACCTCATCCTTCGTTTGGCCCTTCAAAAGGATTGTTCTTGTGTGAATTTCCTTAACAAGAAAGGAAAACGGTAAGAATTCAATAGAGACATTATTTGAAAGACAAAATTGTGAAATGGAGATTAAATTTTTCTTCATATTAGGAACACAGAGAACATTGGTTAATGTAAAGGTAGTGCTAGGAGTTTTGAGAGAAGTGGAACCAGTGTGAGCGATAGGGAGACCCGTGCCGTCGTCGATCATGATATCGTCAGAACCTGTGTAGGGTGCATGAAGGGATAGATTGTTCAAGTCAGTAGTCACATGGTGAGAAGCACCACTGTCAAGTAGCCATGTTAGATTGTGAGATGATGTGTTTGCAACAAAATGTGCCCGAGACTGCCATGGTGTTGGAGAGGTTATCATTGGATCATTTGTGTTGGTGGATGACTGAACTGGAACAAGAAAAAAAAAATTGACATTTCTTGGCTGTATGTCCTTGAATCCCATAGATTTGGCAGTGGCCAAGATATGGACGAGGAGGAGGTCTGTCATTTCAACCGGAATTTGACCCGGCATTGTATGATGTAGAGGAACAATTGTTGTAGTTTGTGATGGGCACCAGCCTGTGCTATTATTTCCAGAGTTCGGTGGAGGATGCCAATGATTGCCATCATTGCCCAAGTTGTTCGAAGGACACCGGTTATTGCCATTATTACCTAAGTTGTTTGGAGAACGCCAGCCAGAGTTTTTGCTATTTGTAGGATTTGCTGATACTGGAAAGCGATTAGGTTCTAGTTTTGTTCCAGGAAGTGTAGTTTCAAAGTTTAGAAGCCTCTCATGAAGCTCATCAAATGAGATGGTGGTGTCACAGGCTTGGACTGCAAGCACCAATTCCTTATATTCATCACCAAGACCATCAAGAATTTTCCCTGTGAGATCGTCTTCATCCAATGGTGCTCCGAGAATAGCTAGTTCATCAGCACGAGGTTTTACTGTTTGAAGAAAGTCTGTAACATTTTGAGAGCCCTTGGTCGAATTTTTAAGATGACTTTTTGCTTGCTTAATGCATCCTCGGGATGGCTTGGCATACATGTTTGCTAGAATTGTTCATGCTTCATGAGATGTCTTTGCTCGAGCAATAAAAGGGATGATGGTGGGAGAAAGTGATCCAACAAGAGCATTGAGTATTAACTGATCTTGTCGAGACCATAAGCTATAAGCAGGATTTGGTATAGTGGTGTCATTTTGGGTAACAGTGGTAGGTGGGAAAGGTTTTGATCCATCTACGTATCCTAGGAGGTCATAACCAACAAAAAGGGTGTGAAATTGAAGTTTCCAGGAGATGTAGTTGCTGGTGGTGAGTTTGAGTGGGGCTTAGGCTGAGATATTTATGGCAATGAGAATGTTATTTGGTTCATTTCTATTGCAAATAATAGGATTGGGAATTGTGTTGTTTCCTGTGATCATGGTTGTTGTGGCTTAGGAAAGAGCAGCAGTAGAAATTTTTAAGTGCTCTGATACCATAAGAAGATACACAGAACAAAGAAATAGAATAAAGGCCACACCTTTGATTCATTGATATTGAAAATATATAGAGTACAGATTACAAAAGATTGCAACAGAAACACATCTAAGCTTCCTAAACTGATTCCTAAAAATATGAATTGAGCTATTACATAAAATACAAATTGAAACTAAAAATATCTTAAACAATATCTTAAACAGATACAACAAGTATGGAGAGATTTATGGACTGGTTGACTTCTTCTATTACGAAGTACATCAAAGACCTGCTCACAAATACAAGAATGCTTGATAGTTCTCCCATCACAACACCAATGGTTTTTAAAGACAAGTCAACTTCATTAGATGATGATCATGTTGATATTTCAGCTTATCGAGGTATTGTCGGTGTCTTACAATATTTGATTTCACACGGCCTGATATTGTTTATGCTGTCAATCGGGCTTGTCAACATTCCAACAAACCTACATTTGCCAACATGAAGGCTGTTAAACGTATCTTACGTTATCTCAAGGGTACTTAACAATTTGGACTTCAGTATCTCTCTCAAAGTCCTATCTCTCTTTATGGATTTAGTGACGCCGATTGAGTGGGTTGTCCTACAACACACAGATGCACGATCGGGTTTTGTGTTTTTCTTGGTGCTAATTGCATCCCTTAGTCTTCCAAGAAACAACTGATGGTCTCTCACTATAGTTCCGAGGCTGAATATCACTCTATGGCATCTGTTGCAGTTGAGATTACTTGGCTATCCTTTTTATTTAGAGATGTTGGTCTCACCCTATCTCGCCCGCCAATGTTATTTTATGACAACATGAGTTCTTTACATATGTCCGTCTATCCAATGTTCCACGTACACTTGTTCTAAACATATCGAGCTTGATTACCATTTTGTGCGAGAAAAAGTTGCCATGGGCACCTTGTCACTTGCTACATCCCTTCTGCTTCGCAACTAGTAGACATTTTCATAAAATAATTGTTGAAAGAACGCCTCTTTCACATTCTTACACAACAAGTTGGTCATCCATTTTCCTTCCCATTCCAACTTGAAGGGGGATGTTAATAGAGTTAATCTCGGTAATCATATCAAGTCAATACCCATGATTGATTATGATCCCACAATTGACGATGATTCAGCCAAAATTGTTGAAGATTACTCAAACATAGCATGATATGATTTTATTCCTTATATTATGGCTGTCATTGATATGTATTCAATATATTTTATTTCTTTCCTTCATAGCAACGGCTGTATTTTGTATAAATATTGTCCATTTTCAATAATACAATTCAGAGCTTCCATTATTAAAATTCTAGAAACTTCTCAATTTGGTGATTGAACCTTAACACATCTATTAAAATTCGAACCTTAACAAATAAAAGAAAATCTAAATGGAAAGAAGTGTATCGATTTTATTACATTCGAAATGACTACAGATTCAAGGCTTCTACGGGCAAATTACGTAAAATTGCTTGAATTTTTAATGTTTTGTGTCTGAATTTTCGTATCAGATGAGAGTTGAAGAGCCCTTAATTTGCTAAAAAAAAAATTCTACGATTAACCAATCAGATTGATTTTATCTAGTAAATGGTTTTGTAAGAATATTGTTTGTGTTTAATGTGTACATAGGTTTTTAAAATAAATAAATAAATAAATAAATAAACATCATATATAGACTAAATTTGCAAAATCAGGCCTGGCTGGGTATTTTGAATAAAAAAAAGTTTAAAATTCAAGAGTAATTGGCACTACATCCCCCTCGAGTATACCCGAATTCGCATATTGCCCCCTGAATTAATTTTTTAGGCATTAAACCCCCTGAACTATCGGAAATTGGTAAAATTGGACGGAATGCTAACGCAACCCTAGTTCCATCTCATTTCTCGTCATGTGTGCGTCACATGTCATGGCAAATTGCACTAAGTTCCCCTTCTTATACACATAATTGCATTAAACCAGAATTTTTTAAAAATATAAATGGAGGTGAAGATCCAATCTCCAGATTGGATCTCCACCGTCCATCAGCTCATCTTCATCAGATCATCTTCATCTTCATCAGCTCATCTTCATCGAACAGCACATTCATCTCATCAGTTCCAATAACAAACACAACAAAATTTCAAAAGCCACAAATATCCATACCCAAATCAAACAGCATACACCAAAAATCATCAAATGTGACCTTCTCCAAGTCATCAAACATAACCCAACCCTTCATCGATCCATAAAACAAAGAAAATTAAAAAGATTCATCTTCATCAATCGACAGAAAAAAAAAAATCATCTTCATCAATCCACAAAACAAAACAAAAAATTCCATATCTTCTTCATCAATTGCACAAAAAATAATTTTCATTTCTCCATATTTTTTCATTCACAACTAAAGCCAACACAATACAAACACCACAATCATCACCCAACCTCATCTTCATCAGATCCACCAACACACCCATCCACCAAATCCAACCTTCAACCACTACAAATCAATCGAACCAAACCCTACCACCACCACAGCCTTGAACCACCACCAATCCCACCAAAAAACTGCCCTAAACGCCGCCATCAATCCTCATCGATTGATAACACAAAAAATTAAATTTTAAAAAAAAACGCAGAATCAGGCCGCGCAAAACGGAGCCACTACCACCAAGCGCGGTGACGACGACGATGATCTCCCATGCCTTCTCTCTCTCTCTCTCTCTCTCTCTCTCTCTCTCTCTTCGTTCTCGATCTCTCTTTAACCAACGCTGTTTGGGTTTGATTGTGTTAGGTGGTTGGTTTTGGGGATCGAATTTGGAGCAATTGGAAGTTCTCTCTCTCTCTCTCTCTCTCTCTCTCTCTCTCTCTCTCTCTCTCTCTCTCTCTCTCTCTCTCTCTCTCTCTCTCTCTCTCTCTCGTTCTCGATCTCTCTTTAACCAACGCTGTTTAGGTTCGATTGTGTTAGGTGGTTGGTTTTGGGGATCGAATTTGGAGCAATTGGAAGTTGGGGATTTTCAATTTAGGTTTTCAATTGGGGATCATGAGTTGGAGAGACAGAATTTGATGGTGGTTTTGAATCTGGTTTTCAATTTTTTTTCTCACAAAAATAATATTGGTTATATATATATATATATATATTAATAGGTTTTTGTTTTGATTTTTTCTTGCTATTTCTATTTTGTTAATATGATTTTTTTATTTGAAGTAATTAGTTGAATTTTGTTTGTTATTTATTTGATCTTTTTCTCTTTTAATAGATTTTTGAATTTTTTTAATAGATTTTTGAAGATGATCTGGTAGCTTTGCGGCTAGAATGGGTGGAGATGTGCTAGAATGGATGGAGATGTTAGAATCCAATTTTTTTGGTGTGAACAAGGATGAAGATGTTGGTGAAGACCAATCTCCAGATTGGATCTTCACCTCTCCTATTTATATATATATATTTTTTTTTTTTTTAAATATTTTTTTAGTTTTTGCTTCTTCTTTTTTGGGTTAAATTCTATTTAGATAAAGAAAAAAAATCCGGTTTAATGCAATTATGTATATAAGAAGGGGAACTTAGTGCAATTTGCCATGACATGTGACGCGCACATGACGAGAAATGAGACGGAACTAGGGTTCTATAAGCATTCCGTCCAATTTTGCCAATTTTCGATAGTTCAGGAGGTTTAATGCCTAAAAAATTAATTCATGGGGCAACATGCGAATTCGGGTATACTCGAGGGGGGTGTAGTGTCAATTACTCAAAATTTAATTACTCCACTTTGTAAAAGAAGATATTCTAAGCCCAAATGAAATACATATATAGAATTAGGGATGGCACCCAAACCGCCAAACTGATCAACTTGCCCAAACCAAACCAATTTAAGAGGGTTAGTTTGGTTTCATTAAATAAAATAAACCGATTGGGTTGTTTTTGAGCAACCCAATTGGTTTGGGTTGGTTTGTGGGTTGTGTTTTATCAAACGGTATAACCCAACCCAAACCATTACATACTTAAATATATATTTATATATTATTAATTAAATTATCAGAGAAAACAAATAAAAACTAAAGTTAACCCAATACAATAAGAAGTGAACTTCGAAACTTCAAAGTGGTTGCTTCGACGGTGGTAGATATTATTAATTTAGAAGCTTAAACGATTTAGTTTTATTTTATAAGTTTTAGGCATTCTACACTTGAGTTCTTTTTTTTTTTTTTTTTTTTTTAACGATTATCGTTCTACATTTGAGTTAAATTTAGTATTATAAATTAGTATTATTGTTTATCTTATTGATAATTGGTTTAACTACTTATATTGATAATTTGATATTATTTAAATTTATTCAAATAAAAAAAATGTAATTATTTTCTTAAACCGTTAAACCAAACCGATTTCTATCGGTTTGATTTGGTTTGGTTTTATCTTATAAACAGTTTGGTTTGGATTGTAAAAAATTAAACCGATTTTATAATGGTTGGGTTGGTTATAATGGTTGGTTATAGTCAAACCCAACCCAAACCAACCCATGCCCACCCTATAGAATACAATCCATTAAAAGACATAAAGTAAAAAAGTGGCGATAAGCACCCCTTAAAAAAATTGTATGTGCCCCCATTTTTGTAGTTACAGTCTTATTATTATTTTTTTTTTTAAATCTCTTATTTGTAAATAAACCCCACTTAATACCGAAAATACCATTTCTTTAATTTTATTATATTGTATTTTGTAGGTACGTCCTACTATTTTGTTATCTAATAAGTTTTAATATTATTTAAAATTTAAAATTGGAGGATTCAACGGAGATGAATCTGGATTCATTTAAGAACACAACAGGTGTATCCTATTTTCTTTGTTCCTCGGAAAAGTTTTTTTTTTTTTTTTTTAAATGTTTCTAAGAAAGTTAATTATCGGTATCGATGATTTTTCTTGTATCTTTCTTGTATCGATGATTTTTCTTTCACTCATTCATGGTCTCTAGGGGAGCAGTAAACTATTTCAATTCCCAAAATTACATGTTCACTCATAGGGAGAAGACAATCCATTATAATTTTGATTTTGTAATAAATTATTAAAAATTAATTTAAAACTTACATTTTACAACCAACTTCATCAGATGATTTTGATTCATTTTTCATACTTCTCAATCAATTAGTATTCCTTTGAAGAAATTGAAAATATATTTGAAATTAGTATTTAAAATAGAAGGTAGCATTTGAGAAAATAGAAGGGTTTTTATTATATACAGAAATATCAAACAATTAATAGAAAAAAAAATTTAAAGGATTAATAAAAATCGATTAATAATTATTAGTAGATGTACTAACAAACTATTTAGTGTCCGTTTGGAAGAGCTTCTCAATCTACTAGTTAAAAGAGCTTTTTTAAATTAAAAAACTTTTTTCAAAAAAAATTGTGATGTTTGTTGTCACTTAGTAAATCTTTTGGATGATTAAAAAGTTGTTTTACATCTACTAAGAGAAGCTTAAATTTAAGGGTGAAATCCATTTTAGTCCCTCTAGTTTGACCTATTACACAAACTGATCCCCCGGTTTTCAGCTTTATCTTGACAGGTCCCACTAGTTTCCAAAAATATGTATTTCAGTCCCTGCTGTCCAATTCTATTAGGGCTCGTTTGGTGCGCCGCATTGTATTGTATTAGGAGTTTAAAATGTATTAGAATAATACAATACAATGTTTGGTTTATTTTGCACTGTTTACTGTATTGTATTAGCTAATACATTTTAATTGGTCTAATACGATGGATATCGTATTATCTAATATAGAATATAAGGTTGTATTAGTTAATACAGCATAATACAATCTAATACAAAATATCACCAAACACATGATTGTATAAGAATAATACAGTTCAATACAATACAATACAATACAATTCAATACAGTCCAATACAATACAATACAGCGTACCAAACAAACCCTTAGGGTTCCGTCAGATCATTAAGGGTATAATGGTAAAAGCAGGGTTAAAATTAATAATTTCAATTTCAAACAATTAAAAATTGATTTTAAAAAAATACTATTTTAAAAAATCAAATTAAAAAAATAAACATTCAACAAATAAAACAAACATCAAATTAAAAAATAATTAATGGTATATTAATAATTGTTAATTTAATTAATTAATTAAATTAAATTAAAAAATAAAACAAACATTCAATTATTCAAACCCTAACACATACATCTCTTTCTCTCCCCCTCTTCTTCCCAAACCACCACTATCGCCCAAATTTTCTTCTTTCTTTTCTCTCGTTTTCTTTTCTCTCATCTCTCGTGAATCACCCAGATCTCCTCCGATCCGTGTCGGATCTCTATTCTATTCTTCTCTAAAAACAAAAAAAACAAAAAAAAAAAAGATTTCAAACCCTCTGATCCTACGCCTCTACCGCCACTGCTACTAACCAACACCAAACGCCAGTCGACTCAAACCACCACCGGCGGTTGAATAAACCCACACCAGCCGATCGATCTACACCCAAACCGATCAATCTACACTAGATCGTGGGTCTTCAATGAAGGAGATGAGATTCAGTTCACAAACAACCAAGTCTGATGCGATTTGGTTCACAAAGAGATTCGAGAAGGAGATGAGATCGAGAGAGATCTGGATTCGCGTGAGAGAGAGAGATTTCGGGTTTGAGTGGTGGTGGGTGTTTCACTGGTGGTGAGTTTTCTTCTTTTAGTTTTGTTTTCTTTGGTTTATTGTTTTCTTACAATTGGAGTTCTTTAGTTTTGTGTTGTGGTTTAGATTAGGGATTTGGAATTTGGTGGTCGGTGGTGGCAGCGGCGGCGGCAGTCGGTGTTCTTTCGGATTTTGCTTGATGGGTTTGGCGATTATGTTTGTTTTGTAGGTTTGATTTTGGTGTTGGGAGGTGAAGGGTTTGGTGGGATTAGTTTCAGTGATAGTGGTGGTGGTTTGAAGGGTTTTCTGGGTGATCGCTACACAATGTGACACTCGCAATAGTACGAGGTCGGAGTGTAGTGCAATGATAAAGTAGGGAATCGTCCTACAGAGACTGAGGGTTTCAATGATTACTGGCTTTCATTGGCACGCGTACTATTTAAATAGTTTAATAAAATGATTTCCAAACTTGTCACTAAATTAATCTAAGCTTAACTCTAAGCAATATGTAATCATACGATGTAATGGAACACACAAAATAAGAACAATAGTGATAATATGATGAAAGAATGCTAGAATTTAGAATCTACCTCACTCTTCTAATTTAGTATTGGACCCGCCTAATCTCCCAACTATGCAAGTATACATTATAGGTTCGTGCCCCCTTAACTAATTCCTAATCTCTTTCGAGCAATAGAAATCACGCCCATACATACCGAATATATATGGGTTTATCTAGCACGTTGGGACACACACACGATCCATAAATGCTAGCCTCGCGTATCTCTACCTTACTAAGCATATATAGTGGATATTGTGACGAGCACGTTTAGCGCGTCACCTCTCGGTTCATTCACACAACCAATACATCATTTACAAGATGGCCAGTCAAGCAAAGACATTAAACTTACAAAATATCCATATTACAACACAAGCACTTTAGGGAAATTAGGCAGTCTTTATGAAAAGATTAAGGGTTTGGTTTCATCATAACTCTAGCATAAAAGTATTTAGTTCATATTACACATCCAAGTCATAAGAGATAATAAATAAGAACAAACCAAGCAAATACAAGAATTTAAGAGATAAAGTTATAAGAATAAAACTAGAGTGAAGAACTTCTTCTTTGTAAATGCTTGGCTCCAATGACTTCTTCTTTCCAAGACTCTGAGCTGGTCCAAAGTAATGATTTATGATGGGTATGGTGTAAAGGGGAAGGTTTTGTAGTGGACATAATGGATCTATGTCGATTTATGGTGATTAATAGATGGAAGTAGTGGATTTGTGAAGGAATTGTGGAGATGGCGAAAATGGAGGAAATTTGGGAATTTTAGTTCGAAGCAGCACCCCCGAAACATTGGAAAGAGTGATATTTATATGAAGGGCAAAAAATGGGGCTCAAAAAGGTGAAAATGAAGATTTGACTTTCATTTTGCGGTACAATCTGCGGTTCGCTTTGACGAACTGAACCGCGGAAACACTCATGCACTGCTGCGCGATTCACCATTTGGTCTGACGCGGTACTGCGGAATACTTCTAAGGACTTTCGCTCTTCCAGGCATGGTTCGCTATGACGAAGTCAACAGCGGGAATCAGCTGTTGTCTTACGCAGTTTCCAACTTCAACGGGCGCATTACGCTTTGACAAAGCATACTACGAAAATCATCTAGGAATTTTCGCTATTCGCCTGGTGCGATTTGCTTCAACGAAAACAGAAATGGACTCCTCTTGATAGCTTACACGGTACGGTCTGCGATTCGCTTTGACGAACTAATCGCAGAAATGTTCTTTAACCTTCGAAAATCTCGTTTTGGCCCGAAAAATCTCCGTTCTTGCACTTAGACTCCTCCTATATCAAAATGGACCTACAAACACTTATTTAAACAATAAAACATGATAAAACCAAGGAAAACGAACTCAAAATGTAGGTAAAGAGGGGATACGCAAAGCGTATAAATGGATTTATCACTGGGTTTCTAGGTTTTTGGGTTTTTGGGTTGATGCTGGTGGAGATTGGATTTGGGTTGTGTGGTTGGGCAGCTAGGTTTGATTTCGTGGTGAGAGGTGTAGGATTATGATGATAGTGGTTTGGTGATGATATTGATGGTGGTGATTTAATTTAAATTTTTGGGTTGATGTTGATGATAGCACATGAAAGAAATAATTCTAGATTGATGATGATAACTAGGTTTAATAACTAATTAATTTATTTAAAATTAAAAAAAAATAGAGATGAAATTCATCTCTTATGTTTAAAACAAAAATCAGGGGTAACAGGGTCATTTGACTCTCTATCCTTGTCAAATTTAACTTTATCAATGAAAATCATGACAGAAGGACCAAATGAGACAATTTTGAAAACCGAGGGACTAGTTTGTGTAATAGGTAAAATTAGAGGTACTAAATTGGATTTCACCTTAAATTTAAAGCTTTTCCAAGTAGGCATGTTTGAGCTTTTTTAATAATACTAAAATGTTTATTATAACCCTATCATTTAATTTTATTTAAAAAATTATTTTGGTAATCTTATCATTTAAAAAAGCTTTTTTAGTTGACAATCAAACGACTAACAACTTTCCTTTAAAAGCCCTACTTGTAGAAGATCTACTGCTAAAAAATCTACTTGAATAAGCTCTCCTAAACGGACATTTAGTCCTTTTAAGTAATTTTATTCAAGGATAATATTAGATTGTCAAAAAAAAAAAAAAAAAAATTTATTTGGAGTGCACATACAGTTTTTAAGGTGTTTAAATATTGCCACTCAAAATAAAAATCTTATAAAAGCCCAAAAGGCCACAATAAGTCTCAAATTTAAAACACATGCCAGCACAATTCATTCATCTTCATTTTTCCTAATCAATGTGTGAAATTTTGTAACTTTTTGAACCCTAACATACATAGAACTGCTTATCCTCTCCAAATGTTGTAATGTTATAGCTTTTCTTTTTAATTTTTGTATGAAAAATTTGGATTTTAAGGTAAGTTGTTGAATTAAAGGGTTTTTTTTTTTTTTTTTGTGTTGGGAAAGATTTGCTATTAATTTACTAATTTCAACTAGGTATACATTTAATTTTAATTAATGAAAATGTACTCTCTATAGAAATTCACAATTAAAATGAAAAATATTATTTAATAGTATTACCTATTTTCAATAAAAAAAAAAATTTCATGGTAGCCCACTCGAAAACCAATTTATGGTTTCACCTCTGGTGCTCGTAAAAGTTGATCTGGTCATATCCCAACGGACCTCCAATTTGCATCTTATATTTGATAACTAATTAGTTGTGGGATCCACACGTCTTTTTTAATGTGAGATCCCGATTGGTACCGGTGTAAGATGCATATATATATATATATATATTATTTTACTTTGATGTTGATTAAGATCTTGTATGGAAAAAAAAAAAAAAAAAAAAAAGTTTAAAATTGCCACAACTGATAATTTTCTCTCGCACTGTGTACAGTAAAAATGTTTCATTGAAAGTTGAAGAGCACTTTCTTAAAAATGTCTCAAAATATATCAATAAACGGGCGCGCAATAACTCATAAGTCATATTGCTACAACTAAAAAAAATTAAAATAAAAAATACACAGAACTCTATGCCGAATGGGCCATTCTCTTAGGGCCCGTTTGGTGCGCGGGATTAGATTGGACTATTTCATGGGATTGGATTGGATTAAGATGGAACTGGGATTAGACAGGATTGGATTGGATTGGACTAAATTAATCCTATACTGTGTTTGGAGAAATATGGGATTGGACTAAAATAGTCCGATCATGTGTTTGGGTAAAGCATGGGATTGTACAAAATAAAAGCTTTATCTTAAAAAAAAAATTAAAAAAACCAATCACTTCCACCCACTCCACCAACCCACATCCACATCAACATCCTTCTCTTCTTCTTCTTCTCCTCTGCTTTCTTTCTCTCTTTTTTTCACACAACTCCAAATCTCCGATCAACAATTTTCATTCACAAATCCAACAATCAACACCATCTCCATCTTTATCTCTTCTCTTCTCTTTCTCTTTCTTTGTTACCGGGAGAAGATTTGAATCTTCCCCTTCTCTTTCCTCACATCTCTTTCTCTCATTTTTCTCATTTCTCTGTTACAAAAATGGTGGAAAAAAAAAATTCTAGATCGGTGAGAGGTGAGAGGTGAGAGGTGCGGCGGCCGACGGTTGGAACAACGGTAGTGAGAGGTGCGGTGGCCAGCGGAAGATGGAGGCATGTGGACGTTTTGTGGTGGTTGCCGATGGAGGGAGCAAACAGTGAGAAATAGTCCTGGGATAAATAGAGGTGGGGTGGGTGTTGGGTTTATTTAGTCCCATGATCATGGGACTAAATTTGCTGCTGCGATTTGTAATCCCTTGTCCAAAACGCTGCCAAATGCCGGATTGGGACTAAAATAGTCCAATCCGGTGCGCCAAACACACCCTTAGGGCTCAGTATAAATAATGGCCTAATGTAAGATCCAATTTAGTTGGGTTGAAACCAGTAAACGCAGTCGTTTTGATCAATGCACAAAATCTCTCAAATATTGGCGCTATTATATATATTCATTTATAGATAAATACATGATTAATATACTTTGAGTAATGCTAAACATTCCACCCACAATCCCACATTTTCAATCTAATTATTGTTGGCGGATCGTCACATTTATATACCTATTTGAGGTCCCCATTACCTAGCTTTTGTACTCGTTTTCGAGCATGTTTGTGTATATAATGTGTTTTGTTGAGCTTGTGTAGGTTATATTCCCAACCGATGATTTTTGTGCTTAAAGTAAAGTTTGGGAGGCAAAAATGAGCAAAAAGTGAGATTTGGAGGTTAAAGGGGCTGAAATTGTAAAAAGCTCGTGTAAAATATCCAACTTCGGAGGGTCATATCTTCCTCCTCAAATCAAACATGTTTCAATCCATATATATTCGGAAAGCCCTGGAAGATTAGTTTCTAGCGGTTTTTACAGATTACGATTCCGAGTCTTCTAGAGGGAGTTATGTCCATTTTAGCAACTGTTGTGCAGGGACCCACGAACCACCAGCGAAGTAACTGTGAAATGAGGGCCATAATGACTTCACTGGTCCACTTTGCTAGTTCGGACCCATGAACTTCGGGCCACAAACTGACGGGATCAGCCCAAGGACAATTTTTAGGCCACTTTTTGTGGGACAATGTTGTCCTTTCATGCCCAAATCGTGCCCTAGCCTACCATGCCTATAAATACACCTCTTTTCCCAACATAACCTATTATTCAAAACCCAACCTCATATCCCATCACCTCTCTTCTACACACTCCATCTTCTTCACCAAATCAAGAGAGAGGGAAGCTTTCAAAGGCATCCATGGAGGTTTTCCTCCATGGATGTCTCACCACCACCACCTTCTACCTTCACCGTACCCATCCATCTTCGATGAGGATTCAAAAGGAAAGAGCCATCCTTGCTTGTCTATGAGGAGGAGGGACATTAATGGAGCTTGGAGATCCGAGATGACTATTGGGTCTTCTCTTTTACTCTTCTCTTGTTATTTTTGTCTTTGATGTGTATCCCCATTAGGGAAATATGTAAACCTAACATTATTGCCATTTATTTGATTGACTTGTATTTAATTTCTTCAAGTATTGTCTCATTTAATTGCTTTATAACTTGATTCTTGACTTGTGTTAAGTGGGAATACCAACTCTTGATGCATGTTTAGGGATTAGGTTAATTTGATAATTAGGGCTAGGTGAATATCACACTTGGTTTTGATTATACTCTTAATTGAATAGAGGGAATTCATGAAGAGTAAATACCATGCCTTTGTAGATTTTGGTTCTATAACCTTCATGCTTAACGCGACTCTTGGTTGTTGCTTACTTGGAATACCAATGGTGAGTAGCAATCGAGGGTAAGTTTCTATGCTTAATGCAACCATTGGTTGTTGCTCATGCGGAATACCAACGGTGAGTAGTGATCGATGGTTGATCCTTTAATATTTATGCTTAATGCAATCCTTGGTTATTGCTTACTCGGCATACCAACTGTGAGTAGCAATTGGGGATTAGACGACTAACACCGCCACCATACGAGGGAAGTCGTATTAAAGGAAAGGTTGAACTTAAGCTTGAAGTGTTGATATGGTTGATTATTATGGGTGGCATGAATGTTTTGGTGGTCATGAGTACCTTGTGTGTCCACCATCTTGCCTCTCTCTATGCCACATTTATTTTCGTAACTTAGGGTGCTTGCCTTTAGGAGTAAATTAATTTAGTTAGGAGTAGATTAATTTAGAAAGGCAAGCACTCGATTACATTTCTATCCATAGTTTCCTTTATGCTCTCAATTTCATTTTCCATGTTCTTCCTGAAAATACCTACAAGGTTATACTAAACAACCTAGAGAAGGGGGTGGGGGGATGAATAGGTTTACACTCTAATTTCAAAAACTCTTTCATGACTTGTGTCAAAACCTTAGTAAGTATACAAATTAACCTTTAACAAGATTGTTATGAGAAAACAATTAACAAACAATGTATCTCATATACAAGATATTCAATAAAGAGCACATTCCACAAGTTGTACTTAGAATATTACAATGTAAAAACACTACAACTTGCTAGAGAATGAACTATATTAAAATTAAACAAATAATACTTGTATTTACAATAATGACCAATATGTACAAGTATCAATCAATAAATGACTATACACAAATAAGTCAATATACAAAAGAATTATATTTACAATTATGATCAAAATGAATATGCTTACAAATCACACTTTACAAAATCTTGTTTCCAAATACATCACAAGTGAAGATTGTACTACAAGATTAAAACATACACATATACAAATATATGAGAGAGAGAGAATTAACACAAGAGATTTTTTAACGTGGTAAAACCTCCAAGGAGGAAATATCCACAGGTTGAACTACAACCATTGGGTATTAAATATATTGGATGATAGATTAGAAATTCCTCAAAAGTGACAAATCATATGATCAACTCTCTATTGGAGTCATGTCTACCTAATCCCTATTGGAAGATACAAAATCCCTCAATGATGCGAAGCCACCATATATTGGAGATCAAACCAAATCAACATCATTGGTAGATTAGAAATTCCTCAAGCGTGCATACACATCTCATGTACCACCCTCTATTGGAGTCTATGTCTGAAATTCCCTTAAGCAATAGTGTAGAACATACCTAAAGGGAGGGTGAATAGGTATAGACCCAAAATCTTCCCAATTCAAAAAATGTGGATTACAAGAATGAAATGTACACTTGATATGATTTAACAATTATATAGTATGAGTCAATACATGTAAAAAATGAATATACAAGAGATACAATCAATACATGATATATGGAAGATAATGAAAAACGTAAAAACGAAACTTGACACAATAGTTTTTATGTGGTAAAACCTCAAAGAGGAAACATCCACGGGTTGATACTATAACCGTCGGCAAAGCGAATACACTATATGAAAAGGACTTACACACTCAGGGTGTGTTTGGCGCATCGGATTGGACTGGGATTGGACTATTTTAGTCCCAATCCGGTGTTTGGTGTTGTTTTGGATATGGTATTATTAATCCCACAAACAAATTTAATCCCATGATTGTGGGACTAAATAAACCCACCCCCTACCCCAACTCTATTTGTCCTGGGACTATTTTTACCTGGCCCCACTTGTTCAATTCATCCCACGCCAACCCATTTCATTTTCATCTCTAGTTTCTCTTAGCTGTTTTTCTGGGTTTGATTTGGACTACTATCATCATCATCATCATCATCATCAGACCTTTAATAACAAAACCATTTTTTCTTTTTTCTTTTTCTTTTGATTCTTGCTTTTCCTCTCATTGAAAAGCTTCCAAATTTGCTTTGCAACCGACGGTGAGGGAAATCGAATAAGTGGTATTTGGTAAAACAACTACTCGTAGAGGAGCAGATCTGTTGCTTCGTGTTCTCCGTCGAAGCCGCCGGGTTCCGCTCGGTCTGATCCAGGCCTTCCACAGCTTGCCATAATAAGAAGATTAAGATCTGAGTTTCCAGATCTTTAAAAATGAAGTTTTTTTTTTCTTTGATTGATGTTAATAATGATTATAATAAAATAAAATAATAATAACTTTATGAGTTTCTAGATCTTCTTGATTTTTTTTTTCTGAGTTTCCAGATCTGCATGGTGGAGAACTTTATTATTTCATTGTTTTTCATTGATTTTTTCCTCCTATAAGAAAGAAGAAGATGGAGATTTGGGTTCCCAAATCTCTTGAAGAAATATATTTATTTTTCTTTAATTTTTCATTGATTTTCTTAATTGATGATGATGATTGAGAAAGAAGAATATGAATATCTGAGTTTCCAGATCTTGAGTTTATGAAGAACATGAATATGGGTTTCCAGATCTTGAGTTTCCATATATATGAATATATGAAGAATATATGAATATACGAGTTTCCAGATTTTCTTAATTCTTTCCTTTAAAAACTGATGTTGTTAATAATGATCAAAGAACTTTATTATTTCATTTTCTTTGATTTTTGATTTTTTTCTCTTCAAAAAGAAGATGACAAAGATCTTGGTTCCCATTTCCCAGATCTATTGAAAAAAAATAAAACATTTTAAAATATTATCAAATTAAAAATATTATTGTATTTAGTCCAGTCCCATGTTTCACCAAACAAAATACAGTATTAATTCAGTCCAGTCCCATGTTTCCCCAAACACAGTATAGTATTTGTTATAGGTAAAAATAGTCGTGGTAGACACGTCATCACTATATAAAGCCACGTAAGCAGGGTTAAAAGAAAGTCAACTAACGGAGCAAGAATTCCCCCATAAAAACCTGTTCGGGAAAAGAGAAAGCTGCCCGACCACCAGCAAAGACAAGTTGCTTGGGCAATAAATCTTACTTGGGCAAATGCTCGGGGTAGTCGGGAATCAATGAAAACAGATAGTCATCAGCGTCTATATTCAAAACTCTGGGCGCAATCAGCAACAAGCAACTCCATGATAAGCAACAGTGACTGCAGAGTTCAAATAAGGAAGCAGATAGATTTTCCGCAAATAAAGGAGGAAGAATCAGAATCAGACTTGGATTCAACCAAATCAGGAAATATAAGAAAGAAAGAGAATCCGAATCCGATTAGGGTTAGAACACACAATTAGGGCACCACATACCAAACCCTAATTAAACATGTATAAATACCCCTTCTTTATGTAAAAAAGGGGAGAGGCAAGAGAAATAGCTTGAGAGAGATTGTAATGCAGCATTCTTGTAATCCTTCTTCATAGTGAATTTGGCTTCGTTGTTTAGGCAACAAACCGTGGATGTTTCTCCAACCCTTGGAGTTTTACCACGTAATTGCTTGTTATTTCTAGTTATTTCTTTCGTTTTTAATCATCCTAGTTCATAAATCATAACAATTCGCAAATAAATCATTGACTCGGTGACCACCAAAAATCACCGTCAACAATTGGAGCTAGAAGGAGGGGAAACCCAGAAATTTGTGACAACAATGGCTGGTGAAGGAGATGGTAGCGATTCCAGGTACAGTGTGCCAAATAACGAGTTGGAGGATGACACCACGCTCAATACAGCGGATGCCACCATAGCGACGGCGGACCAGTTAGCCGCCTTAGCTGGTATTCAACGTTTCCCCACAACTAATGAAGAAATCGTGCAACGATTTCATGCTTCCCTGCAGCAACTTATTTCAGACGCAGCAAAGCAAGGAATTGACCTTTCCACCACGGGAGGTTTGATGTCGCCTCACAGTCTGTCCGCCCCAAACCAGCAGGCTGTGAGACTGCGTTCCGCAGTGGTGATACCAATGCCTGATGCACCCCTAAAAGCGAGACGAGACCCTATGGGCATGCCAGAGATATTATCCGAAAGGGTGGATAGGAGGAGCAGGGAACGTAGAGAGGGGGACGATTCTGACAAGGGTTACGATCAAGATCGAATAGTCGCAAATCGGGATCACCCCAGGAGGCGCAGTCACCGAAGAGACCGGTCTTCATCCTCGGAAGGAAGTAAGCAGGATCATCATCGCAAGCGCCAAAGGGGCACAGTAAGGCTGCACGGCCTAAACCGAGATCGCAGAGAGTTTAATCTGGAGGAAAGGGGTCAAAAGTTGACCATAAGTCAAAACTTCAATGCGATAGGGGAACCAGAAGGAAACAGAGATATACTCATACAGAGTCTAACCCGGGAGGTTCAGAACAATCGTCGACAAATGGATGCTTTAGTCAGGCGATATGGGCGTAATGAGCTGTCGGATGACGAATCCGGAAGCCCTTTCACTAGTGAGGTCCTAAGAACACCTTTCCCGGAGAGATTCAGGATGCCACACGTGGAATTGTTTAAGAAAGATACCGATCCAAAAGAACACGTCCGGAGATATAGGAGCGCTATGGCACAATATGTCAACAATGACGCACTGCTATGTTTGAATTTTCCTCAGACCCTTGGGGATCTAGGCTCCCGGTGGTTTGGTAGATTACCAGCAGCAAGCATAAGCAGCTTTGGCGAGCTGAGCAAAGCTTTCTCAAGGCAGTTCCTCGGGAATGTGCATAGGAAAAAATCGGTAGCTCACTTATCCCAACTCAGACAGGGAAAGGATGAGTTGCTAAAGAAATATCTGGGGAGATTTGGTCAGGAAGTGTCCGAGATTGGGAGTGCAAATGACGAAGCAATAATTGCTGCGTTCATCAACAACCTTCAGAATGGCCGATTGTCATTTGACCTCAGAAGAGCCCGACTAACCAGTTATACTGATATGATGGACATGGCAGGGGGGTAAGCCCTAGCTGAAGAGGAAGAAATTGCCACAGGAGGTTACTTTGTGCATGGGGGTCGTCCGGAGGGGTCCAAAACCAAAGACCAAACCAAGGCGCCCGACGCCAAAACGGACAAACAGAGGAACAAAGCACGGGATGGTCGGGATGGGCGGCGAGCATACGACCCGAAAACCGATCAACCGCGACAGAAGTTCCAGGGCAGATATACAAATTACACCCCACTAAAGAAAGATCAAGGCAAAATCTTGGCAATCCTGGAGGAGAAGAATATGTCAAAAGAACCGCCTAGGCAGTCAACATATGCTCGGAGGGACACCACCAAATACTGCTGTTTCCATAAGGAGAATGGGCATGAGACGTCCAAGTATTTCCAATTAAGAGATCACATCGAAACCCTCATCAGGGAAGGACACCTGAAAGACATTGTCCTCAAACAGGTAGACAGGACGAATGGACAGAAGGATAGCCGGCAGGACGGACGGACAAGAAAATTCAGTCCGAAGAAAGCTGAGGATGAAGGAGCAATTAATACCATCTTTGGTGGACCGGCAACCGGCAAGAGTAACAGGGAAAGGACCCAGGAAATCCGGGAGGCCATGGAGGCGCGGAGAGACCTAGATGTTAATTCCGTTGAACCCGACCAGAAAAGAATCAAAGAAGGATAGGACCCGATCATATTCACAGAAGCTGACTCACATGGAGTAGATGTTAAGCCAAACGATGCATTAGTAATTGGAGCGTGGATCGGACATCGAGAGGTCCACCGAATTTTGATTGACAATGGGAGCTCAGTGGACATTCTAAGCGCAGAAGTATATGACCAGCTGAGGTTGGACAGGAAAGACCTACAGCCGTTTCCCACACCCCTTAGGGGATTTGGAGGAGTCGAGGTAAGGTCGCTGGGAACCGTGAAATTACCCATGAAGATTGGGACGACCCCTTGCCAAAAGACTGTGCTGCTCGATTTTGTGGTGGTGGTGGATACGGAAAACTGGCCGTACAACGCTTTATTAGGCCAGCCATTTTTGAATAAAACCAAAGCAGTGACGGCAACTTATGCTCTCATGATGAAGTTCCCGACAGAATATGGAGTAGGAGTAGGAGTAGTTAAGGGGTCACAAGAGATGGCCCGAAGAGCAAACTTGTCAGTATACAAAGATAGGGAAGTACACCAAGTGTACGAAGTAACAGCCCAACAAAAGGTAGAAGAACCAGAAGAGCAGGCAGAAGTGTCAAAAGAGTTTGAATTGGATCCCAGAGAAGAACCCGAAGTCAGAAAGGATGAGTTGACCGAAGAAATAGTCCTGAATCCGGCGGACCCGAGTAAGACAGTGAAGATAGGGGCAAGCTTAAGTGGGCATGTCAAAACCCAACTGGTCACATTGCTAAGGAGTTACAAGGATGTTTTTGCTTGGGGTCACGAGGATATGTTGGGAGTGGACCCAAAGGTGATATCACATTGTCTTTCCATCAACCCAGAGTCCCGACCGATGGTGCAAAAGAGAAGGTTGTTCAATCCAGAGAGAAGTGTTGCAATTAAGAAAGAGGTGGAGAAGTTACTTTCCGCAGGATCGATAAGGGAGGTCAAGTACCCGGAGTGGGTAGCCAACGTAGTATTGGTCAAGAAAAAGAACAACCAATGGAGGATGTGTGTAGATTTCACTGACTTGAACAATGCCTACCCGAAAGACAGTTTTCCGCTACCAAGAATTGACCAGTTGGTAGATGCAACGGCAGGGTACGAACTGCTAAGCTTCATGGATGCCTACTCGGGATACAATCAGATTCGGATGAACAAAGCAGACGAAGAAAAAACATCTTTCACCACGGATCAAGGGTTGTATTGCTACAAAGTGATGCCTTTTGGATTAAAAAATGCTGGAGCAACATACCAAAGGTTGGTGAACCGGATGTTTGCTCGGCAGATTGGGAGAAACATGGAAGTCTATGTGGATGACATGCTGACCAAGAGCACTACGGCAGAAAAACATTCGGAGGACCTGAAGGAAACCTTCGATGTTCTGAGGAAATATAAGATGAAGCTCAATCCCAGTAAATGCGTGTTCGGAGTACCCTCGGGGAGGTTTCTGGGCTTTCAGGTTCACCAAAGAGGAATTGAGGTGAATCCCGAGAAGATCAGAGCACTAGAAGGAATGGCTTCACCAAGGACGTTGAAAGATGTACAAAGGCTGACGGGATGTCTCGCGTCGCTCAATCGATTCATTGCCAAGTCAACAGACAAGTGCGCCCCATTCTTCAGGGCGATAAAAAAGGGAAAAGGGCTCGAATGGAGTGCAGAATGTGAAGAAGCTTTTCAGAAGTTGAAAGAATATTTGGGGAGAGCACCCATCCTCTCAAAACCAGTGGTAGGAGAAACATTATGCTTGTATTTGTCGGTCACGGAGGTGACGACAAGTTCGGTATTAATCCGGTTAGAGGAGGGGGTACAAAAGCCAGTGTACTACACAAGCAAGGCATTGTTACCAGCAGAAACCAGGTATTCTCCAGCAGAAAAAATAGCGCTAGCACTGATCACATCGGCCAGGAAACTGAGGCCATATTTCCAAACGCATACAATAGAGGTATACACTGACTGCCCATTAAAACTAATTCTTCAAAAGCCGGAGGTGTCGGGAAGATTGACCAAATGGGCCGTGGAACTGAGCGAATACGACATCAAATACACACCTAAAGCGGCAGTTAAAGGGCAGGCAGTATCAGACTTTATAGCAGAATTCACCGAGCCCGATGCCGAGGTAAGGAGGACAATGGAGGGCGAACGGATTGAAAAACTTCAGTGGAAATTGCATGTAGACGGGTCATCGAACACACACGGCAGCGGGGCAGGAATAGTCATAACAACCCCCGAGGGGGATACCGTGGAGTGTGCCATGAGGTTCGATTTCAAAGCAACCAACAATCAAGCAGAGTATGAAGCCTTGTTGGCCGGCCTAAGGGTTTGCATAGCATTAGGGGCAGATGAGCTGGAAATTTACAGCGATTCACAAGTCGTGGTTAATCAAGTGCTGGACGAATAACAGGCAAGGGAAGAGCACATGATAGTTTATTTGGACATTGCAAAAAGGCTACTTAGAAAGTTCAAAGTGTACAAAATCTCTCAGATCCCTCGAGAAGAAAACGAGAAAGCAGATGCTTTGTCCAAGTTAGCTTCAGCCACCACGAACATCAGATCCAAAGCAATACCTGTGGCACATCTGACTAAGCCGAGTACAGCAGAATCAAAGGAAATCATGGTAGCAGAGATCCGGCCAAGCCCAAGCGACTGGACATACAAACTCAGGAAGTACTTAGAGGAAAACATATTACCGGAGGATGCAGTGGAAGCAGAACGCATCAGATACAGGTCAACCCGGTATACAATTTTAAGGGGAGAATTATACAGGAGAGGATTCTCGAAAGTACTGCAAAGATGTGTGGCCGGCGAAGAAACCAAAAAAATCCTAGAAAGTGTCCACAGTGGAGTGTGTGGGAACCATACTGGGGGTAAAAGCCTAGCACACAAGGTACTTAGGCAAGGCTTCTACTGGCCGACCCTGTTCGCAGAAGCGCAGCGATTCGCCGAGAGCTGTGAGACATGCCAAAGAATAGCAAACGATATTCGGCAACCCCCAGAGTTACTCAGAAGCCTAACCTCACCGTGGCCCTTCGCCATGTGGGGACTCGACCTAATAGGACCAATGCCCACAGGAACAAAGGGAGGGGCAAAGCACGCCATTGTGGCGGTGGACTACTTCACCAAATGGGCAGAAGCGGAGGCACTGGTACACATAACGGAGGCAAACACCACCAGCTTTGTCAAGAAGAATATCATATATAGGTTCGGGATCCCGAGTATCATTATAACTGACAACGGAACCCAGTTCGACAACAGGAAGTTCAGAGAAATGTGTGAAGAATTCAAGATCACGAACTATTACGCATCACCTGCTCATCCTTAAACCAATGGGCAGACAGAAGCTGTGAATAAAGTGATCAAGCACACACTGAAGCAAAACTAGAGGCAAAGAAAGGTGGTTGGGCGGACAAATTGCCCGAGGTGTTGTGGGCATATCGAACAACGATGAGGTCATCCATAGGGGAGACTCCTTTTGCGCTGGCATTTGGAACAGAAGCTGTCATCCCAGCAGAGACAACTTTTACATCCCCCAGGATACAGTTATACAGTCCCGAACACAATATGAATATGTTGCAGCAGAACTTAGACGAACTTGAGGAAATCAGAGATACAACACAGGTCAGAAATTCCGCGTACCAGCAAAGGGCTGCGAGGTACTACAATTCCCATGTTCGAGAACGAAGATTCCAACTCGGAGACTTAGTGCTAAGAAGAGTATCCCCAAACACCAAAGATAAATCTTCGGGATCTCTTGCCGACAAATGGGAAGGGCCGTACATCATCAAAGGAGTTGTAGGACACGGGGCATACATGATAGCCCGACCAGAGGGTAGTCTAGTACCCCGACCGTGCAACGCACAATATTTAAAGATCTTCTATCCTTGAGGGATCCGACCATATTTTTATAATTCTGCTTTAGCTCAGTTTTCAGTTTCCGCCTTTATTTATTTCAAGTTTATTTTTTGGTTTCATAATCATGTCTTATCTAATGAAATTCATGTTGATCATTCAATAAAGTCCAGTTGCTAGTACGGAGTAATTCAGCAGAATTGATTATTCGTGAGCAAAATTTCTGCAGCGGCCCACCAAAAGGTGGTCGAATAAACACCAGAAAATTCGGGCGCCATAAACCCGCGAAAGAGCGGACGAGTAGTGCCCGAAGGGCGGAAAAGCTGTAGTAGCATGCCCGCCTAGCTAAAACGATAAGAATGTATCCCTTAGCAAAAGGCAAAACCGAGGCACCAGAATAAACTGGAAAACTGCTCGGAGCGCCGCTAGAAAGGCTAGTGAGATGCGCAGCCGTGTTGACCGGTGCAATACACCCCAACGATTCGGCGAAACCTTGCACAGATAAAACCGGGAGACGTCCTAAGTAACTTGTGCAAGGACCTTGACGTATGGTCGTGGCAAGCCTCGGCGTAACGTTGAGGTAAAACAAAATCAACAATAAAGGCCAGTTACATGAGATACTCGGCCAAAACTGCGGTTAAATAAGATGCGCGGCTTAAAATTACTGTAAAGGCCAGTTACATGAGATACTCGGTCAAAGCTAACTACCAGTTAAATAAGATACGCGGTTTAAAATTGATTAAAAAGCCAGTTACATGAGATACTCGGCCAAAACTAGTCACCGGTTAAATAAGACACTCGGTTTACCCGACTAAAGCGCCAAAAAATAAGGCACCCAGTCAAGGTAAAGGCAGGGATTCCCGAAGGACTAAAAACCCCTGAAGACCCACAAGTTCGAAGAATTCCAAGTAAATGAATTTAGATTAAAACTCTCGAGGAAAAATCCGCTTATATATATATGAAAAAATCCGTCTATACATGAGAAAAGAATACAAATATACAGGTATAGTTATACAAGTATAGTTACAGCTGGTTACACCGCTACAAAAAAAAAGGGGCTTGAAGTCAAGAGGCTCAAGAGGGTGGCGCCGGGGGTCGGGAGCTGCTTCCGCCAACATCGGGATCAGGCTCCATCACATACTCACTCAGCAAGCTGTCGTCCGAAGGCCAAACAATGACATCCTCCTCCTCATCGACCATCCAGTCGGTATAGTCAACCCCGGGAACGGGTCCCAAATCGGGCGTCTCGTTGTTGATCCCTGCCTTTTCACAGGCATAAAACGTGGAGAAGGAGTCAGCGGAAGGAACCTCGAGGTGCATGGGATGTGGCGCTTTACCCTTACTTCTGCATTACGCTCGCCACTCCCTCATCTGGGCCCGAAGAGACTCCAGAGAGGTATCCACATGCTTTTTGATTCATAGGCTCCAGTTGGCCCTAGCCCGATCAGTCGCCCTATTCTTCTGCTTGAAAAATTCACCAGCCAAGACCATTCCCCGCTGGAACTCGCGCAGAAGCAAAGCATCATAGGCTGGAGACCTCTTGAACCGATCAACACTTTGTAGTTCCAGTTCCAGCTCCAGCCTAGCTTCCTTCGATAGGGACCTAACTGTCAAGGCCTGACGCTCCAAGTCTTCGATTCAGCCTGGAGCAAAGCGCCCTGAGCGGATGATAGCTGATCCTTCAAAATTTGGACCTCCTCGGCAGCAGAAGATGCTCGCTGTTCAGCCTCCAGTTGCCGAGCCAGACATTGATCCAAGAGCACCTGACTCGACTTAGCCCCCTCTCGGCTAGCCAGCTCGGCCCGAGAACAGTGGTCCTCACTCTCCTTCAACTGGGCTTCTAGCCGCTTTATTCTTTCTGCCTGGGCTTCACCAGCTTGACAAGCCCCAGACATCTCAGCCACCATATGCAGCAAGTCAACAGTAAATAAAAAATAACGAAAAGCGAGAAAGGAATACGAAATACCGCATGTAACTAAGGCACTACTTACGTAAGAGGCACTGTTGAAAAAATTGCAGAGTCGGTCAGACACGGTCCCGGTCCTGAGGTGGCTCCAATGATCCTCCTCAATGTAGGCTCGGCCAGAAGCCATGGCCCTCAACATGGATTCAGGGGCAGGATCATCAATATGGGACGAGGAACCCGAACCACCAGCATCGGTTTCAGGAAGCTCGGCGGACGAGGCTGCCCGAGGAATGGCAGGTGAACCTCCCACATCACCCTTTGTCTGGACCGTCGGAGGAGAGATGCCCACGTTTTTCCCGATGTTACCCTCCTCCTCGTCGCCTGAAGACGAGTCGACATAGGCGACAACTCTGGGAATTTTATGGGTAGCTCGGCCAGAAGAAAACGAGGCTTTTCTCTTTCCAAGCTGCCTCGTCTCAGCACTGCTGCCCTCATGAGCAAAAGGAACAGCAGAAGCCGGAATCCCTTGAGTTACCACACCTGAGTGTTGCTCAGCTGTTTCAACATCTCGAGGAGTAACGTAAGGTGTATTCACGGCGGCAGAAATGGGAGAGCTGACTCCACCAGTAAGAGTTGCTTGATCGAAATCAGAGGGGTGCCCCACTTTCTCTTTGCCTTTTGAAGGACCCTTTCGGCTGTCCAGATCAGCTTCGGTCCTACTTACTCCAAAGCCTTCCGGATCAGCCGTGGTCTCTTTTGAACATGCGGTTGTTTCTTGACCATGGATCTCTTCAGGCATATACTCGAGCACCCCCTCTTCATCATTATCCGGAAGATCCTCGGGAGCACTCCCTTCAGACTTATCATCGGGAGGAGCTACTCCTGCATCTCGCTGGCGGAGAGCCTCTTTCCTGCTGGCCTCCACGATTCCTTTCATTCGACGTGCCAGAGCATCGCAGACCACGTCCACATCATATACTTCAAAAAGAAAAAGAGAAGGGAGCCCGAGTCAGTAGACTAATACAAAGACAAATGAAAGAATAAAAGATGGAATAAAAGATATAACGCTACTTACGGCGTCTGCGGCGTGCAGAAATCTGAGGAAAAAGGCGAGCTGTAATCATCTTCCCCTCATTATACAGATAGGGTCTACCCCTCTTCTCCAAGGGGCGGACGGCAGCCCGAGCCAAAGTCTTCAGCTCCTCGTCTGTAAAGGCGAAAGTTACATGGTTCCATTGGGGCGAACAGAAGTACCGAGGAACCTTGCAGGTCATCCGGGAGCCATCCAGATCAAAACTGATTGATTGGCCCCAACGTCCACCCACAAAGAACCAGCTGTTCTTCCAAAATTTGTTTGAGGTGGGGAAGCCCCAAACAAATCCCTTCATCTTCTCTTCTGTGGTCGGCTCGATCTCGCCCTTGACCACAACGTCTTTTGGGATCCAGAACTCGGGCTGAGCCGATTGAAGAAAATAGACCTCAGACTTTCCCACGGGCCTCAGGGAGTAGAAGTGTCGGATTTCGCGAGGAGTGGGAGGTGGCCGCTTCATCCTGTGCCACATGTGCCACATGCACATCAAAATCCGATAGCTATTTGGAGTTAGCTGAGCCGGGGTAATTCGGGCCTCAGCCAAAAACCAAGTGATAAATGGCTGGAGAGGAAGAGTGACACCGCAGGTGAGCATCGCCCCGTAGATCGCCACGTGGCCAGGTGGAGGGTTCCAGGCAGCCCGACCCTCAGCAGGGATCAGCGAAATCACATCGCCATCCAGATCGAACCGCCGTATATACCTGCTTACCTCCTCAGGGCCGACCACATTTGGCTCGACATCGTAAGCGCATTTGCGTTCGGGAGAGAATTGAATGCGAGCAACCCTATGCTCTTCCTCGACATCATCCTCGACAATCCTTTGGCTCCCAACTCGGCTCTCCAGCGAGTGAGAGTCTTTGTAAACTTTGCGCTTGCTCATCTTTTTTCCCGGTCGTCTCCAAGGCCGAATGTCAGCTGTAGAAGAAGAAGAATCCGACCAAGCTGGAGGCTGATAGTCGGGAGGCGATGAGTCCGAGGAAACAGAATGAACTTCAGGGGGAGGTGGAACCTCTGAAGGAGTAAAATTTTCACGGTAAACTGCAGAAACGTCAGCGTCAATGAAAGGTGGCTGATCAAAGAGAGGCGGTTTCAATAAATTGTGGACTACGGATGCAGTGTGTGCATCATGTTGCTCAATAGCAATCATGCCAACAGTATAAAGACGGTACCTAGTTGTAGAATCCATGAGAACTAACCTTGATATGGTGAAGAATGGAGACGATGGAAACTGCAGAAAATCCCCGGGAGAAGGCCTGGGGGTTGAAGCAGAAGAACCCAGAAAAAGCTAGAGGTATGGTTGCAGCAGATGAACTCAATAAACAGGGGATGCGAGCAAGTTCTTCAGAGAGTGCACAAAGATTGCAGAAAATAAAGTAAAAAAAAGAGGAAAAGCACTACCACTGCCGGTTTATATAGGCAGCACATTGATTTCAAAGAACACGAAACCCTAGGAGAAGCACAAAGAAGCGGGAAAACAGAGGGGCGCGGGCGATGACGTAGTCCACACGCGAGCGAACAGAAAGGTCATGTCCCATAAATGCGTCGTACCATCACTGTACCACAGCCAAATAAGAAAGGACAAGTGGCAACCGAAGAGCGCCTTGAGCCGCCAGTGAGCAGAAACGTCACCATCAAAAGATTTCTGAAATGATTGATAAATCGAATGCGTGTGGTCGTAATTAAGACACGTCATTTAAGAGCTTTGAAGCAAATGAGGATACATTAATACAAAAGAAGACAAACAAGGACTAGTTGTAAGGACTAGTTATAATATGAAGTTAAATATTTGACCCGAAGGGAACTAACTCAGCATGATCGGCACAAATATTTAAGGGGGTATTGTTATAGGTAAAAATAGTCGTGGTAGACACGTCATCACTATATAAAGCCACGTAAGCAGGGTTAAAAGAAAGTCAACTAACGGAGCAAGAATTCCCCCATGAAAACCTGTTCGGGAAAAGAGAAAGCTGCCCGACCACCAGCAAAGACAAGTTGCTCGGGCAATAAATCTTACTCGGGCAAATGCTCGGGGTAGTCGGGCATCAATGAAAACAGATAGTCATCAGCGTCTATATTCAAAACTCTGGGCGCAATCAGCAACAAGCAACTCCATGATAAGCAACAGTGACTGCAGAGTTCAAATAAGGAAGCAGATAGATTTTTCGCAAATAAAGGAGGAAGAATCAGAATCAGACTTGGATTCAACCAAATCAGGAAATATACGAAAGAAAGAGAATCCGAATCCGATTAGGGTTAGAACACACAATTAGGGCACCACATACCAAACCCTAATTAAACATGTATAAATACCCCTTCTTTATGTAAAAAAGGGGAGAGGCAAGAGAAATAGCTTGAGAGAGATTGTAATGCAGCATTCTTGTAATCCTTCTTCATAGTGAATTTGGCTTCGTTGTTTAGGCAACAAACCGTGGATGTTTCTCCAACCCTTGGAGTTTTACCACGTAATTGCTTGTTATTTCTAGTTATTTCTTTCATTTTTAATCATCCTAGTTCATAAATCATAACAATTCGCAAATAAATCATTGACTCGGTGACCACCAAAAATCACCGTCAACAGTATTCATTTAGTCTAATCCAATCACATCTAATCCTAGTCCCATCTTAATCCAATCCAATCCTATGAAATAGTCCAATCCAATCCTGCGCACCAAACGGACCCTCAAGGCTATCAACAAATGATATCCACCCTAAGCTATCAACCCCTAATCTACCAACCCCTAATCTACCCTCAATGCCAAGTGAATCACCTAGCCTACTCCCTATCCAAGGTGTGTCCTACACCTCTAGGAAGCAACTCCCTATCCAAGACTATCAAGCCTCTAGAAAGATTTCCTTACTTAGCTATCTAGATCACCAAGATCCTAGTCAAGCTTCTCTAGCTCAACCGAACAAATTCCGGTTCAAGTTGAACTAGCCACATCTCAGAGGCCAACCATCCCCACCTAAAACAACGGCCACCCGATGGTATCCCGATCAATGAACCACATACATAAACCTCTCACCAAACTATCCCTCACTAGTATCATGTCACCTGCTCAAATTGAACCTACATATGCATCTCAAGCTCTAAAAATTCCAGAATGGAGACAAGCAATGTCGGATGAGTTTGATGCCCTCATTCGAAATGGAACATGGGTCTTAGTTCCCTCATATACATCTCATAATATTGTAGGGTGAAAGTGGGTGTTTCGCATAAAATGGTCCCCGGACGGGTCCATTTCTCGCTACAAAGCTCGCTTAGTAGCCAAGGGGTTTCATAAACAGCTGAGCCTTGATTACACAGACACATTCAGCCTAGTAGTTAAAACAACAACAATCTGTGTATTATTAAGTGTTGCAGTCACAAGAGGGTGGTCTCTTTATCAACTAGATGTGAACAATGCGTCATTTTAGGGACACCTGGCTGAAGATGTGTTCATGGCACAACCACCAGGGTTTGTGGATCCGGCATTTCCATCACATGTATGTCATCTTCAGCAAGGCATTTATGGTCTCAAACAGGAACCTCGGGCATGGTACAATGAACTCCGACAATTTCTTCTCCAAAACGGGTTTGTCAATTCTCACTTTGACACTTCTCTATTTATCTTCAATGCTAACGGTTGTGTGATATTTTGTTGGTATATGTTGATGACATAATTGTCACAGGTAGTGATGGAAACCTTGTTGACAAATTTGTTACATCACTTGCTCGGCGTTTTTCAATCAAAAATCTTAGCGTGTTATCCTAATCCTTGGAGTCAAAGTCCTACCATGTTCCGCTGGCTTGTTTCTCTCTCAATAGAAATACGTGATTGAACTTCTAACTTGCACCAAAATGCATTACTCCAAACCGGTCTCAACACCTCTTTCTACATATCACGATCTTAAGCTTCTTGATGGCACATCCCTCACGAATGCCACTGAGTTTCGTCAGATAATTGGTGTCTTACAATATCTATCATTCACCCGACCTGACATTGCTTTTGTTGTGAATAAGCTTGCTCAGTTCATGTATCGTCCAACAACTGGCCATTGGTCCCTTGCAAAACGCCTCATGCGCTACCTGCAAAGCACAATCAGTCATGGTCTTCTGCTGCCTCGTGACTCACCAATCACGCTACATGCTTTTTCTAACGTGGATTTGGCCATAAATCAAGATGACCGAACCTCAACCAGTGCATATGTTGTCTTTCTTGGGTCAAATGCTATCTCCTGGTGCTCTCACAAACAACACTCTATCGCCAGGTCCTCCACTGAGGCTAAGTTTAGGGCGGTTACTACCACTGCCTCTGAGGTGATTTGGCTCTCGTCTGTCTTGCATGAGATGTTGATTCCTACCTACGGATGAAATATATTGCCATTGATTTCCATTTTGTTCGAGAAAAGGTTCAAATCAATCAACTTTGAATATCACATGTGTCTTCCTCTGATCAACCGGCGGATTCTCTTACCAAGCCACTTTCCAAGACAAGATTCTACCTATTACGGTCCAAGATCAGTGTTTCTGATATGCCCACTGTCCTACGGGGGCATGTAAAGGATAACTATGTTTAAATAGATTTGTATCTCTGTATTTATCTCTTAGTTTAATTCCCTGTAATTATCTCTACTTTAACTCTATCTTATCTGTAAGACTCACAAGTTCACTTGAACTAAGCTTCTACAAGCTATCTCATGTATATGTACTGCAACAATACTCAAGATCAATATACAGAAATATATTCATCCTCTATAGTCTATGACTTTGTCTAATGTCATAGCAAGTTTTTGTTCTTTTCAGATTCCAACAATTATTGCTAAAATAAATTAAAAGTCATTAATTTTTTATGTTCTCAACTTATCAAGTATCGATATCCCCTACCTCTGCCCCTGTTTCAATTTGTGTTTGAAGAATTGTTTTTATACAAAGCTTATATTGACTATTGACTAGAGTTTATTTTATATTTTATATTGAAGAATTGTTGTTATACAAAGCTTATATTGACTATTGACTATACAAAGCTTATCAGACTGATTTATAATTAATTCATCTACTTGAAGATATAGAATTAGGGATTATCCAGACAATTTGGTCACATGTTAAAAAAAAATCCTCGACTCCTTTGTCCACACAATCTCTTCCATTGAATTTATTTATAAAAAAAAAATGAAAAGCAAAAAAGAAAAAAAAAATCTGGAAGAGATCTCTAGCTTCACCAATGTCATCTAACAACCTCCGTCAAATATTCATCTAAACGTGTAGTATCTCCTGAAAAATCTTCCCAAAGATCTAAGTTTGGTCTTGCTCACTAGCTCAATAAACAAAGTATGTGATGGAAACGGAACCGGGGCAAGGGAAACAAAACCAAAGCAAATCTTCAACTTTCCGGATGTAAGGTTGAGGATCTTCAACTTTCATGTTCTTCATCTCTTTTTTTTTAATTATTTGGTTGAGTATTTGTTTTTGTTTGATTAAGAGTTGTAATTGGATAGATACACTAGCTATAAGTGGGTTGTTTAAGTTTTTTGTTACTAGATTCTTTGTGAAATTTGTTCTTTTTTAATAATGTGAAATTTGTTCTTGAAAGAAAAAAAAAATCTATAAATTTTGAGATTGAAGGATGAATGGATGATGATGGCTGTGGAGATATAAGGATGATGATAATCTGGAAATTTTTTATTTCATTTTTTTTTTTTTTTTTTTTTTGGTGATAAATCTTCAAAGATGGAGATCTAATTTTTTTAAAGGATTTTTTAAAGATTTTTATAATAAAAAAAAATTAATTACCATTTTCTAATTATAGTTGTCAAGGGTAGTTTCATCTTTTCAATATTTTAAAAAAATCAACAATTAAATGTAACGGTCAATACTAATGGCAGGAGAGATGAATGTCAATATTTGATAAATTTATTTCTGAATGTAAATTAATAAACCTCATGAAGGTTATGTAATTACTTCTAATTGAAATAACAAATGACTTTGACTTCAAATATTGTATTGGTACGGCAATTTATAGAGCCCACCAACCATTTGACTTCAATTAATTGGGCAAGACTACTATGCAGGGGGCCTACAGAGATGAATAGTTGCCAACAAAAAAAATCTGATTTGCCAAAAGTACCTTTCCATTAATGTATGGCTGCCAAGTGGCAGCCACACAATATATAATTCAATGGAATAGCTGGTTTGCAGCCGGCTGTTCCCAACATTTATTAAAATAATATTATTTATTAATTATTAAAATAATAAAAATGATTTAAAATATAATAAATAGAAAACATAAATTATAATTAAATAATTAAATAATATGGTAACTATATTTATGAGTTTGGTAACTACATTTACGTTTTCAGTAACTATTTAATGATTTCTTCAAATTTTGCTTATAACTACGTTTACGATTATGGTAACTATATTTATGGTTTCGGTAAATATTAAATGATATATTCAAAATTTTGCTTGTAACTATGTTTACCGCTATGGTAACTATATTTACGGGCTTGGTAACTATGTTTACGACTTCAACAACTATTTAATGGTTTCTTCAAATTTTGCTTGTAACTACGTTTACGGCTACGGTAACTATATATACGGCTTTAGTAACTCCGTTTACGGGTTCGATAACTGTTTATTGGTTTATTTAAAATTTTGCTTGTAACTACGTTTACAGCTTTGGTAACTACGTTTATGGCTTTGGTTACTACATTTCGGGTTTGGTAACCATTTTTTGGTTTCTTCAAAATGTTGTTTGTAACTACGTTTACGGCTACGATAACTACATTTACGGCTACGGTAACTATATTTACGGCTACGGTAACTATATTTATGGCTACGGTAACTACATTTACGGCTTCAGTAACTATTAAATGGTTTCTTCAAAATTTTGCTTGTAACTACGTTTATTATGGTAACTACATTTACGGCTTTGGTAGCTACATTTACGGCTTTGGTAACTATTTATTAGTTTCTTCAAAATTTTGCTTATAACTACGTTTACGGCTTCAGTAACTATTAAATGGTTTCTTTAAAATTTTGCTTGTAACTACATTTACGGCTAGGGTAACTACATTTACGGCTTTAGTAACTACGTTTACGGGTTCGGTAACCATTTTTTGGTTTCTTCAAAATTTTGCTTGTAACTATGTTTACAGCTACGGTAACTACATTTATGGGTTTGGTAACTACATTTACGGCTTCGGTAACTATTAAATGGTTTCTTTAAAATTTTACTTGTAACTACGTTTACGGCTATAGTAACTACATTTACGGCTTTGGTAACTATGTTTACGAGTTCGGTAACTATTTATTGGTTTTTTCAAAATTTTGCTTGTAACTACGGTAACTATATTTACGGCTTTGGAAACTACATTTACTGCTTTGGTAACTACATTACGGCTTCGGTAACTATTAAATGGTTTCTTCAAAATTTTGCTTGTAACTACGTTTACGCCTATGGCAACTACACTTACGGCTTTGGTAATCACATTTATAGGTTTGGTAACTATTTATTGGTTTCTTCAAAATTTTGCTTGTAAATAAGTTTTTGGCTACGGTAACTACATTTACTGCTTTGGTAACCATTGTTACGTCTTCGGTAACCATTTTTCAATTTTTAAAATTTTGACTTGTAACCATTTTCACTGCTTTAGTAACCACCTTCACGTGTATGGTACATTTTTACGGATTGTTTTACAAATACACTAGTTTCATACACGTGAAACTAGTATTGTTTTATATATGCACTAATTTCATACATTTGAAACTAGTATGGTTTTATAAATACACTAGTTTCCATGTTTTTTTTTTTTTTTTTAATTCTGAAATATTACAATAATTCGGGGTTTTGGGGGAGGAGTAGAGACTCGAACCCACAACCTCGTGGTGTAGGTGTGAGTGACATACCACTAGGCCAACATCATCTTGTCAATCAGTTATGTGTTGGTGTAGTTGTTCTTCATAGGTTTTTTATTTTTTTTTAAGAAAAGAAAAAAGAATTGAATAAAAAAAGAATTTCAATTACACTATACAAACGGTCACTTTTATTTTGTAAATAGAATTAATCAATAGAAATTAAAATTAAATAAATAAATCTGGCAAAATTTAATAAATAATTTTTTTAAAGGTTTTTTTTTTATCCCCAACTATCCATCATTTGTAATAGACAGTGTGAGATTAAACATTTAAAAAAGGTAATATTTAAAAAAAAAATTATTTTAATTTATCTCCAACTGTCCATCACTATGATGGACGGTTGAAGATCAATTCTTTTTAAAACAAGTTTAAAATTTTATTTTTATTTTTAGATTTTCGATTGATTAATTCTGTTTAAAAAATTAACATTGTTGATCATTAGAGTAGTGTCTAACCAAATGGGTGGCCACTAGTGTAATTTTTATTACGGATGCCCATTTCCATGACACTGTTTATTGCTATTCGTACCGAGGGTTCGAATCCCTCTCTTTCAGTTTTCGTCATTGACTTGGAATTTAGCGAACCCTTTTACTTTCTTTTTTTATTATTTGACTAGTTAAAGATGTAGAATAGTTAAAATCAAATCCTAAAAAACATTTCTAAGAATAAAGTAAAGAAAATTTTTCTTATTTTTTAGTCTTCACATCCAAGATTATGTTCTGGATCATTAGATAGGAATCCGAAGATGAAGAGAGAAACAAATAATATAACTACGGTGTAAACAAAGAGTTTGAGAGTAACCATTTTTAGTCTTCACAACGGTATTACTTATTTACAACGTCAACATTGGATTGTATTTGATTATATTGAATTGGATTTGTATTGCATTGGATTATATTATTCATATATAATCCCGTGTTTGGTGAAATTCCGTATTACACTATATTAAGATATACAATTGTTGGATATGATAGGTTGTTTATGAGTACATTTGACAATTTCAAAAAAATATTTGACAATTTTCTAAAATATTTTATTTAACTTTTTTTTTTTTTGTATAGAATTATACAATGTAATAGAATAACATTTTATTTTTATCTTTGTTTAATTTAATATTAAGTCTAATATTAAAATAACTAGCATATTATTTGTATTATATTTAACATTATTATAATTAATATAATATTATAATTAATATAATTATATTAAGCTGTATTATTATTATTATTATTATTTTTAAACGTATTATAAATTTATAAAAAGTTACAAGCAAAATTTTGAAGAAACCGTTTAATAGTTACCGAAGTCGTAAATGTAGTGATCGTAGCCGTAAATGTAGTTACAAGTAAAATTTTGAAGAAACCATGAAATGGTTACCGAAGCCGTAAACGTAGTTACCGAAGCCATAAACGTAGTTATCAAAGCTGTATATGTAGTTACCTGTAAACATAGTTACAAATAAAATTTTGAAAAAACCATTAAATAATCATCGAAGCCGTAAACGTAGTTACCAAAGCTGTAAACATAGTTACCATTGCCGTAAACATAGTTACAAGCAAAATTTTAAAGAAACCATTACATAGTTACCGAAGCCGTGAACATAGTTACCAAAGCCGTAAATGTAGTTACTGTATCCGTAAACGTAGTTACAAGCAAAATTTTGAAGAAACCAATAAATAGTTACCGAAACCGTAAACGTAGTTACAGTACCAAAGTCATAAATGTAGTTACCATAGCCGTAAACGTAGTTACAAGCAAAATTTTGAAGAAACCAATAAATAGTTACCAAAACCGTAAACGTAGTTACGAAAGTCAGAAATGTAGTTACCAAAGCTGTAAACGTAGTTACAAGTAAAATTTTGAAGAAATTATTAAATAGTTATCGAAGCCGTAAACGTAGTTACCAAAGCCGTATATATAGTTACCGTAGTCGTAAACGTAGTTACAAGTAAAATTTTGAAGAAACCATTTAACAGTTACCGAAACCATAAATGTTGTTACCAAAGCCGTAAATATTGTTACCATAGCCGTAAATGTAGTTACAAGCAAAATTTTGAAGAAACCAATAAATAGTTATCAAACCCCGTAAACGTAGTTACCAAAGCTGTAAATGTAGTTACCATGGCCGTAAACGTAGTGACAAGCAAAATTTTGAAGAAACCATTTAATAGTTACCAAAGCCGTAAATAGAGTTACCAAAGCCGTAAATGTAGTTACCGTAGTCATAAACGTAGTTACAAGCAAAATTTCGAAGAAACCAATAAATAGTTAGTGAATCCGTAAAAGTAGTTACCAAAGCTTTAAATGTAGTTAAGTTACCATAGTCGTAAACGTAGTTACCAAGGCAAAATTTTAAAAATTGAAAAATGGTTACCAAAGCCGTAAAAATGGTTATCGAAGCCATGATGATAGTTACCAAAGCCGTGAAAATGGTTACAAATCAAAATTTTCAAAATCGTTAAATTGTTACCAAAGCCGTAAAAATAGTTACCGGAGTCGTAAAGGTAGTTACCAAAGCCATGAAAATAGTTACAAGTCAAAATTTTAAAAATTGAAAAATGATTACCAAAGCCGTAAAAATGGTTACCGAAGCCGTGATTGTGGTTACCAAAGCCGTGAAAATGGTTATAAGTCAAAAATTTCAAAATCGTAAAATAGTCTTCAAAGCTGAAAGGGAATTTCCAAAGCCGTGAAAATAATTACAAGTCAAATTTTCAAAATAATATGAAAAATATAACTAATTAATTTATTTTCATTAAAAATAATTTTTTTAATTTTTTAATATAATTTTTTATTATTGAACTTATTATTTTAAGTTTTATTTTTATTTTATAAATTTAATAATTTTATATTTTAAGAATTTTGCACACCTTAAAAAAAAAATAATTGAAGTTGAGACAACCGATTGCAAACCGGCTAAAAATGGCACTATTCATCCCTGCATCACGCAGGGCCTGCATATTAGCCGGCCCCCAATTTATTGGTTGGACATGATTTTTCAATGACATTAGAAAGGACAAGAAGACCTTGACTCATGTCGTGTGCTGATCCACATTCCAATGGTTCTTTTCCTTGAAAGCTAGAATACCAAAAACAAACTTAGATTTTCCAAGATATAAATTTTCATTGGAATCAAGCAAAAAGACCTTGACTCTAATCTTGTCCTTTCTGATTCTTTTTAACCTCGACTCTAATCTGATTCCAAAAAGACCAAAGAGACAAACTTAAATTTTCCAAGATATAAATTTGCATAATCGAGCAAAACACATTAAGTAAACTTAAACATGGTGTTGGTTTCCTCCACTTCAACTGTGTTACTGATTGTGTGGCCTATAATTTGTGTTGTAGCAGCTTCTGAATTATCGGCCATACAATTGGAAGGAGAAGCTCTTCTTAACACTGGTTGGTGGAACAGAAGTGGTACTGTTACTTCAGATCACTGCAACTGGACTGGTATTGCATGCGATGTACAAGGAATCATCAATGGTATTGACTTGAACAATCATGGCATAGTAGGAGTCCTCAACAGATTCAACTTCTCCCGCTTTCCCAATCTCAAATTCCTAAAACTCGGGTCCAATCATCTTGGTGGAAGCATTCAATTACAAGTTGGTGATCTTCCGAAGCTCCGTCACCTTGACCTTTCGTGGAATCGACTTTCAGGTAATATTAATCTAGCAATTTCTCTTACTAAATATATGTCCTCATGCAATAACCCGAAGATTTTTCATTTTAATTTTTAATGAATTCTTAGGTGTTATCCCTCATGAAATTGGGAGCATGAAGAATCTGGTCGAGCTGCATCTGGGTAGTAACTGGTTTGATTACTATTATAGTCTAGGTGGTTCAATCCCTCCCAGTCTAGGTAATTTAACCAATTTGAGACTTTTAAATCTAGGTTTCAACTTCTTTGATGGTCCAATCCCTTCAAGTCTTGGTAATTTAACCAATTTGAGACTTTTAAATCTAAGTTTCAACTTCTTTGATGGTCCAATCCCTTCAAGTCTTGGTCATTTAACCAATTTGAGAATTTTGGATTTCTCTAGGAATCAAATTAATGGGTCCATTCCTTATGAATTTGGGAATTTGAAACATCTTTTTGTTGTAGATCTATCACATAACAAGCTTGAAGGTCCAATCCCTTCTACTCTTAGTTGTTTAACAAATTTGAGAATTTTGGACCTCGGTTATAACAGTCTCACTGGTCCAATCCCTGCAGCTCTTAGTCATTTAACAAATCTGAGAAGTTTGTACCTCCGTTTTACCGATCTCACTGGTCCAATCCCTGCATCTCTTAGTCATTTAACAAATTTGAGAATTTTGGAACTCGGTTATAACAGTCTCATTGGTCCAATCCCTGCATCTCTTGGTCATTTAACAAAGTTGAATATGTTAGATCTGTCCAAAAACCAAATCAATGGTTCCATTCCTTATGAATTTGGGAATTTGAAACATCTTGATCACCTGGACCTGTCTTATAACAAGCTTAATGGTACAATCCCTACAACTTTAGCTAGTTTAACAAAATTGTCAAGTCTGAGCCTTGATTTTAACAAGCTTGAAGGTTTGCTACCACCGCAAGTGTTTTGGAATCTAACAAATCTTAGGATTTTGTCTTTGGGTTATAATTACCTAGTTGGACCTGTTCCTTCAAGTATTGGTTATCTAACCAATCTGAGGTCTCTTGATTTGAGTGATAATAGCTTTAATGGAGCTATGCCGTCAACTCTTGGTCATTTGTCCAATTTGTCTGAATTAAGGCTTGATTCAAATGAACTCAATGGTTCAATTCCACATGAGATCACCCAAATAACCCAACTTTATTGGCTCATTCTTTCATCAAACCTACTAGTTGGCCAATTACCGATTACAATCAGTGCACTCATCAACCTTGAATATCTAGACCTTTCTGACAACAAACTCAGCGGCCCTATCCCATCAGGGATCCAAAACTGTTCACAGTTGTATGAGTTGAATTTGAGCCACAACAGTTTGAGCGGAAGCATTCCACAAGGCATTGGCGATTATCTTAGTGTACAAATGCTTGATTTGTCATTTAATAATTTAGAGGGTGAAATCCCAATCAGCTTGCAAAACAAAAACTATCCAGAGCAATTTGTAGGCAATAAAGGTCTGTGCGGTTGGCTTAGTGGGTTTCCAATGTGCACTTCATCGAATTCATCAAATTCATCACGTTCATCACATTCATCCCATTCTATCATCCCTTTCCTCAAAATATTTCTTCCTGCCATCACATTTTTTGCCTTCATAATTTTAGGATTTTTGTTTCTCTCTAAACGTAAGGTTAAAAACCCTGAACTCATTGCAAGAGCAACCAAGAATGGAGATTTGTTCTCAATATGGAATTATGATGGCAAGATTGCATTTGAAGATATAATTGAAGCCACAGAAGATTTTGACATCAAGTATTGTATCGGAACAGGAGGTTATGGTAGTGTATACAGAGCACACCTACCAAGTTGCAAAACAGTTGCTTTGAAAAAATTTCACCATTCGGAATTTGAGGAGCCAACTTTTATCAAGAGTTTTGAAAATGAGGCTCGTGTACTTTCAGAAATAAGACATCGAAACATCGTGAAGCTTCATGGTTATTGTCTACATAGAAAATGTATGTTTTTGATTTATGAGTATATGGAGAGAGGAAGTTTGTTCTACGTTTTAAACAACAATGATGAGGCTGTTGAGTTTGGTTGGTTTAAAAGGGTGAATGTTATCAAAGGCATAGCACATGCTTTGTCTTACTTGCATCATAGTTGCACTCCAACAATTGTTCATCGTGACATCTCTAGCAATAACATTTTACTAAACTCAGAATTTCATGCATTTGTTGGTGACTTTGGATTGGCTAGACTTCTACACTCGGACTCATCCAATAGAACAATATTAGCAGGCACTTACGGGTACATAGCTCCAGGTAAATCCTTAATAATTCTTCTTTGCTTTTTTGTGATATTTACTTTTGGGAATACTTAACATCAATGACATTTTAATTAACTAGTTGTTAGAAACATAAGAATTAAAAGTTATGAATAAGATTGAGAAAAAAAAATACTCAAGAACCTTCAATTACATAAGCTTGAAAATTTTTAAGTGCAAGAAATCCCATACGGAATCGTCGATAGCTATCAGTTATTACATATATATATATGTATATATGTATGTACACAATGGATTTTTTTTATTTTTTTTTTTGAATTAAGAGATTTCATGTCTACATTTAAAGGATTCTATTTTTCTTTCAGAACTTGCGTACACCATGGTTGTGACAGAGAAATGTGATGTATATAGTTTCGGAGTAGTAGTACTAGAAACATTAATGGGAATTCATCCAAGACAACTCCTCTCTTCAATGGATCAAAATATAATGCTCATTGATGTATTAGACCAACGTCTCACACCTCCTGAGGATCAAACAATTATGCAGGATATTGTTGTTGCTTCATCCCTAGCATTTGCATGCTTGAGTTCAAAACCGAAGTCTCGACCAAAGATGAAACACATGTCTCAAGAATTTCTCATCCGCAAGACATGTGTGTTGAAACCTTTTCATGAAATTTCCATTGCAGAACTCAAAAACCAAGAAATGTGCTTCGTTGATGAGATTGACGGTTAGTAGGAGACATATGATTGATGAATTTGGTAATGTCATGGCATGTAGTCTATGACTTTGTCTAATGTCATCTTAAGTTTTTGTTCTTTTCAGAGTCTAACAATTAGTTTTTCTGTTCTCAACTTATCAAGCATCATCCCCTGCCTCTGCCCTTGTTCTCAATTTGTGTTTGAAGAATTGTTTTTATACAAAGCTTATCAGGCTGCAATCGATTTATAATTAATTCATCTGCTTGAAGATATATAGGGATTATCCAGACGATTTGGCACATGTTATCTAGTATATGTATATATTATAATAATATACAAGTCAAAAAAGATCTCGTCTTTCATTTTGCTTACGAAAGAAAAATAACGTTAAAATTACTAAGGGATAAGTACCCCGGTGGTCATCGAATTGATGACACACTATCAAAATGGCCACTGGATTGGAAAGTTGTTCCAAAATGGCCATTTTTGGTGAACTTTGTGACACTAATGGTCATTCCATCCAATTCCATCCAATGAGTGGCATTTTGGTAAATAAAGGGATGCCATTAATTTATTTTAGATTTTTTTTGGAAATCAATTTTTCCTTTTGTTTTTGAAACGAATAATTATATTTAGTGTATATATATATATATAACATATCTCATATATATATATATATACATGTTTTAATAAGTACAAATGTTATATATATATATATATCTCAAAAACACACACACACACATATGTGTATATATATATATATATATATCTTTTTAAAGAAGATTAAGGCTAAAAAAATCTAAAAAACAAAGAAGAGACATGTGTAATGATCTAAACCATTTTTTTTTTTAAAGAATAATTATATTTAGTGTGTGTAAATATATATATATATTTACGTACACTAAATATAATTATTCTTTTCAAAAAAAGAAAAAAATTGATTTCCAAAAAAAATCTAAAATAAATTAATGTCATCCCCTTATTTATCAAACTGCCACTCATTGGATGAAATTGGATGGAAGTAGATGGAATTGGATGGAATGGCCATTAGTGTCACAAAGTTCGCCAAAAATGACTATTTTGGAACAACTTTCCAATCCAGTGGCCATTTTGATAGTGTGTCATCAATTCGATGGTCACAAGGGTAATTATCCCAATTACTAATCCAGGTTGTCAGGTTAATGTAAATGACAACATTTACTAAGAAATTTGTGAAGTCAAAGTATAAAAGTCAATTAGATCATGAGAAAATTAATAAATAAAAGAAAAATTCGAGAATATTGTATGCTTCCGCTTGGTGCTAGAAAAACTTAAAATGAGTTTTTTTTTTTGTTTACACCATCCGGTTTCCGGGTGGGGCGGATCCACCATACGGTGCAATCAGCCCAGACCACACCCTGACTAATCCGGACTCGCACCGGGTCGGCCCACTAAGGGGTAAAGTGCTCCCAATATGTGTAGCTTCGTTCACAAGGGGGGTTGAACCCACGACCTTACTTAAGGGATGAGAGCACCGAACCACTCACACCAACACATGATTGGTAACTTAAAATGAGTTTTGGCTTGAACATTTTGATAACATCTCGGTAGAATCAAACCAAGAAATATTAAGAAGGGTTATTAGCACTGGTGCCACCTAAACTATACTCGAGTTTGCATTTTCTCCCCTGAACTTTTTTTTTTAGGCGTTAAACTATCTGAACTCATATAAATTGGCAACCAGAGATGGAATAGGGACAGAACCCTTATTCCGTCTTCTGACCTAGAAACGTGCGCCTCACGTGTCAAACGACTAAGGGCAATTTAGTCGTTTAAAGCTGAAAATCTATTTATAAATAAGAAAAACAAATTCCAAAGAAATAAAATTAAAAATTTTAAGTTTTGTAATAAATAGAAAAAAAATTAAAAAAAAATAAGATATTTTTTCGGTGGATCTACTCCATCCATCATGGTTTAAAAATAATAATTATAAAAAACAAAAACCTTGACCAACAAATAATTAGGAAAAAAAAAAGGAGCAATTGTTTATTTTTAGAATATTATATATATATATATATATATATTACCGGATTTCAATCTGGTAAGTACCAACATAACTCTCATGGAGATTCCAACATAACACCAAAAAAAATTCCAATGCCCAACAAAGAAAAAATTAAACAAAAAATTGACATCAACAGTTCCACCAACATAGAACATACAAAAAATCTCAGAAAAATAAATAAATAAATAAAACTAACTAATGAAGATCTCTCTCATCTACCAACCAACCCTCACCACCACTGCTCATCCATCTCCGATCTTCTCCTTCCACATGCCTCCGCCGATGAAGACGTTGTTCTCTCCACTCTGCTCGCGTGGAAGAGAATCAATCTCCAAGACCACCACCACCCTGCTCCGTGGCCGAACCCAGCTCATCCGCTCACCGCCCAACCGAACCTAGCTCCACCACAAACAAAACCCAAACACTCTCTCTCTCTCTCTCTCTCTCTCTCTCTCTCTCTCTCTCTCTCTCTTCGCGATCTAGCTCCTGGGACTTCAAGAATATATGGGTTTTGAATGATTTTTTTTAAGTTAATTTTGTTTTAATTAACGTAAATGAACATATTGTTGTTTGTTTGGATTTGAGATTTTTGGTGTTTGTTTGATTTGGGATTTAGATTTTTGATAAGGGTTGTTTATTTTTTTTTTTTAGGAAATAATTTATTTTGGATTTGGTGGTGGCTCGGTTCTGTGTTTGGTGGTGATTTGGGGTTTTTTTTTTTTTTTTTATATGGGTTGTCTTTGGTGGTGGTGGTGGACGCTAGGTACTGTGTTTGGTGGTGGTGGTGGTGGTTGTGGTGGATGCATGTTTTGGGTTTCTGATGTTGGTGTTCTTGTTTCTGTCCTTGATTATGTTGGTGTTCTTGTTTCTGTTCTTGATTATGATGGTTTTTGTTATTGGAAATGATGAGATGAATGTGGTGTCTAAGATGAACCGAGAAAGTTGAAAATGAATCTGGGTTTCTATTTTTGTTTTTTTTTTTTATTAGGATCCATTTGAATAAGATGGGCAGTGGATCTCCCCATTTAAATTTAATTTTTAAAAATATAATTCCAATTTTGCCCTTACACGTGCAAGGCACGTGATGAGAAACCCAACAGGACAAGGATTCCGTCCCCATTCCGTCACGGTCTTCCAATTTATGTGAGTTCAGGGGGTAAAATGCCAACTCGCGTATAGTTCAGGGGCACTAGTGCCAATAACCTTTATTAAGAATGTTATCTGTGTCCTTCAGTTCCAAATTGGTAATCATGTGGGCTGCACTTTTTCTATATATATTTGTGGCAGAATCTGAATTATCCGCGGAAGAATTTGAAAGGCAAGCTCTACTTAACACCAGTTCGTGTGACCAACAATCATTGCAAGTGGGTTGGTATAGTTTGCAAGTCAGCTGGAACCATCATTGAGATAAATTTGTTCAATCGGAAAATAAAAGGGAAGCTTCGCGAATTGAACTTCTTGTGCCTTCTGAATCTGGAAAGTCTCAATCTTGGTTACAATAGTCTCTCAGCAAACATTCCATCGTAAATCAGTACTCTTTCCAAGCTCAGATATCTTGACCTGGATCAAATTAAAATAATCTGACAGGTGAGCTTCTAGTTTTACTTGCTATCTTTAGCCAACCACTCCATATGTTGACCTTTAAATTTTATCGTAACACAGGTACTATCCCTCCAAAGATTGGGAGCCTATAGAATTTGGTCTAATTGGAACTATTCCTTCAACAATTGGAGGACTCACCAATCTGGAAGAATTAGATATTTCTAACAACAAGCTTGGTGGTCCAATTCCAATCGGGGATCAGTGACTGCTCAATGTTGCGGAACATGAAATTGAGCAACAATAGTCTAAACGGAAGCATTCATATAGAGATTAGAAATCTTCTAAAACTAAGTTTTATTGATTTGAGTTACAACTTCATCAATGGGTCAATACCTTCCCAACTTCTAGCATTGCCAATACTCATATTCTTGTTCCTTTCTCACAATAACCTTTCTAGCACCATCCCTGAACTTTTCAAGCCAATACGTTACTTAAACTTGTCATACAATGATTTGGAAGGCGAAGTTCCAATGAGTTTGTAGTATGTAAACAATCCATAGGTTTTTATAGACAACAACCGTTTATGCAGTCAACATAGCGGCTTGCCTACTTGCTCTACAAGCTCTACTCCTACATCTTCTACTATTACAAACATCGAAGAGAGACCCCAAAAGATGGTCATTAAGTTTTATTATAATTATACTTTCTATTACCACATTACTCACCTTCTTAGATTTTTGTATACACTTGATCCTTAAACGTAAAGATAGAAAACCTAGTTCCGAGACAAAGCAACAAAAACTAGAGATGTGTTGTCGATATGGAATTTTGATGGGAGGATTGCATATGAAGACATAGTTGCAGCAACAGAGAACTTTGACTTCAAATATTACATTGGAACGGGAGGTTATGGTAGTGTTTACAAAGCTATGCTTCCTACTCACAAAATAATTGCTTAGAAGAGGCTTCCCCAGTAGGAAATTGAGGAACCCGTTTTTATCAAGAGTTTCGATAATGAAACTCACATACCATCAAAGATAAGACGTTTCACATACCATCAAAGATAAGAAATCGAAATTTCGTGAAGCTTTATGGTTTTTATAAAAGATGCATGTTTTTAATTTATGAGTTTATAGAGAAGGGAAGTGACACAGCGGCGTTTGGTGAAAACAAGAATGATCACTCCGTCAAACATGAGGAACTCTCAAACAAAACCTAGACATAGTGACCAGTAGTTACCCAAGCATGGACCACCATGCAGGTAATAAGGAAGGTAATAAGAAAGATCTGCTAAATAAGGATGGGGAGACTAATTCTATATGATTCTTGATTTGCTACAGATTCTATAGATATGCATATCAATTGTATTTATGTAGATTTATTTCTTCTATTATTGTACAATTAAGATCCTTAGTTTTAGCATTTACCTTTTCATTGTAAGCTCTATAAATCACCATGTTTATATCAGTAATGTACACATGAATCAATTCCTTCAAGTGTAGGGAAAATATACACGGTGGAAGCGAAAAATTGATTTGTATATTTTAAAAAATTTCCTTTTTAAAGATGAACCTTAACCCTTGATTAATTAACATATAATAAAAGTATTTTACTTTTTTCTTTACGTGATGATTGACGTTGCGTCGATGGTATTCCGCAAAAGCTTCCAATCCAATCACGAACGTGAATCACCTAGGAGCGTGAACTCCCTTTCTTTGAATTATGTACCTGAGGATGAATAACAAAAAACTTTTCCCTTTGTTAGTCACAATAATCTTCCAAGAGAAAATGAAAAACATTCAGTCACTTGTGAATTCTTAATCTATTGATCGAAACTCGCGTGAACCTTATTCGAAGTTGTGTACAAAGCCTTTTGATGTAAAAGTTAGTAGTACGCTATCGAAATAAAAACGTTCTCCTTCTTGTTTCTCTACTTGGCCGAATTCTACACTATGTCTAAGAGATGGATTTTATTTTTCAAGCAAAAGAAATAACTCTCAAGCCAAAAACTTAGGGTTGGCCGAATTCTATTCAAAGAATATATAGGGTCGCCGAAATACTTTCCCTAATCATACTAGGGTTGGCCGAATTCCCTTGATGGGAATTTAGGCGGTGGCCGAATCCACACACAAAGAGGATTTGTGTTGGCCGAAATCCTCCCATCAAGAGGATTTGTTCTTCACCAAAATTCATATCAACCTTAGAATCGTAACCCTAATCCAACTCTTTAGTGTATTATTAATTGTGACTTTATCAAAAACTTCCTAATTTGACTAGATAAATAAAATCATTTTATTTATCTACTTATCAAATAAAGTCTTTGATTCTCATTATACTACTAACAATAGTATAACACTAAGAAACATATTTCCTAGTCAAAAAAATATTTTGACTTTTAATTAAATAATTAATCAATCAATTAATTAACTTCCATTTAATTAAATAATAAAATAATATAATATAATAAGCTAATCCTTTAGCCTTGCCGCCCATATACACAACATGGGCCAAATATTATTTTTCCATTTTATTAAATCCATTAGACCTTAATTAAAAAGCCCACATGTGAACTAGGCTCATTCTTACTAAAAGAAACAATTGCACATGCCTTAATACAATTCTAAATGGACCCATAATTTGTCCGGTAGAATATATCAAGTGATCCATGCAAGTCCGTGTGGATTGGGGATCTTGGCGGGCTATCTAAATTTAAGCTTCAATAGACATAACCTAATCACAATCAACAAATGATTCACTTAGGTTCGATCTATTAATTTTAGCTCATTCCACTAAAGAGCTAAAATTGAACTCTTAAATAAAGATAAAATAAGTAAATGTTTCTCATTCATACCCTAAACAATCTTATTGTAGATAGTGTATCCTCGTGAATAATATCAACAATCGCCAAGAGCTCATAGACTGCTTATAGTTCTCCTAGTTACCATATTTATTCATATGACCACATTTTGAACTTGGATATTTTGACTTGTCCAGAAGTCATGTTTCAATAGACACTATTGAAAACTCAACGTTAAGATTTAATATCCAATACCTCAAAACATCCGTATGATAATATTATACTCTCATTTCATAAATAAAGCCACGATGTCCATATCTATAAATGAAGTCCTCTATCGATTAGCAAATGAATACCACCAAACTATCAATGATAGATTATGCTATATAATCATACTCATTGATAGCTCAAATGATAACACTTGTAACCATAGGTCCATCATTTATCTCAGGATTAAGATAGACTCTCCGATTGTCCTCATAATAAAAAAAAAATTTATCCATTGATGGTTCTAGATAAAGTATTTCATTGTGATCCTATTCAATGCACCTAGTGCACTAGATTCTTTTACTCAAAGACACTTTGATGATTTTATACTCATCATAACACATTTGATCCCACTCAAATGCTAGCAAAAGAATCTACAACTTTAACAAGATAAAGTGCCCAACCTTAACAAGATAAAATGTCCAACCTTTACCTTAAGTTGTGATTATTATTCAAGACTAACTAAAGAATTGTGTCTGCCTCATACATATCCAGATGTACAAACAATTCTTCCTTTTTTATAGTCTTTTGACCTTATGATTATTTATTTTTGACAATTATAATAATTAAACTATAAATGCTATAAGACTTGTTAAACCAAAAATCACTTTATTAATATGAAAAGACTGTTAAAAACAATATTACACTCTTGCTATTGAGCATAATCCTAACAATCTCTCAGTTGTGCTTATAGCAAGTGTGTCATATCTCTCATTCCCATGTTCTCTAGGTGTCCATCAAAACTCTTCTGTGGTAGAGCCTTTGTGAAGGGATCCTCTAAATTTTTTGCTGACGCGATTTTGGTAATCGTCACGTCACCCATATGCACAATTTCCCTTAAAAAAATGATACTTCCTTTCAATGTGTTTTCCTCTCTTATGACTTCTTGGTTCTCTCGAATTAGCCACTGCTCCATTATTGTCATAGTAGATAATGATCTACTTATTCGCATTAGGAACCACTTTTAAGTCAATCAAGAATTGGCGGAATCAAACAACCTCTTTGGTAGCTTCGCATGCAGCAATATACTCAACTTCCATAGTGGAATCAACAATACAAGATTGCTTGATACTCCTCCACATGACTGCTCCTCCTCCACATGACTGCTCCTCCTCCAAGAATTAACACAGATCCTGATGTGGATTTTCTGGAGTCAGAATCTGACTGGAAATCAGAATCTGTATACCCAACAGGAATCAAATCCCCTCCAGAGTATACAAGCATATTATCTCTCGTTCTCTTAAGATACTTGAAAATATGCTTGATTGTCGTCCAATGATCAGGACCAGGTTTCGATTGAAACCTGCTAACTATGCCAACAGCAAAACAAATATATGGTCTAGTGCAGAGCATTGCATACATGAGACTTCTAATTGCCGAGGCATATGGAATCTTACTCATGAATTGCTCTTCATGCTCATTCTTAGTAACTTGTTCCTTAGAAAGTTTGATTCCATGTCTGAAAGGTAACATACCTTTCTAGGAATCTTGCATGGAGAACCTAAACGATATTTTATCTATGTATGAAGCTTGAGATAATGCAATCGTTCTATTCTTTCTATCCCTTATTACTTGGATACCAAGAATATAACTTGCTTCTCCTAAGTCCTTCATATCAAATTGTTTTGCTAACCATTCGTTTACTAATGTCAATACACCTACATCATTTCTAATGAGTAATATATCATCAACATAAAGAATTAGGAAAACCAACGTATCGCCTTCAATCCTTTTGTACACACAGGGTTCGTCAAGGTTCTGAACAAAACCAAAACCTTTCACAACTTGATCGAACCTTATGTTCCAGGATCTGGATGCTTGCTTTAATCCATATATGGATTTTTGCAACTTGCATACCCTTTCCACTTGGCATTTTTCAATGAATCCTTCTCGTTGCATAATATAGATGCTTTCATCAAAACTTCCATTAAGGAAAGTTGTCTTAATGTTCATTTGCCAAATCTCTAGGTCTAAAGATGCTATAATGAATAAGAGTATCCTAATAGATTTAAGCATGGTCACAGGAGAGAAGGTTTCCTCATAATCGATACCTTCTTTCTGTGTGTAACCTTTAGCTACCAATTTAGCTTTAAAGGTTTCCACCTTTCCTTCCATGCCTCTTTTCCTCTTGTATACCCACTTGCACCCAATGGGTTTTATCCCCTTAGGCAAGTCTACAAGGGACCATACTTTGTTATTGAACATGGATTCAATCTCAGATTGCATTTCTTTTTGCCCATGGCGACAATCAACATCCTTCATTGCTTCCTTATATGTGTAGGGATCATCGTCGTCCGGGAGATTCTCCACTGATTCTCTCAGACCGATGTATCTTTCGGGTTGTCTACTAACCCTCCCACTACGACGAGGAATGGTAGGTTGTTGATTTTGTAATGGTGTGGAACTTACAATTGGGCTAGGTTGTGTAACCTCTTGTGGAATTGTATCTCCTAACATCTCATTCAGGACAATTCTACTTTTAGTTACAAAATCATTCATATAGTCCTTTTTCAGAAATTTAGCACTTGTCGAAACAAATACTTTAAGATCTGAAGGACTATAGAAATAATATCCTTTAGCTCCTTTTGGATACCCCACAAATATGCATGTTTCCAAACGGGACTCTATCTTTTCTGTCTTTCCTTTTAACACATGCGCAGGACAACCAAATATCCTTAAGTGTTGTAAACTAGGCTTTCGCCCAGTCCACAACTCATGCGGTGTTTGAGGAACCGACTTAGATGGTACATCGTTTAGAAAGTATATTGCAATTTGTAAAGCATATCCCCAAAAAGAAATAAGAAGCGTTGAATAACTCAAGACCTAACAATGTTCAAAAGAGTTCTATTTTTCCTTTCTGCCACCCCATTTTGTTGAGGTGTACCTGGTGTAGAAAATTGAGAAATGATCTCATTATCAATAAGATATTGCTGAAACTCACCAGATAGATATTCTCCACCACGATCAGATCTCGAGATTTTTATGTGTTTCTCAAGTTGATTTTCAACTTCAGCTTTAAATGCTTTGAATATGTCAAAAGCATCCGACTTATGCCTCATGAGATACATATAGCCAAATCTCGAGTAATCATCCGTGAAAGTGATGAAGTACTCATATCCACATCTAGCTTGAATGCTCATAGGACCACATACATCAGTGTGTATTGATCTTAAACATTCAATGGTTCTTGTGCCTTTGGTCATGAACGACCTTTTGGTCATTTTACCTTCCAAACAGAATTCACAAATTGGTAGATCATCAACCTTTAAGTCACTTAAAGGTTCATCACTAACCAATCTTTTAATCCTATTAAGGTTAATATGACCTAGGCGCAAATGTCATAGATAGGTTTCATCTTTTGATAATTTTACTCTTTTATAATTAGGTTACGTTAATTATGTGTCTAACAAGTGAGAGATATTTCTATGTAAATAGAATATACCATTTTCCAATGTACCTTAGCAAACAAATTTGTCATGCTTACTAATAATAAAATCTTTATTAAAAGTAACTGAATATCCAAATTTATTTAAACAAGAAACTAAAATTAAATTTCTCTTGAATTGAGATACATAATAAACATCTATCAAATCTAAATGCCTACTAGAATCTAGATTAACTCTAATATCTCCTACTGCACTAGCAGACACCAATGCTCCGTTACCTAAACGCAAGTTGATTTCATTCTTATTCAGCCTTTTCCTTTCCTAGAACCCTTATAAGGAATATCAAACATGATTAGTGGCTCCAGAGCCTATGATCCAAGAATCTGTAAAATCTACCAAAAAATATGTTTCAAGATAATTCACATTACCTTGTTCCTTCTTGTTCTGAGACTTTGGGCAATTACTTTTCCAATGTCCATTTTCACCACAAAGGAAGCACTTCCCTTTGATCTTGGTTACTTTCTTGGTCTCCTTCTTGGTAGGCTCAAGTTGCTTTTTCTTCTGTTGTTGCTTGACCTTCTGACGGGTCTGAACAGTAGCAATTTTACCAACCATATGAATCTCTTAACTTAAGCCATTAGATTCACAAGTAAGAGCAAGTGGCTTAGAAGTAGACATAACAAATTTATGTTTTACAGCTTATAGTAACAACCCAATTTTCCTTTTCCATGTGACATAATTATCACCAGTTAAAGTATTATCTTTTAGGATGATCACTAGGGATAGGGTCATGATTTCTAAATAAAACAAAAATATATATGAGTAAATAACCATGATAAAGCACTTTCGAATATTTATCTTGAATTAAATAAATAATTCAATCGTAAAATTCAACGTTGATCCAACACCCATAAATGCCACGTCTCCTTTGGGAGTTCGCACCATTTACTAGTTGGACTAGGTCCCACCTAATTGTTAACATAACAACCAGTGTTTTCAATTTTAGCCTTGCGATTTAATTGACAAGAACTCTTGGGAGAATATTAATAAAACCACATTGAGTGTGTTACTAAGATTTCGACCCTCGATATTTTCCCTCAAGAAAATCCCTCATTTGAGAGTGGATCTCATTTGTGTCAATTGTCTAGTCTATCTTTGTAAGAAAGTGTCTTGCTAAATTTCATTCATGGATACCCCTTGGGGGGTTATCACACAAAACATAAAGCTCAACTAGCCTTGGAGGCCATAGGTGTTTCAAAACTCCTTCTCTCGCTCAATTATTTAAGGCGTGTAATTAAATTCCATAGAATGATTTACCAAGTTATCTAGATGTCAGTTAGATACCTAAATCATTCAATGTATGTTCATAACAAATGAGATATATGAGTGGCACTTCTATTCTATATGACATGTTATCAAACAATAACAAATATTGTAATATTTACGGAAAAATAAATAGCCACAATTTTGGTCCATCCTAGAAAAACAAGTAAATTACATTTGTTGGAAATACAAAAACCCTAACTTGGTGGACAAGTCTTCAAGCGGCCATTGTCCACTTGCGCGCACCTTGACTGCCCCACCCATGGGCGTACGCATGCAACCAGCCCCCATGGGCAGCCGTGCGCCCCACACCACAACAAACGCAGCTACTCGCTTTTATGCGCGCACGCTTGTTGCTTTGGTGTGTAGGATTGGTACCGGTTGCTCCCTTTTTCTGCTTCCAATTCTTCAACTCTTCGAATCTTCGATATTTGAATATATTACAGCATAATTTTAATTATATTTTACTGCAGTTTTTTTTATTATTATTCACTACAGTTTTTTTTTTAATACAATATTTTACTGTAGTATTTTTTTAATACTATTTTCTGCAGTATTTTTATTACAATAGCATAAATAAATAAAAACTTAGCAACTACCAAGAAAGAATTATGGCGATAATAGACCACTCTTTTTGTTACAATTCTGAAACAAAAATACATTGAAATTCTATAACCAAAATCGAGCAACAACAAATCATATTATAATAACATATATAAATCCATACATTCCAATGTAATTATAAATGAGAATACCTATAGTGTCATCTCTTTCTAAAACATGCATATTCACAATAAAAGAAATTGATTCACGTATATATACATCAATTAATCAAGGGTACAACCAAGGCTCTAATACCAATTATAGGGAAAAATACAAGCGGTGGAAGCGAAAAATAGGTTTAGTATAGTTTAAAAAATTTTCCTTTTTAAAGATGAACCTTAACCCTTTATTAATTAACATATAATAAAAGTATCGTACCTTTTTCTTTACGTGACGATTGACGTTGCGTCGATGGTATTCCGCAAGAGCTTCCAATCCAATCACGAACGTGAATCACCTAGGAGCGTGGTGTCACAGTCCGTTCGATTTCAGTCCGGTTTCCAGCCAAGGTGCAATACAAGGCCAACAATTATGCACAAGCCCTTGGAGCATTCTAGAGACTTCTCCACATTTCTAGCATGAAGCATATTCTAGAAGTCTCTAGGTTGGAACCATTCTAGATCTCTCTTGTAAATACTTGTACAGAATTCTAGATGCATATAGATCATTCTGGAGAATGAATCTCCACCGTTAGATTAGATTGATCTAGACCGTCCATTGAGGAGGTGGACACCTATAAATAGGTAGCTCCTCTCATTTGTAAAGGCATCCAAGCCTTCAAGCATTCAAGTATTGTAAAACTTTCCTTATAGCAATACAACTTGTCTTACTTCCAACCAAGCTCTTCTTATTCCCTTTTCTCTAGTCTCTCTTGTGTGTGTGAGAGTGACAATCAAGGCTTACTTAGCAACATTGCCTTAAAATTGTCTAAGTGCCGCACGGGGTTGGCTGCGCAAACTTTAAGCCCGTGACAGTGGGCTCACTTTCTTTGAATTGTGTACCTGAGGATAAATAACCAAAAAAAAATTCCTTTTGCTAGTCACAATAATCTTCCAAGAGAAAAAGAAGAACGTTCGGTCACTTGTGAATTCTCAATCTATTGATCGAAACTTGCGTGAACCTTATTCGGAGTTTTGCACAAAGCCTTTTGATGTAAAAGCTAGTAGTACACTATCGAAATAAAAACCCTCCTTCTTGTTTCTCTACTTGGCCGAATTCTACACTATGTCTAAGAGATGGATTTTATTTTTCAAGCAAAAGAAATAACTCTCAAGCCAAAAACTTAGGGTTGGCCGAATTCTATTCAAAGAATATATAGGGTGGCCAAAATACTTGCACTAATCATACTAGGGTTGGTCGAATTCCCTTGATGGTAATTTAGGTGGTGGTCGAATCCTCACACAAAGAGGATTTGTGTGTTGGCCGAAATCCTCCCATTAAGAGGATTTGTTCTTCACCAAAATCCCTATCAACCTTAGAATCATAACCCTAATCCAACTCTTTAGTGTATTATTAATTGTGACTTTATCAAAAACTTCCTAATTTGACTAGATAAATAATATCCTTTTATTTATCTACTTATCAAATAAAGTCTTTGATTCTCATTATACTACTAACAATAGTACAACATTAAGAAACATATTCCCTAGTCATAAAAAGATTTTGACTTTTAATTAAATAATTAATCAATCAATTAATTAACTTCCATTTAATTAAATAATAAAATAATATAATATAATAAGCTAATCCTTTAGCCTTGCCGCCCATATACACAACATGGGCCAAATATTATTTTTCCATTTTATTAAATCCATTGGACCTTAATTAAAAAGCACACATGTGAACTAGGCTCATTCTTACTAAAAGAAACAAGTGCACATGCCTTAATACAATTCTAGATGGACCCATAATTTGTCCGGTAGAATATATCAAGTGATCCATGCAAGTCCGTGTGGATTGGGGATCTTGGCAGGCTATCTAAATTTAAGCTTTAATAAACATAACCTAATTACAATCAACAAATGATTCACTTAGGTTCGATCTATTAATTTTAGCACATTCCACTAAAGAGCTAAAATTGAACTCTTAAATAAAGATAGAATAAGTAAATGTTTCTCATTCATACCCTAGACAATCTTATTGGAGATAGTGTATCCTCGTGAATAATATCAGTAATCGACAAGAGCTCATAGACCGCCAAGAGCTCATAGACCGTCTATAGCTCTCACAGTTGTCATATTTACTCATATGACCACATTTTGAACTTGGATATTTTGACTTGTCCAGAAACCATGTTTCAATAGACACTATTGAAAACTCAACGTTAAGATTTAATATCTAATACCTCAAAACATCCATATGATAATATTAGACTATCATTTCATAAATAGAGCCACGACGTCCATATCTATAAATGAAGTCCTCTATCAATTAGCAAATGAATACCACCAAATTATCGAGGATAGACTATGCTATATAATCGTACTCATTGATAGCTCAAATGATAACACTTGTAACCATAGGTCCATCATTTATCTTATGGTTAAGATAAACTCTCTGATTGTCCTCATAATGAAAAAACTTTTATCCACTGACGGTTCTAGATAAAGTATTTTATTGTGATCCTATTCAATGCACCTAGCGTACTAGATTCTTTTACTCAAAGACACTTTGATGATTTTAGACTCATCATAACACATTTGATCCCACTCAAATGCTAACAAAAGAATCTATAACTTTAACAAGATAAAGGTGCCCAACCTTTACCTTAAGTCTAGAACATTATTCAAGATTAATTAAAAAATTGTGTTTACCTCATACATATCCAGATGTATGAACAATTCTTCTTTTCTCATAGTCTTTTGATCTTATGATTATTTACTTTTGACAATTATAATAATTAAACTATAAATGCTATAAGACTTGTTAAACCAGAAATCACTTTATTAATATGAAAAGATTGTCAAAAACAATATTACACTCTTGCTATTGAGCATGATCCTAACATCAAGAGTGAGCACCATAACTCTTTATGGTATCAGAGCTTCAAATACTCAACCAAGTAAAACACTAAGCCTTGCTTCCTTTCTTCATCTTTGCTCCAATGGCAAACGAACCTAAGACCCCAGAGTCTGTCACCAACAGTTCTGCTATAGTTGTGAATCCCTTGACTCACGAGTACTCTACCCTAGTCTCCATTAATGTTGCTGCTCAAGCACCCATTAAACTCACCACATCCAATTATATGTCCTTGAAAATTCAGTTCATATCTCTTCTTACTGGGAATGATATTCTAGGCTATATAAATGGAACACTTCCCTACCCTCGACCAGTTATCAAGGAGTAGGGGTGGGCATGGTTCATTGAACCGAACCGAATTGACCCAAACCGAGTCGAAATAAGGTGTTTGGTTCGGTTCACCTTGTCAATTTGGTTCAATTCGGTTCGAACCGAATGAACCGTATTGAATACGGGTCGGTTTTGGTTTTGGACCTTCCAAAACCGAACCGACCTTTAAATATTAAAAAAAAAAAAAAAAAAAAAAAAAAAAAAAAAAAAAAAAAAAAACCTAATTTTACTTCTCTAACTTTCCCATCAGACCCTATCTCTGTTGTTCTGCCGTAGGTCATCTCTCTCTATTTTCTTTCATACCTGCTCCATCTCTCTTCCCCCACATCATCTCTATTCTCTCACAACGTCTCCGGCCGGCTCTTTTCCCCGGCTCCACTGCACACGTCTCTTTTCCGTGACTCCGCTGCACAATGTCAATGTATTTTTTTTCTTCTTCATTGTATTCTGTTTTGCTTATTAGTGTTTATCAATTTACAGGTGTTTGATGTTTCTTTATTTTATGGGTGTTTAAGGTATTCTATTTTATTTTTAATATGTTTAATTTGAATATTTGATGGATTTGCATCACTAATGTTAATCATGTTATATTGTCATGATTTTTATGCTTGGATCGTTCTTTGTCAAGGTAATCTACCAAGTGATTCTGTGTTGTAAGATTTTGATAGAATGGTGGTAGGCTAGTAGCTATTGAGTAGGACAGCAGGTATATATATATAGAATGGAGATTGATTTGGATTAAATTTAATTAATGAGGTCTATTTAGATGTGTTTTGAATGTAAGGGATTGTTAAAAAAAACTGCCCAAAATCAATTGTCCAAAGGTCCAAATATAAAATAGCTAAGGATACAAAAATTGAAAAATTATATAAAAAAAAAACCTCAAAGCCCAATAGGCCCAAAACCGAATTGAACCGAACCGAACCGAACCGAGATAAAGGTGTTTGGTTCAATTCGGTTTCATGGTCTAATACGGTTTAAACCGATTCAAGTTTTCAAAAACCGAAAATAAAACGGTTTAATATGGTTTTGGCCAAAACCGAACCGAACCGAACCGAACCGCGCCCACCCCTATCAAGGAGAATGGGCAAGATCAAGTTAATCATGCCTATTCTCTTTGGATTCGTCAAGAAAAGTTGATCTTAAGTGCTATTATTGCTTCACTAACAAAAACCATGGTGCCTTTCATTCAATTATGCGAAACCTCTAAGGATGTCTTGGATAAACTTGAATCCACATATAGGAAACCATTAAGGGGTCATATTATGGCTCCAAAGTCACAACTAAGAAAGATCACCAGAGGAAATAAGAGCACCACAGAGTTTATGCATCTGGTCAAAAGCATTGCTGATGAGATTTCAGTCCTAGATACACCAGTTGGAGAAGAGGAACTCACGTTGATCATCATTGAGGGAGTTGGAGACGATTACAAGGAATTATCTGCTGTTATACGTGCTCGTGATAATCCAATCTCATTTGATGAATTACACGAGAAACTCCGAAACTTTGAGATTTATCTAGAACAAGAAAATAAAGAGTCTAGTACTCAGATCACTATTAATGCTGCTATCAAGTCGAACAACAATGGAGGATGGAAGAACAACAACCATGGCAAATCAAACAATAATAGCATTGTAAATCAATATAACAGCAGCAATCAATCTGGTGGAGAAAATCAGTTTCGGTAGGGAACTCAGACTAGTGGTGGCACTCAATTTCGGCAAGGTCCAAATTCCAACTTTCATAACAACAGTCGAAATCCTAATGCTAAACCATATAAGGTTTCTGTCAGTTGTGTGAATAGCAGGGTCACACTGCCAAACGTTGTCCAAGTTTTCGATCTACCTCATGGAATTCTTCCTCGCAACAGTCATATCCACAGCAGTCATATCTGCAGCAGTCCTATGGCCAGCCTCGACCATCTTATGAACCACCACGAGCACACTTTGCAGCTCAACCATCTACCTCACCAAACTAGCTAGTATAGACTCAGGAGCCTCACATCATGTAACAAGTGACTTGAATAATCTATCTCTCCATTTAGAATATGATGGTTCAGATGACATCATGATCTGCGACGGTACTGGACTCTCCATCACACATACTGGAACAGCCAAATTACCTTATTCCTCTTAATCTTTTTTACTTACCAATGTTCTTTGTGTACCAAGCATGAAAAAGAATTTACCTTCTGTATCTAAACTTTGTAGCACCAATAATGTTTCTATTGAATTCTCACCTTTTTCTTTTGTTGTGAAGAATCTTCAAACGAGGGATCTGCTTATTGAAGGACCGAAGAATAGGGACGGTATCTATGAATGACCAGCTCATCGTGCACCATCTTCTCTCAAATCTCGTATTGCCTTCATCTCTCTCAAAGCATCTCCTCGAGAATGGCACAATCGGCTTGGTCATCCATCTTTAAAGATTCTTAAACACGTTCTCTCTTCCTCTAATCTTCCTGTTTCTTCTTCATTGCAATCTATTTTTTAATTGTAAAGCTTGCCAATGTAATAAAGCTCATAAGCTACCTTTTCAAACCTTAACTCTTCAAAGCTCTTATCCACTTGAACTTGTTTTTTCAGATGTTTGGGGCCCTTCTCCTATAAAATCTCATGATGGTTTCAACTACTATGTTGTTTTTGTAGACCATTTTACAAAATACATTTGGTTATTTCCATTAAAATTTAAGTCAGATGTTGCTTCTACATTTTCTCGCTTTAAACTTGTTGCTGAAAAATTATTTCACCGACCTATTATCTCAATATATACAGATGGTGGTGGTGAATTTCAGGCACTCAAATCAATTGTCGAATCAAATGGGATTACACATCTGTCTACACCACCCCATACACCCGAACACAATGGTTCCGCTGAAAGACATCATCGACATATTCAAGAAATAGGTCTTACTCTCCTACATCATGCCTTTATTCCCTTAAAGTTTTGGACTAATGCATTTCTCACTGCTGTGCACTTAATCAATCGTATGCCTGCACCAATCCTTTCCTTCCAATCACCCTTCGAGAAATTATTTGGTCACTCTCCAAATTATGAAAAACTCAAAGTGTTCGGTAGCTTATGCTATCCCTGGCTCAAACCATACACACATCATAAACTAGATCCTAAGTCCAAGCCATGTTTCTTCTTGGGATATTCCACCACACAAAGTGCCTTCAAATGTTTTGATCTAGCATTAAAAAGGGTGTATATTTCTCAACATGTAAAGTTTGAGGAAAATATATTTCCTTTTCAGAAACTTGACTGTGATCTTCCAAGATTCAACTCAGATTCTTTACTTAGCTGGTTACCTGATATACATGCTCCAATTAACTCTCTTATATCCATCAATTCCAATTCCCCTACATTAGCCTCACATCCAGGAGATTTAGTTTCCCCTTCTGAATCTTTCTTGATTTCTCTAACTCCCTATAACTCCTCCAATCCCACAAATCACGTCACTTCCAAAAATATATCCTCCCATGAAAACTCTCCACAACCAATCCCCATTCAAAATATATCCTCCCATGAGCAGTTTTCATTAAATCTTCCTTATTACGCCAACCATACAGATTCCTCGGTTGCACATCCTTTGCCACAAGAAAATCAGGTAAGTCCTCTTCACTCTCACTCTAGGCAACCGCCACCACCACCGGACCATATTGTTACTCGCTCACAAAATAATATATTTAAGCCTAACCCTCGTTTCTTTGTGTCTACACTTCACTCTCCTCTTGATCAGGTTGAACCAACAACTGCTTCCCAACCAGTTGGGTTTGTTGATTCTACTCGTCCTTCTCATGTTTGCAAGTTACAAAGAGCTCTCTATGGCCTCAAGCAAGCTCCACGAGCCTGGTATCAAGAGTTGAAAACATATCTTGTTTCTGCTGGTTTCTACAATTCCAAGTATGACTCATCACTTTTCATTTACTCTCATGGCTCTAATCTCATGCACTTGCTTGTTTATATGGATGACTTAATTCTCACTGGTAACACATCCTCTATCTTACACAAATTTGTCTCTCAACTTGCTGCTGCCTTTTCCATCAAAAACCTGTGCCCTCTTACATATTTTCTCGGTGTTGAAGTTGTTCACACTGCTTCTGGTATCCACCTTTCTCAACATAAGCATATATGTGATGTTCTTTCTCGAACAAAGATGCTTGATGCAAATGTGGTTCATAATCCTCTCTCTCCATCTACCCCATTATCACTCATGGATGGGTCTAATCTATCTCACAGTGAAGCAACGGATTATCGCCAAACTCTTGGCAGCCTTCGGTATGTTCTTCCTTCTCGCCCTGATATTGCTTTCATAATGAATTGTTTATCTCAGTTTATGTATAAACCAACAACTTCTGTGAAAATATTGTTTCAGTATCTTAAAGACACTCTTAATCATGGCTTGTTTTTTCGGAAAAACTCACCTCTTTCACTTCATGCCTATTCCGATGCTGACTGGGCTAGTAACTTGGATGATCGTACCTCTACCACAGCTTATGTTGTATTTCTGGGCCATAATCCAGTCTCTTGGAGCTCCAAGAAACAAAAATATGTTGCTCGCTCCTCTACAGAGGCCGAGTACCGTGTTGTTGCTTCAACAGCTGCAGAAGTTATATGGATTCACTCGCTTCTTTGTGAACTTGGTGTCTCCATCTCCACTCCGGCTATCTATTGTGACAATGTTGGCACTACTTACCTTTATGCCAATCCTGTTTTTCACTCTCGCATAAAGCATATCGCCATTGATTTCCATTTCGTTCGTGATCATGTTTAGAATGGCTCTCTTCGTGTTTCTCATGTTTCTTCACAAGATGATTCCCTAACAAAGCCTCTTTCTCGCCATCAGTTCTGTCTACTTCCTTCCAAGATTGGTGTTACTGATAGGAACACCATCTTGCGGGGGTATAATAAGTAAGGTAATAAGAGAGATCTGCTAAATAAGGATGGGAAGACTAATCTATATGATTCCTAATTTGCTACAGATTCTACAGATTTGCATATCAATTGTATTTATGTAGATTTATTTGTTTCTATTATTGTACAATTAAGATTCTTAGTTTTAGCATTTACCTATTCATTGTAAGCTGTATAAATCACCCTGTTTATGTCAGTAATATACACATGAATCAATTCCTTCAAGCGTGTGCACCATAACTCTTTAGCAGGGGTCATCATTCCCTAATCTTTGTTAGAAAATGATGTTCTCGAATCCACGATAAATAAATGTTCCAAATGAACGATTTTATCAATTAAAGGTTACAAATAATAATTCTGACACTTGCTTAAATTGAAAATAAAACAAACTAGAATCCTCTAGGATTCGGGACTCCTAAAAGCATCTCCAATGCAAACGTGGCTTGTGTAAAAAAAAAAAAAAAAATGTCACGTAGGATAAATAGACGTTATGTTAATAATTGTGTCTCCAATGCAGCCGTGTATATTCAACCTCATGCTGACGTAGCAAAAAAAAAAAAAAATAGACATTATCAACATGACCGTCCACTTTCAGACGATCTGTTGCACATCTATTTTTTAGGTTGACTCAGCAAACATTTAAAACTGACATTAATTTTTCATATATTTTTGGTAAGGAAATAAAATAAAAAATAAAAAATAAAAAATAAAACAGGAAAAAAAAGATGGACATGTCATTAAAAAAAATTGTGTTGTAGACAGAAGCATTGGAGACCGAATTTTGAGTTGATTATCTATCAAATCTATTTTTATGCCACATAGGAAACAAGTCTCTTGACATTATTGCCATGTCAACAATTATTGGTATGCAAGCCACTTTTGCATTGGAGATACTCTAACTTGATTAAAAAGAAGAGATCAAAATTACCCAAATCATCTAGGATTTAGGATCCCTAAATTGACTAAAATAGAAAATCTCAAAATTACCAAAAAGGTAATTTGAGTTATTGCAAAAATCTACTAAAAAGGAAATCCTAAACAAATTCAACTAGAATTAAAAATAAATTACAAAATAAATCCTACTAGAATTGAAATTCTCCTAAACTGTCCTACATCAAGGGTTCATTGTTGGCCGACCACAGCTACCATAAACTCAATAACCGTCCATACCCATTAGGCGCTAATTACGCGGGAGAAATCTTTGCATCGCAGAGAAACCTGGTAATATACAGTTGAATGGGTAGAATTAAGCCGCAAGCATGCATGGACCCGTAAAAGGCCACCACACCCTCCGGTGGATTCCAGGCAACGCGACCCTCCGGGTAGTATGAGCTCGACGGACTCCTGGATTTCATAATACTTGGGATATTCATCCAAGGCTGCCGAGTCCACCACGTTGGTTTCACAGTTGAAGGCATTGGGATCTCTTAGGGAAAATTGCATCTAGTTTACCCTGTGTTCCTAGACATTGGAGTTCGCCACCATTCATTGATCACCCAATTTTGACGATTTCTCAGATCTAGTCATGGCGAATGAAGGAGTGAAAGTAGAAAATGCAGGAAATGGGCAAGGAATGAAGAATGTCACTAACAAAGAAAGAAGCAAACAACTAGAATGCAAATAGACTCGAGAAGAAGATGAGGTGAAGAAGCAAAAGGTTAATAAGATGTTGCTCCAAAAATACAGGAAAAGAACTTCTCCTGTAAGATAGAGCAACTATACACGAGGAATGAAAATCTGGACATGGTAATCTATCTTCCCGGCATGAGATCTTATAAATAAGTATATATGACTGGAAGCTACAGCTTTTTGTCTAGAGCAATTAACATTACATAAAGTTACTGGAAGATTAATTAATGTGGTAAAAAGCTAATTGTGATAGTTAAGTGAATTTACCAATAATGACTTTGAATAAAATTGTACAGCAAAGGTACTCTTGCTTTGCACCAAGGCTTCATTTCATCCGGAGAACGTCCAAGACAGACATTGTGGTAGCCATACACATGAAAAGCAATAAAGGGAATAAAAATACATATACATCTTAATGCCCCATCTATAAGAACCAGGATTGCCAACTGCCATAGAAATAAGAAATTACTAAGAAAGCAATCTTGTCTCATGCATTTGCAAAAATTTAAAGGCAACTCTGCAGAATCATGAGAAATTTGTGATACATAAGAAGTTGAAGCTCTACAAAACAAATTATGTTAATTCCTTGTCAATATCAACTAATACAATATATGTCTAAACTAGTTTATGGAGTGGCCAAAATTCCCTGCAAATGAATATTGAGAACATTTATACAAAACATTTTCACACTCGTAAAACACCCAAAAGGAAAAGTCTAAATCCTTTGTGAAAAAATATCATTTCCTACTTACCTAGACAATGCAAATTAATAGTCATTTTTGCTAGAAAGAAAGCTACAGGAATTTGTAGTTCATGCACATTATTGTGTCTTACGACTCTTATGGCACCAATCACACTTTATTTGAAGTACATATTCAGGAAGAAAATTAATGCACTCATTTACATAAAATGAATATAAAGATGGATTAATTTTATTTGACCTAACCCATAAAATTAGTCAACCATAAACAGAACATGCCAATTAAAGAAAACAACAAACTTACATAACCTCGTTTTTTTTAGGAAAAGAGCATCATAAGCCCGATGCATATTCTGAAAACAAAAATAGCCAGCATTAAGCACTCCATTAGATCTTGCACAACCAGAGAGAGAGCAAGCCAAAGAACAGCTATAAGCTCTCTGAATATCTGCAATTTTAGAAATAAAACATTACTTTATTAATTCAATTGAAGATAAATTAAAATGGAAAGCAAAAAAAGAATGAGAGCATCAAATTGAAGAATAAAATATGGAAGCTGGATTGAAGCAGAACAAAACTGAAGCTCGAAAAGCTGCTTCAGGATCCTTCAAGATCACAACTGCAAGCCTGTTAGAATCAAAGAAGATAAAAGACATGAATTTAATCAGGAAATCTAAATCAAACCCATTTTTCAAATTCCAATAATTTACCTGTAAAAATAAACCGCAGCAAACAAGAATGCAACATTGCTAACAACATATCCACACAACCCCAACAAGGCTCTATATCCAATAATGGCAACAAACGATGTAAAAACCAACGAGGCTCTATATCCAATAATGAACAAACCCACCTCAGAAATGAATCAATCCACCTCAAAAAGGTAAACTTGTTAACAAAATGATGCATTATATTTAACATGTGCAAGACAAGAGAGAAATGCAAGCAGGAAGAAGGGGAAGGAACGCATAGGTCTGCTCATACTCATACCCACACTGCACAATACAGACAAAGTAGATGCTGTCCCAAACGACAGAGCTTTCGATTTTAGAGCCGATAGAATTGTTTGAATAATGGTGGAGACGCCACCAAGAATCAATTAAACAGTCCGGGTTCAGAGATGCCGAAGTGTCGTAGGGATTCAAAAGAGTGATTCAGTCAGCAATTCTATTAGAATTGAATTCTATGGAAACAGATGCCATATTGAATTAATTATGCAATATCATTTGGACATACTTAATCTCGGGGGGTGTATTGGTTCAAGATTTTATTAGATAATTTGGGGAAGTAAAAGTCTAGTAGTATTGGATTGAGACTTTTTAACAAGTTAGATAAGTTCGGTGGTATTCGATCAAGACTTTTAAGATTTTTTTAAAAAGTCCATATTGTGTTGTGGTATTGGATCTAGACTTTTAAGATTTTTTTTAGAAGTTCATATTGTCTTGTGGTATTGGATCTAGACTTTCAAGAGGCAGCAAATTGTCTACTGGTATTGGATTGACATTAAGATTTTTAGGATTTCATGACAAAATGGATTTTCTAGACTTTTTAGTGATATTTATAAATAGCTTTAACCCAAAATTGTCTTGTCCTCTCTCTCAATACTTTCCCGACTTTTTATTTTATTTCAGATATTTGGTCATGGTGGGTGTATTGGTATATAATAAATGTGGTGGCCAAACATGCAAAAGACAATATAAAAATACACTTGAAAGTCGAATACCAAATGACTGATAAAATGTCTCTATGAATCAAAGATAGTTTCAGGGGGTGTATTAGATTAGGATTTTAATAGACAATTTTTGGGTGCAAGGATTTTATGGATTTGCAAGATTATTAGGGTTATTAGGATTGTTAGGATTATACTTTTAGGATTATTAGGATTATATGGACTAGACTTTTAGGATTCTGAAAGAGTCTTTAGACTTTATTTATAGACTATTAGGATTATCTAGATTTTATTTCAAGACTTTTTGGACTCTTAAAAATATAGACTTTCAAGAGTCAATTGTAGTATTCAATTTTCTCTCCAAGTTCTAGTGCTCTATAATCTTGTTAATGGTACTCATTAAACAACAAAAATTGAATGAGAAACACGTATAAGCTATGAAGAGAAGTAATAAAATTTGAAATACCACCAACCAACACATAACCTTCAGTTGATTCATATGGTGCAGAAAATGTCACCATATGAAATAAATATAATAATCAACAACTCATCCCCCACTACCTCACCAGAAATGACATGAAATAGGGAAATAAAATAGCTTGAACACTGAAGTATTTATGTTTGGCTTGTTGGACTTCATTAATTCATATGTTATCAAACTCCAATATTCACTGCTTTTTAATCTTTTATTTTTCTATAGTGGTGTGTGAAGTGTACGTCCACCTTTCATGTTAGTGATAGATGATTCAAGTCCGGTGAGATAAGTTGATATACATACTATGTATGCATTGGTAAAATTTGGAGGGTCGGGGCATAACAAGAATTTTTTTAATATACATGTAAATAACAAAAAAATTGATATATAAGATTTAATTATACATATTTAAAAGAAAAAAAAAAAAACTCCAAAGGGTCAACTAGTGCTTGCTCTTGACAGGTTTCGGCATACCCTTCCGTTATCGGATTTCAAAAAAATAAATAAATAAATAAATAAAAACATGTATCTAAATTTTATAGAAGCATGGTTTTATGCAAGACTCATATCTTTTTAACTCGCTCAGGCAATAAATCAATAGAAATAGTAACCATCTTTTTTTGTCTTTGAACTCAATCTACACAAAAGGTAATATTATCAGTAATGGACCAGCTTTTTTTTTTTTTTTATCAAGTGTATATATATATAAATCAACTCCCTCTTTATCTTTACTTTTTGCTAAATCCATATTTTATAGATGTGGATAAAGCATTTGATCAATTTTTACTAATGGTCCTAAAGATTTTACATACCGGTGGTGGTGTTGGGATCGTGGAAATCTAGCATAAGGGGGGTGTATTGGTTCAAGATTTTATAAAATGACTGATAAAATGTCTCTATGAATCAAAGATAGTTTTATGCTAGATTTCCACGATCCCAACACCACCACCGGTATGTAAAATCTTTATGACCATTAGTAAAAATTGATCAAATGCTTTATCCACATCTATAAAAGATGGATTTAGCAAAAAGTAAAGATAAAGAAGGAGTTGATTTATATATATATATACACTTGATAAAAAAATAAAAAATAAAAAATAAATAAAAAAGCTGGTCCATTACTGATAATATTACCTTTTGTGTAGATTGAGTTTAAAGACAAAAAAAGATGGTTACCATTTCTATTGATTTATTGCCTGAGCGAGTTAAAAAGATATGAGTCTTGCATAAAACCATACTTCTATAAAATTTAGATACATGTTTTTTCTTTCTTTTTTTTTGAAATCCGATAACGGAAGGGTATGCCGAAACCTGTCAAGAGCAAGCACTAGTTGACCCTTTGGAGTTTTTTTTTTCTTTTTAAATATGTATAATTAAATCTTATATATCAATTTTTTTGTTATTTACATGTATATTAAAAAAATTCTTGTTATGCCCCGACCCCCCAAATTTTACCAATGCATACATAGTCTGTATATCAACTCATCTCACCGGACTTGAATCATCTATCACTAACATGAAAGGTGGACGTACACTTCACACACCACTAGAGAAAAAAAAAAGAAGATAAAAGAGCAGTGAATATTGGAGTTTGATAACATATGAATTAATGAAGTACAACAAGCCAAACATAAATACTTCAGTGTTCAAGCTATTTTATTTCCCTATTTCATGTCATTTCTGGTGAGGTAGTGGGGGATGGATTGTTGATTATTATATTTATTTCATATGGTGACATTTTCTGCACCATATGAATCAACTGAAGGTTATGTGTTGTTGGTGGTATTTCAAAATTTTATTACTTCTCTTCATAGTTTATACGTGTTTCTCATTCAATTTTTGTTGTTTAATGAGTACCATTAACAAGATTATAGAGCACTGGAACTTGGAGAGAAAATTGAATACTACAATTGACTCTTGAAAGTCTATATTTTTAAGAGTCCAAAAAGTCTTGAAATAAAATCTAGATAATCCTAATAGTCTATAAATAAAGTCTAAAGACTCTTTCAGAATCCTAAAAGTCTAGTCCATATAATCCTAATAATCTTAAAAGTATAATCCTAACAATCCTGATAATCCTAATAATCTTGCAAATCCATAAAATCCTTGCACCCAAAAATTGTCTATTAAAATCCTAATCCAATACACCCCCCTAAGAAAAATATTGATATTGCAGGGTTAATTGGAAGCACAATGAATATGTATAATAGCAGAGCGAAGAACATTAAAAATAAATAAAAAGAGAGAAAAACAAATCTAAGAAATCAAAAGTTGATTTTAAAAGAAGAAATCAAAATGGCCATACCTGAAGAGGTAGAGCAGAGCAGCGGTGGCGCACGCGAGCAGGAGGAAGTAGACTGCCGGCGGAGGATGAGAGTCGAAGAAAGAACACCCAGTCGCTTTAGAGCGAAAAACAACGAAATCAAGAGCTGGAGAGGAGGTCGACGTGAGCAGAGTACGAGCATCAGAGGAAGAACGACGGAAGACGAGTGGCGGAGGACGAGTCACCGGAGATGAGCGGCGTTGAGAGTGGTTTGGGTGTAAAAGTTGTTGGCGGTAGAAAAATAAAGGGCAAATTACACAAACTTACCCTGATTATATGTAAAATTGCATTAAAACCGGTGAAAAAATCATAATAACACTAACTTCCCCTTGACTAGTTGACTAACGTTTGACTTGATGTTGACCACGTTATTCAATAACAAAAAATGTTCGATGTCTGTTTTGCCCTTCTCTACTATTTGGAATAGGGGTGTGCAGAATCCAATCCAATCCAATACGATCCATTGGATACAGGGAGGTAATTGGATCGGATTGGATTGGATACAGGGAGGTAATTGGATCGGATTAGATCCTAAATTCTAAAATCCATTGGATTGATTCGGATTTTGGATTTCCGTTTGGAAATCCGTCAAATCAGCCAATCCGCTTAAAATATTATGCCTTATTTTTATCAGTAATGCTACACATCCCACCTAAAATCTCATCTTTTTCATCCCACTACATGTGGTATGTGAGGTGTCAAATGGTGAGTGGATACATAGGGTAGGTGAGATAAATCAACATTAATGTGTATCCACTCACAATTTGACACCTCACATGCCACATGTAGTGGGATGAAAAATGTGGGATTTTAGGTGGGATATTTAGCATTATTGTATTTTTATATTAGACAATTTATTTTATCCACTACTTTCTAATGTAAAGGCCAAACCCAAATACAATTTTTAATGTAACTATTTTAGGTTTTCTTTCTCAATATTCTTCTTCATCAACATCACAACTTATAAACATGTTACAATTATGATTTTATTTAATGTTGAACATTTGGATGATTTTATTAAATATACATTTGGAGCTGATGTTTAATGCTTATAAACATTTTGAACTATATAAAGTTTACAAGTTATGCTATGTATTTTTTTTTTAATGTTAATTTTATTTGGATTAATTAGTAATGTTTGAATAATTTATTTGATTTTATTTATTTCAGATTATAACTTTTATATATTAATAACGACTTTATATTAATTCGATCCATCAGATTGGATCGGATTGAATTATTTTACAATCAGATTGGATCGGATTAATGTATTTTACAATCAAATCGGATATAATAGTAATTGGATCAGATCAGATCGGATCGGATCCCAATATAAAATTGGATCGGATTGGATTGCAGTTTCTTCAATCCAATCAGATCGGATCCTGGATCATGGCAAATACATTGGATCCGATTAAATTACATTGGATTGCCATGATCCGCCGCACACCCCTAATTTGGAAGATGTAAAATATTATATTAAATAAATTAATGAAATAAAAATCAGAAAAATATATAAAAGCAAATTTTTAAAAAAAAAAAAAAAAAACCAGAAAACAGCAATATATATATCAAATAATTAAAAAAAAAAAATCAAAATCTATTTCAAAATTATATATATATCATCTCTCCATGGAGATCGATTGGAGAAATTAAATGGAGGAGAACAAGATCTTCTCTAACGGATCTATCTCCATTAAGAGATCTGAAATCTCGTTAATGGAGACCGAATCGCAGATCTCCATTAATGGAGATTTTTGGTTCTATAACTTCTCCAAAACTTGAAGAGAAATAGAATCTCCATTAAGATCTAAAAAAAAAAAAAAAAAAACCACTTATTCTCTATAGAAAATCTCTATCATATATATAAACTTTATTGATTGTTTTTGGATGAGGAGTTTGTCATGGACTCATGGAAAATTAAGAAAGATGAAGGGTTGAAGAGAAGAAGAAAATGACGGTGCATGCAAAAGAGAGAATTTTTTTTTTTTTTTTTTTTTTTTTAAATGATAGAAACAGAAAAGATTACAACAACGGAGAACCAGAAACAGGGCCGGGATCCAGCCAAAGATACTCCTGCGTAGAGGAGAAAGCTACTAAAGCTAGATTTTGTGCCAAGGAGTTCCCCGACATGGGAATGGCTTGGCACTTACAAATACCTACTTCAGCAAACAATGCCTTAATATCCGAGACAATATAATTTACATCCCCTTAAAAAGGGTCAAAGTTGCTAACAATAGAGGCAACACAAGAGGAAGTAGTTTCAGCAAGGGAAATGGTTAAACACAGAGATTTTGCAAACATCAACCCTTCACACAAAGCCAGGAACTAACCAACCTCTAGAGAAAAGGAACCTGGCAGGATAGGGGAGCGAGCTGCGAGAACTTTCCCCAAACTTTTTGGCCTTCTTGCAAGTGGTCACAACAGAATTCAACTTCAACATACCTGGTGGAGGAGCGATCCAGTTCACCAGGGGCCTTGGAGAAGGAATAATAGAAGGAGAGAAAGCCTGTTTTGAGTTTTGGAATTCTGCCAAAAAAACTAAAGCCCAAGAAAACACCATTTTAGGCAGCCTAGCAGTTCCACTCGACGGCGCAGAATTGCGATTTTCCCAAACAACCCAGGCGACCATACAAAACAAGCATAAAGAATCCTCAGGAAAAAAATCAGCCACCCTCATAAATATCTTTATAGCAGGAAACTGCCTAAAATTGGCCAAACTGGAAGAAAAACCCGAAAGCTCCCAGACCCTCTTAGCCACCTTGCATCCAAAAATGACATGACTAATTGATTCCATGTGAGAAGCACAGCTGTTACAACTAGGAGAATTAAGGGTTCTTTTCTTCCAAAGGTTCTCCGTAGAATGGAGGGCGTCCAAACAAGCTCTCTAGATAAAAATTCTGACCTTGTGAGGGATATTGAGTTTCCATAAACGATTTCACCACTTGCTAAAAGGAAAGGAATTAGAAACGGAAGCTTGAACCCTATTTTGAAGGGCTAGGCTATACCCACTTCTCATTGTATATTCGCCTTTTTTATCATAATGCCACCGCAAGGAATCTTTCCCAACGTTCCAGCTGATTGGAATTGAAAGCATCGCCTCTCTGTCAACTGGGAGCAGAAGGTGATTTAACCAATCATTGTCCCACCCTCTCCGGGACCTAGCTATAAGGTCGGACACACGAATATTCAGCCCCGGATCGAAAGTAACCAAATTAAAGGAGCTCAGACGAGGGACCCATTTATCCTTAAAAGCATCAATACTACAATCATCACCTACATACCACCTAAGGCCTTTCGAAAGTAATTCCCTCCCCTGAATTAAACTTTTCCAGACGTAAGAACAGCCCGCATTTGCGATGGCAGAGAGGAAATCGGTTTGACTGAAATATTTTGCACAGAGGACTTGGGCAACCAGCGAAGAGGGATTCAAAAGAATCTGCCACGCCTGTTTAGCGAGCATGGCTTGGTTAAACAGAGAGATGTCTTTGAATCCAAGACCACCAAGCCCTTTCAGAAGACGGATTCTTCCAACTGATTCAGCTGATCTTCCTAATGCCATCTTTCGATCCCTACCAAAATTTAGAGGACATGGAACCGAGGTCTTTGCACAAGGACATAGGAAATTTGAAAATGCTCATCGAATAGGAAGGAATCGATTGGGCCACCGCCTTAAAAAGAATTTCTTTGCCCCATAAGAGAAATGGATGCCTTTCCAGCTGTGAAGTTTCTTCCAAACTCTATCTTTAATGTCAATAAAAGTCATAGTCTTATTCCTCCCAACCATAGAAGGGAGGCCTAGATACTTTTCTTGAGTATTGTAATCCTGAATTTCCAGCACATTTTGAATCTCTTTTCTGGAGAGCAATGAAACCTTGGGGCTAAAGGTTATCTTAGATTTGGAGAGATTGATTTTTTGACCAAAGCCTTTTTCATAAATATTAAGGATGTCCCTTATTCGGTCACTACTAGCCATTGAAGCTTTACATAACAAAATGCTATCGTCTGCAAAAAGGAGAAAATTGATCAGAGGACCTCCCCTACAGCAGCTGATACCTAAATCGCACCCATTTCTTTCAGACTTCGACATTAGACTGGAAAAAGCCTCCGCACACAAAAGGAAGAGGTACGATGACAAAGGACAGCCTTGTCTAAGCCCTTTTGAGGGAGAGATAGTGCAAACTGCTCGACCGTTGAGAAGAAAAGACAGCGACGATAAAGAAATGCAGTCTAAAACAAGGGAGATCCACTTAGCTGGAAAATCCATCTTCACCATAACCATTTCCAAAAATTTCCACTCAACCCTGTCGTACGCTTTACTCATGTCAAGTTTAATCGCCATTTGGCCATTCTTAACCGACTTCTTCCTACCATAATCATGTCGGCTTCTTACTTTTGGTGTTTTGTACACTATGAAAGAGAAGAAATTTGTTAGGTTGCAATTTGGTCTTGTACGATGAAGGAGAGGAAGTAGAAGAAGGTGAATAGTTTTTCATTAATATTATATTTGATTAACGAAAGTTTTAAGGCTCATGTGGCAATGTGAGATTGGATAATTTATTTTGAGTTTTTTCATTGATTTAATACTATTGGAAAAGACCAAATTGCCCTTCACCCGTTAGTGACTGACAGTGGTCAATGGTTAGTCAACTGGTCAAGGAGAAGTTAGTGTTATTATGATTTTTTCACATGTTTTAATGCAATTTTACATATAACCAGGGTAATTTTGTGTAATTTACCCAAAAATAAACAAGGCTTTTCTTTTATGTGTCGATTATCATTTTAGTCCCCTCTCTTTAGCGAAAAATTAATATTTTTAACGTTTTTGTTTTTTAACAACCGTAGTCCCTTACTTTTCATAAATACATCAAATTGGTAACTCAGACCCTAATTTTGACAAATACAAATTAACCATATTTCCCTTTGTATTTAATTATTAAATGAGAATGAAACTTTTTCCCTCCAACCTTTTATAATTTGACAACTTTACCTATTTTGATTGTCCAATAAAAAAATTTCTTATAAAATCTTGTGTTCTGTGATATTTCATATTATACTGTATTAAATTATAGAATGTTAAGTAAGATGTAATTTTTGTTTATGAATATTTTGATATTAAATTGAAATATATTTATTTGAAAGAATAAATTAAAATATTTTTAGACCAAAAAAATATATCATAATTTACATATTTATTGTGTTATATTTTTAAAAATAATAATTAATAGATAATTAATATTTTTATTACGTAAATTATTATTCATGTAACAGATTCCAATAATACTTGATAATTGTTTTTAATATTTTATTTAACTTATATAATTTTTACATTTATACTATTAGAATACCATTTATTTAATTTTAAATTGAATATTGAAATAAAATTATATTATTTTTGTATTATATTTAACAAAAAAAAAATATTATATAATTGTTGAAAAATGTAATATTACTAAAACAAGTTAGAATGATAGAAAAAATCTTCAATGAGACGGTCTCATTAATATGGTAATGAGACCATCCAATAGAAATGTAGTTTTTTTAAAAAAAATTTAAAATATATTTTGATGTTTTCAATAAAAATGTTATACTTCTATAGGACGATCTCACCACCCGTCAAAGACAGCCACCGAAGATTTTCTCTAGAATGATAAGCTTACCTCCTAATAGTTATTATTATCTAAATGGCTTTAAAAAAAAAAAAAAAAAAAAAAGGGACACATGGCTCTTCTTGGGCTTGTGATAGACTGATAGTGATTAGTGAGTGTCCAAAGATGGTACCTTATGTCCTTAGTATTCAGTTCGGTCTTATATTTCACTGACAGAACCAATTAAATTTCATATCATCTCATCCCAATCTTGTATAATTCCATGAAATAGTTCAATTCAATCTCACACATTAAATGGTGTCTTAGAGCATCTCCAACGTTAGACACCAAAATTTATACCAATTTGATGTTAAAAGAATATCTTTAAGGAATATGTTTACATTAAAAAAATTTCCACTCCAATGTTCCATACCGAATTTTACGCCAAAAGAATATCTTTAAAAAATATTCTCCTAATAAAGTTTAACATAAATAAATGTATAATTAATAAGTAAATTAAATAATATATATATCAATATTGATATTATTTTAAAAATCTCAACGAAATCTTTCCAACGGTATTTTTTTTGGAAATCATATTGTTATAATTAAGTATTGAAAGATTAAATTAGGAATTTTAAAAAGTTTAAATAGTATGATGTGACGTTTAAAAAAAATGTTTTGTTGTGTCACTGTAACTGAATCGGAAAATTGTTTTTTGAGAGGTGTAGATTGATGCATTCGTTGTAGTTGGTTTTTACATCAATTTGGTATTTTGGTGTCTTCATTTGAGTTGCTCTTACTCCCTTCTCATCTGTTACTAATTCAAAAAAATAAAATAAAATAAACAAGTCTATAATACAGATTATCAAATAAATAACAAATCGGGTAAAAAAAATCGAAAACTCACAAATAAATAAATCATAAGTAGCACATCACCTTTTTTATATATAAAATTGTACCGACCTAAGGGAAAAAACAATCTCAAGCTGTCGCACATCACCTTTTAGTAGCTATGGTAGTGCACTTCCACAATGGTGATGAGGGGTTTGAGTCCTACCATCCACATTTTACAAACATGCATTAGGAGTTTTCTCCCGAGTTTTGGAAGTAGTTACTTGAGCCGTATATATATATATATATATATTGTCTAATCTTAGCTGGTCCCAACAGTTCTATATTGTAATAGTAGTAATACTTTAAAAATAATAATAATAATAAATCATAATTACATTAATTTCTTTCTTAAAAATATAATAATAATCATGATTATATTATTTATAATTTGATGAAAAACAATAACCGGTAAATCAGTTGGATAATCAATTTCAGTGAAGCCGCGATGGTTTCATTATCTTCAGCGAAATCGGTGATAAACCCATCTCCCATTTTCATCTCCAATCCAACCCCACAAAATTCCTTCTTCTTCTTCTTCCCAATTTGTTCACGAAATTCTCCATTCTTCATATCCAAATTCTCTTCTTCTATTTCATGCCTCCCAAAAGCCACCAATGTCACCACTTCTTCTTCAACTCACCAAGAAGAAGAAGAAGAAGAAGAAGAGTTTCAGGTTTTGTCAGCGGTGAGGAGCAAGTACAATGACATTGTGATTGTGGACACTCCCAACTCAAGAATGCTGCTTCTCGACTTTACTCGTAAATTGGGACTTTAATTTGTTACGTATATATTTATAAATGTTTCTCTTAATTTGCTACATATATATAAATGCTATTGATTTTGCAGATAATGTTCATAGTATTCTCAATAAGGGTCTTCAAAAATTGTAATATCCGTAATGTTCAAGAATGCATGGTATCATGTACATATGTCCCTACCAAATCTTTTCTATGTATTTCTAGTACTATATTTCATAAATAATTGTATTGTAAAGATAATGGGAGGCAAGGGCCCCACGTCATACTCAATTTTCTTCATAGTGGCACGAATTAAGGCATGAATCAAGGCCAACAACCCACTTACATTATTATAATAATATAATACACCTATTTCCTTTAAACCCTCGTTCTTATTCTTCTCATGTAAGCCAAATTTTTGAGAACAAATTCCTCTCCCTTTCCTACTTATTCTACTCTTCTTTTCTCACCAAAAATAGGAGCATATCACTAGTTTGAAGAACTTGATTTCCAAGTAAGTGTTCTTCTTCTTCTCAAGTATTATTCTCATGTCATAGACTCTCTATCTACAGTAGGCTGTTCTTGGATGAATTATTTATGAGCATGAGCATGATTTTAATTAGATTTTTCGGACCATCATAGAGATTTCTAGAGATCCTCTGTTTTTACTAAACCAGCCAGATTTCGTAATACCGATTTGGGTTGGTTATTCATGTGGGAAAATTATGGGAATTTATATGAAGGTATATTTATATGTCTAATATTATTCTGTAAAGTTTCGTGATTTTTAGATGTGTAGAAATATTGTTATAATTTTCGGAATGGACAAAGGTCGGATCTCATTCTCTGCTGGACAGATTTCAGAAATATGGGAAAGGAATGAATATTTACATATTCAAATGATCATGGATTTCATTGATAATTTTACTGTAGTATTTCCTATATGTTTAGATCATTCATGTCAAATTTCGTAATATTTGGAGTTATAGAGAATTAATTAAAAATTTTAGATCAGAGGATGGTCAGTGGAGATAATTAGCTGGGAAAGAGATTTCTAAGTTTAGCTATATACGTGTGAAGCTTATGTTGATTTAGATGGCTGTGATGATGAGATTATGACAGTTAATCCAAATTAATATTTGATAGGTTTGAGTGATCGTTGAGTTTCTAAAGCTAGAACGGATTTGAACGTGTTCGAGGTAAGTAAATTCATTCATGGTGTGTTACGTTTGAAATACCAAAATTTCTGTTTTCTCTATTGTATTTCACTCTATTATATTTGTCAAAGATATTACTGGCTTTGATCAAGTATTTACGTTGTTTAAGACTGATACATAAACTGTTTTGAAATTGATCTATTTCTTATATACCGTCAAATACCTTTTGATCACTATTATGTAAACTCATGAAGTTTTACTAAAATACTACTGTTGTATTGTACTAATGGTTTTATAAAAATGCTACCGCTACCGCTACCGTTTATACTGTTATATGAAAATGCTACTGATTTAAAAATGAGTAAATTTATAAAACCGTTTTGGCTCATCGTTCCGTAGTTACCGTTATTGTTACTGGCCCAGCTGGGATTCTGTGTGCACACATACTGTTATTGCCGCGTCACTCGGGTTAATTGTGACATACTGTTGCCGCGTCACTCGGGTTAATTGTGACATACCGTTACCGCGTCACACGGGTACTTGTGACACTATGGAACATGAGCTAACTAATATATTGATTTTGTTATTATTACTGTACTTATTACTGTATATAGATGCGTATACGGTGTTTTAAAGGAAGCTTTTATTCACTACTTTGCTTACTATTAATGTTTGTGAAAATGATACTGAATTTGGTAGTTGAAAATGTTGTAATATGTTCATAAACTTATACTACAGTATATAACTGTATTTTCATCAATATCAAATGTCATGCATGAATTTATTTACCGAGTTGACGGCTCACCCCTCGTCACTACTATTTTGCAGAGTAGTACCGGTTTATGGGAGATAGGTATTTAGAGTCCTGGAATTTGCTTCAGTATTGGATTTGATCTCTAAGGAACCTTTTGTCTTATATTATGTTGCTTGGAGAAAGTTGTTAGTCTCCCTTACTGGATTTTTTTTTGTATTGTAAGGATTGAACTTTTTTAAAAGGTTATTTTGGAGGTTGTATGTAATTATTCAGAATTTAATCCTCTCTTTTGGGAATGTATAATATTTATAGTATAGTTAGTAATTCTTGGAAGATTTTCAGAATTCTGACCGAGTAGCATTCTAATCCGTTGGTATCGGATTTGGGGTGTTACAAAAATGGCCTGGTTCTTACTGGGTATGTAATTGCTCAATTACCATTGTTTTATTTTCAGTAATGGATCTGTTTTTAGTTTTCGATTTTTGTTATACAGGATGAATTTGCTAGCTTGCCAGCTATTGTTCCAAAAGGTCCTATTGCAATCTATGGCTTGGTACTTTTATTTACTTGAATAAATTTGAATAATGTTGTTTATGGAATTGGTGTAGATAATGATGATTTTTCATGAAATGAAGTGTTTGAGGTTTGTGATATCTTTAGGGAGGTGGAACAGCTGCGCATCTGATTCTTGACTTGTGGCCTTCATTGCAACTTGAAGGTTGGGAGATTGATGACATTGTATGACACTTTTTTAAGTTAGATTATCATTTCAATTTTTGAGATAATATAACTGTTTTCATCATTATATTTTCTTGTTGGAATGTAATTCGCTTCACTGAAAAATTACATGTTTAATTGTTTTCCGATTTACATCAAGAAATCATGATGGGATTCGAGAAAATGTGACTCCATGACTGCACAAAATCAGACCAATAATTTACATTGAGACCATTTGATCCTAGATGCTGATTTTTACGTACATGATCAGAATCAAAATGAAGGTCCTACACCAAAAATAGATATCACTGTCTGATATTATATAAACTAGGTTCAGTTATTCGAACTAAATTGAACATGCTCTCTTAATAACTGTAAGCATTGATATGAGGATCGATTCACAATTTCAATCCATTTCCTAAGTAACTGGAATTTCCTGTTTTGTGGAATTTAGCTGATTGACAAAGCAAGAGATTATTTTGGGTTATCTGATCTTGAGAAACACACTCATGGTGGTGGCATACTTGATGTTCGTGTTGGTGATGTACTTTCTCCCTTAGAAAATGTTTCAGGAAAATATGCTGGTGAGAGTTCCTTGTAACTTTTAGAATAAAGATGCATCTCTATGTATTTATTCGTTTATTTATTTATATGTGGACACTCCATCCCAATACACAAACACAATTTAATGCCTTTCAAGTTTCAAGGTTGGTTGAAGATGATTAATCCCTGAACCTCTTGAAATCCTCTGTACCCGCATCTTTAGTTAAAGCACCCATATCTTAAGTTAAAGCGTGAAACTGTTTTTCATTACGATTATTTTTGTCTCGTGAAGCTTTTAGATATTTACCTTGCTAACTTGTGATGGCAATGAATATTCAGGGATTGTCATAGACTTGTTTTCTGAGGGAAAGGTTTTGGCAGAGTTGCAAGAGGTATGAGCCTCAAGGCTGTTCCTTGTTGTCATGTTGTTAAAGGTTTTTTGCTTAGATGCATTCACCAAGTAATCAATGCCTTTATTACTTTAAGCAGCTACGTGAATCCTTTTCTCCATCCAGTTCAAGTCTTTGCCACTAACATGTTAATGGGCATATATTAATCACAAGTGAACCTTTGCCAAATTCATAGGCATGAATTTTCTGAGTACGATGTCAAAGTGAACCTTTGTATAAGATGGTCTGCAACACAGTCACAAGTGTTACAAAAATCATTGCATCTGAGTGTGTATTTTAATGTTTAAGTCAGAACTCAGTAGGTCAAGTTGGCTTTTATGCCTCAGCTTTTGACGTAGGTAGGGGACGCCTCTTAGATTATCCTATTTCTCCTTACAATTCTAGAACTCATCGCTTGATTTACAAAGTTCTCCTCCCTCTTGTATAAAATAAGCAATTTTTTCGGTACCCTCTGGAAATGCCTCGGACGTATGCAAAATATCATTGTTGTAGCTTATTTCTTGTTAATTTTGTGTCAACGTTAGGAAGAAAATCCTTTTAAACTCTGGAGACAATAAATTTTTTACCTATCAAAAGTAACAAAGCAGTTTCATACTTTCAATTATGCGAAGAAGTGATTAACTATGAATTAGACATTTTCTCAAGTTTTACTTGATTGGATGTGAGCACTTTGGGAACAGTATAGTGTCTCTATAATCTTCCATGCACTTTATATTTAGAATTACAAGCTATTTTGTGTTTCATGAGTCATGATTGTGTTTGACAGGTTGAAACTTGGTTGAAATTGAACGATAGATTATTACCCGATGGTCGCTTCATGGTGAATTGTGGTGGCATTGGTAAAGAATCTGATGAAACAGGCCACCAGAAATCAATGGATGATGCTTGGATCCAGAATTCTACAATCCAGACATTAATGGAAGCATTTCCTGGAAAAGTATTGCCATTCCATGATTGTTAATTTTACAGTTCTTTTCTTGCATGCATCCAGCATCTTATCAACTGACTGATATCAATATCTTCCCACATATGCTAAACTATGTACTTGTTTTCAAGCTCACGGTTTGATTTGAACTACACAGGTAAGCTGGAAGAGAATGCCAGAAAGAAATGGAGAAAATTTTCTTGCTCTGACAGGACCTTTGCCAGATTTGACAATATGGTCTTCTTCTGTTCCAGGCCCTTTGAGTGAAAATGTCAAGCGATGGAAGCTTTGTGAGTCTTCTTCATGAAATTGGATATGTTCACACCATTTCATCTGACTCTGAGCTTTTTCTAGATAAATGGTTTCTGTATTCAGATGATGTTTCATTGCTTATACATTTAACTTGGTAGTATGTTGAGTAAACTACGATCGGTGATTGTAACCTGTTTTTCTGTATTCAGATGTTATTTCAATTATATTGTTGGGTTCTATTATGTTATAAAGGATACACAATCCAAGAAAACTGCTGCAAAGTCATTTAAGAGACATGTTTGCAAGTAGTGCTTCTTCTGTGCACAGTTTTATTTTGTAATTTGACAGCATGAGCAGCAGAAAACTAAGGATGTATCAGTAAGATAAATAGAAGTTTTAGATTGCAGTACAACTGTTAAAACATTTGATTCTCACTTCAAATGGTTATATAAAACTATAAAATGCAACAGGCACCATCCCATTAAAAAGCCCGGGATCGGCTCTGTTTTTGTCTGCAGTCCCCCCCTCTCCACAAGCAAGCTGAAAACCTACCATACTCAAATGACTGTACAGTGCAATCCTAAGACGGTTCAAGAAAAAGGGAAAAAAAAAAAAAAAAAAAAAAAGACCCTATAGCCAAGGTCAGAATCTGCTCCTTCAAACATGCACACCGTTGCAGTAGCTAAATAAACCATCTGAAATCATATTTGCAGGTTTTGTTGCATTTCCATTCGGGTACACAGAGTGACCATTGCCAAGCTTAGCAAGCACGTTCCCCTGGCTCACAGAGTCTTGTATGAGAGTATCTAACTTCCCACTTGATGCTGCTATAAGCCCTGCATTTGCAAACACGTTTTCGGTTTACAGAAAACAACATGAAATTGAACGCGCAATGGACTGTAACGTTTTCAGGCTAAACCCGTATCATTTGCAGGTATTATTTATTTTAAATAAAGATCAAATAAAAACTAAAAAGGGTAAGAGAAGGGTACCTAAGAACATAGCAGAAGGTTTTGCTGGTCTTGATTTAAATTCAGGATGGAATTGAACACCAATGAAGTAAGGATGATTTGGCAGCTCAATAATCTGCAAAACAAATGTCAATATCGACTCAAAACTAATAAATCATCAAAACAATTTAAGACATTGCAAGATGAATAATCTTTTCAATGAAAAAATGTACCTCCATGCGTCGACCAGTGTCATCCTTGCCAGTGAAAGAGAGACCAGCTTTTTCAAAGCGTGCTACCATATCGGGATTCACCTGCAGAAGATTAAAATGTAGATTGATAACCATATATACCTAGCTAATCATGAGACACGTATGCACATCTTGATGCTACATACCTCATATCTATGTCGATGTCTCTCATCTATGAAATTTCTATTCCCATATCTAACACGATAAAAATGACAGGATTAGCCGCTCTGAGACGTCTCCAATCAGCATAACCACAAAGATATTCATGCTATCAAAATAGTCAATAATACTTACAATTTTGCAGATTTGCAGTCCTTAACTTGAAAATATGTTCTCCTAGAGCCAAGACGCATGGTAGCTCCCATATGAGTTTTAGAGCCCTGTTTTAATGGCAGAGTTAGTCAGATAAATGCTTCGATAACACTGGAGGGTGAGAGAATAAAGAGAGTAGACAGACATGTACACAAACCTCAGGCATAAATATAACACAAGGATTTTTGGTGTTGGGATCAATTTCGGTGCTGTTAGCATCTCGCAGACCAAGAATAGATCGAGCATACTCAATAACTGCAATTTGCATTCCAAGACAAATGCCAAGGAAAGGAATTTTGTTCTCCCGCGCATACTTTGCTGCAAGAATTTTTCCTTCCACCCCTCTGTCACCAAAGCCTCCTGGAACAAGAACACCATCTGCAGCCTGAAGATATACATTTGTTAAGAGGGCTAATAGAGAAACACTGACACTTAAGCGATATTTGAAGGAACCATTGTAACACAAACCTTCAACAACTTCCATGCAGCCTTATAAGCATCGGGATTCTGCAAGGAACAATTATTGTTGTCAAGAAGCGAAACAAATTAAAAAGATAGATGAAAATATGACAGACTAAGAATAAGTAATAATAACCTCTTTTTCGGTTGCATCTTCAAGATCGCAAGCTGAAATCCAATCAATAACAAGCTTCTTGCGGAGAGCAACAGAAGCATGTAAAAGAGCCTGCAGACAGCATAACAACGTTTATAGCCAGCAAGCATCACACAGTTACTTCCATATTGGAACGCATGTAACTTTCAGGTTGAAAGTATAGTTCAAAGTTTAAAGGTGGTAATAAGAAACCGCACCTTCGTTACAGAGAGATAGGCATCTGAAAGGCCTGTATACTTCCCAACCATGGCAATTCTCACCTGTAAATTATTGAGACAATAAGATTAGACTCTGGCAATAATCAAAGTCTAGATTTTTTATTTAAGAACTACTTGAGACCCACCGGTTCATGTAACAAGTCACAGATTCTTGCCCTTGAAGTCCATTCTTTTAAAGAAGGCTCCTTGGTAGTACTGCACATTATTAAATATAATTGCATAAGGACACATGATTACCAAAAATGATGTCAGAGAGATGAAAACTGAGAGAATAAGACAAACCTTTGAAGGTTCAGCACTCTTAAAATTGCTTCATGAGCCTTCTGATCCTAATCAAGAAAAGAAAAAAAAAATATGTGCAAGTTTTAAAAATTGGCAACCAACTACATATAGAAATGGATTTTGAAAGCTGCTTTAGAACTACTTACTTTTAAAAGCAAGGGAATGTGCCAGATGTTGGGTACATCATAGAGAGTGACGACGTTTTCTTCCTGGAAAGCACACAGCATTACTAATGTCAAATCTTTGAAAGCAGATAACTGAGATTTAAGTGATAAATGTATGCAGCATGTTAAACCTTTAACCAACATACCGGAACATGGCAAAATTGAGAGAGCTTTGCCTTTACATTCTCATCAAGTGCCTGAAAAATACACTCAAATTTAGAACTCAGAACCAACATGGTAATTGTGTTTATGTATCTATGACAGATATAGAGAGATTAATCTACCGCTGTGCTGCGACAAGCTAAAATATTTGGTGTCAAACCCTGGCTTCTCAGTCCCCGGACACTATGTTGGGTTGGTTTTGTTTTCTGAACATGGTAAACAAAAAAAACACTTTTAGACTGATAAAGTAATTCATCGTCTTTCCACTTAAAATGTTAAAACAAATTGTTTCTAACAAGTTACCTGTTCTCCAACAACACTTAGAACAGGTACAAGGCTGACATGAATCAAGCAAAAGTTGCCAGGACCTGAAATAAAGAGAATAGATTAAACGAAGTCCCCTAATAACGGAATATTATATAAAGAGGACTTATGTGTATCATATTAGTTGCAGAAAAAATTTCTTACCTACACGGTATGAAAACTGCCCTAAAGCCTCAATGAATGGCATCGATTCAATGTCTCCTGCATTTGGGAAAGTTTGTTTAAACATAAAGAAAACAAGGAAACAGCTCAAGCCGCCATGCATGAAAAACTTTGTTGAAATTGTACCTATAGTTCCTCCCAATTCTATGACACAAACATCGGCTGGACCTTCCTTTCCATCCACAGGTATCATCGCCACACGCTCAATCCACTCTTGAATAGTATCGGTAATGTGAGGGACAACCTACAGATTGAAAGATTATATGAAGGACATGAATCATACATGAAACTTGATGCAAGGAACACCAAAATATAAAGATAAAATCAGCAGTAAGATTATACCTGAACGGTTTTCCCCAAATAATCTCCCCTTCTCTCCTTATCAATAACAGCCTGTCGGGAACAAAAAACACAAGTAGTGAATTAGTAACGGAGTACCAGCCAAGTCTAGTGATTTTTACCAGCTCTAGTAGCTGATATATGAAATAAAATATGCAGTTAAACACACACTTGCCTGGTATATCTTCCCAGTAGTGATATTATTGTCCCGGGTCAACTTGATATCTAGGAACCGCTCATAGTTTCCGAGGTCAAGATCCACCTTTCAAACACAACAAAAAAAAAAAAGTCATTTTCATTCAGTGATAACCTGGGTTAATCAATCTCCTATTTAAGATTATAACACTTTGACTCCTCTTCTCTTCCTTCGTCTATAAGTAAAATGTTACTATTAACTACAATTTTCATTTGCACTGGCAAAAAAAAAAAAAAAAGATTTAGTAGTTCTAATCTATGTTTACAGTTGCTAATTCCAAACCACTCCAGACTACAGTCCAGTTTGTTGAAGGATAAAAACAAAGATTTGATAATCCTATTCAAAGCAAGAAGAGACCAACCTTCTCAAAAGTTAATAATCCCAAAGAAAGTGTTTGGAAGCATAGAGACATCAACCCATATAACAATAATTAAAAAGGAGGAAATTTGGATACCTCCCCGCCATCGTCTAAGACATATACTTCTCCATGCTCAAAAGGGGACATTGTTCCAGCATCAGTATTCAAGTAAGGATCTGCATCCAACAAGAATGGACACCAAAATTAATTAGATAAGGTTTGAATTAGAAGAAAGTTTTGAAACATGGTTTACAGAAAGAGATGGCAAAAATGAAGAAATAATTTAAGTATTAGTGTGATAATTTTATCAAATTCTGAATCAGTAAAAGATTTTTAAAATCAATAAGTTTCCAGGAAAAGGCCAAAAAGGAAATTGATAAAGAAGAGTTAAAAGTATCAGCAAAAATCTTAAAAATCCATATGAGGGAATCTTAATGTAAACAAAGGCATTATTGCAAATTAAACAAGAATTAAGAGAGAGTGGAAACTTTACATCTTTTGAATTCAAGTAGAGAAACAAATAACAAGGTGTGATCATAGTTAAAGTTCAGAAAAGGATGTGACAAGTTTCAAAGACAAAATAGAAAACTAAAAGGTGTGTTTTTTTCTCTCTCAGTTGCCAAACCAACCTCAAAAAATCAACATATTTTCAGTATAAACAGTAGAACTACATGAAAAGAACTCATCCCAGAAAGGAAAATTCATATCAAAAACATCTGTGCAACTTATACAGATTATTAAAGACAACAACAATAATAGCTTTTGTTTTTTTTTTTTTTCCAAAGAAAATGAAATTGAAAACTCCTGGAAAGAAGAAAGTAGAGAGAAAAGCAATTAATCAAACTCAAGTCTCCCAAAAAAAACAAATTAAACAAACAAAACAGAGAGAGTGAGGGAGTGAAGTAGAGACCAATCTTGATGGAAGTAACTCTAAGTCCACAAGCTTTGAGAAGAACACCAATACTACTGGCTGTCACTCCCTTGCCAAGACCACTAACAACTCCACCAGTCACCAACACATACTTCATTTTCTTCATCATTCTTCTTCCAACCAAACCCACCTAGTTTATGACAGAACAGAACAAAAACATGTCATGTTAACACTTATAATCAACAGACATTTGAGATAAAAGTTATATGGGGAAAAAAATCATAAACAAGAAAAACTAAAAATGAAACCTTTGTTTACACTATCAACTTGAACCCACCTGAGAAAATACTAAATATTAACAATTAAGTGCTCAAGTTATCTGCTTTTGGATAAAGAGGTGCAAAGAGCATGAACTGAAGAGAGAAAAAAAGAAATGGTTTTTTTTTCTCTTGTTTTTGGTAATAAATGTAAAAGAACCCACCAAACTCGAACCTTCTCAGTATCAGAGAAAACAATGCAAATGAGAGAAAGAATTGAATCAAAGGAATGAGAATGGGAATGGTTATATAGCCAATGGCGGCTTTTTATATACAAAAACATTGCTCATCCTAAACCCTCTAAACAAAATAAAAAATAAAAAATAAAAAAAGTGAAAAAGATTTTATCTTTATGTTATTTTCTTACTTGGGGTTTTCAGATTTCATATTTAAAACAAAAGAGAGAGAAATAAAATAAAATAAAAAATCACCCCCCACCTCCTCGAATGGAAGGCCTCCTTTTTTGTCTGGTGCTTCTGAGAAAACTGTAAGTCTTGTGACTACTGTACACACAGACACACACACACCACCCAATATAACCCAAACCCAATAACTACTTTTTTATTATTATTCAAACAAAACAGACAACCCTTTTAACTATATTAACTATAAACTATAAACTAAACTCAACTGATCATGTTCTGTTTCAAAGTTCAAAGATCAAACACTCACTCCTGGTTTTCAGATTTTTTTTTTTTTTTTTTTTTTTTTTTTTTGGGGTTTGTATTATTATGATAATTTTATTTTATTTTTTAATGAACAGATAATGTGGCATGTTACTTGGGTTACGGCTGCTTTTGAGTTTTGACCATTTCAATTTCATTTCATGTTACCTGTTATATTTCTATTGGCTCTGCTTAGCTCAACTCACAAGCCACAACTCTAGCTCGGCTTGATGGTTTAGACTCCACCTTTGTACCTACAAACACAATGTCTTTTTGAAAAGGATGTCCCACTTTATTTGCGTACATAAAGAATATGATTTGAATTTAAAAACTTAATTACATGGATTATGGTGTTTTGGAAGAAGAAATATTAGGTGGTGTTCAGTTTCATTTTTAAAAACAAAAAACAACTCTAATTTTTCAAAACAAAAAACAATTTTTTAAAAGTTATAAATAAAAAGTTAAAAATAACTTTTTATTGTTTTACACCTTTTTAAAAACAAACCATAACTTTTCCTAACTTTTCCCTCCAAACAATTATTTTACCCATTTCAAAAACATTACTAAACATATTTATATCATTTTCCATTTTTGAAAACTATTTTTAGAAAACACTACTAAACACGTTTACATTTTAAAAATATGATTTTTATTTTTAAAAATAGTTTTCAAAAACATCATTTTAAAAACGATACTAAACTCGTCCTTAGTGTTTTATTTACTTTTTCAATCATTATGTGTGCTTTAAATACCATCCAATTACATATTCAAAAATATCACGTTTTATTTTTGTATAGTGTTTTAGATATTCAACGATTTGTCGATAAAATGTCATAGTACTTGAAATAGAAAATGATTAAGACCGAAAATGAAAAGAAAATTAAGGTTTCCCAAAGTCTTTATAAATTCAACGACTCACCAACAGAAAGTGTAAATTACTTTTATAAAAAAAAATAACAAGTAAGATAAAACATGAAAAGAAAAAATAAAGGTAGAATGGAATATGGTTGTTTCCTACAGAGATTATAGGAATTGATCCAACTTTTGATCACTTTATATAACAAATTAAGGCTAAAATCTCAATTATATCAAAACCCTACTTTTGTGATTGTGAAATTCATAGCTTGGAACACAAGTTGGGATGCTTAATTAGGCTCAAAAATCTCAACTAAAACGGGTGGGACCATGTATGTAAATTGTGGTGAAATTTTATAGGCTTGAGACTTGAGAGTTGAGAGGCCTAAAAAGGGTAGCCAAAATTAGCAAGTCGGTCAAGTAGCCAAACCAAGAAAGTGATAACACTTTACTAGTCATGACTCATGACGACACATTAGGGATATCAATATGTGTTTTTATGGGACTATAGGTCAATCTCAGTGTCTCATTAATGAAATATATAGATAATGAATACGACCCTTTTATTAGACAAGATCGAATGATGCTTTTCATTAACCAGTTAAAAGCAATCAAATGGCACACCAACACTCGTTTAATAAAATCCATCAAAAAAAAAAAAAAAAAACACTCGTTTAAAAAATGTATTACATTTTAGTTTAAACTAGTGTGTCAACTCGTGTATCATAAGATTTTTTTTTATTAAAAAAAATTCTCCTTTAAATAATTATACATATGAAAAAATATATATATTTAGATAAATTAAAAACTTCAAAAGACTATTCTTTCAAATTTTTGATACTTGAAATACAAACACACGTATCAAATATTTACAAAATAGATCAACTAATGGAACATACTTCAATAGAAGTAGAGATATATGTACCAACATGGGTGTAACTTAACTGGTAGATAGACGAACTTGGGGTTTAGGTAAATGACTCTCAGGTCAGCAATTGAGATCCTCTACAGAGCTTAGAGCATCTTCTCCAATGCAGCTATGCATATTCAATCTCAAAATGACGTGACAAAATAATATATTAGATATTGTCAATATGACTGTCTACTTTTAGACAGTTTGTTGTACAGCTATTTTTTCGGTTGACTTAACAAGTATTTAAAAAGTAATGCTACTTTGTCCAAATTTGGTGCCCAAATGATGTGACAACACTCTAATCCATTCATTTAAACCATGCAAATCTAATACTATTTAAATGAATAGATTAGAGTGTTACCACATCATTTGAGCACCAAATTTGGGCAAAATAACATTACTCTAAAAAAAAAATTATGTTTTAAGTAAAAGCATTGGAGACCAAATTTTAAATTGATTGTCTATCAAATCTATTTTTGTACCACATAAGAAGCAAGTCTCTTGACATTGTTGTTATATGAACGATTATTGGTACACAATGCACTTTTACATTGGAGTGACTTGTGAAAAAAAATGCAATATATGATAAATAGACAGTCAAATAGTCAATTAAAAATATATTTCCAATGCAGCTGTGCATATTCAACCTCACGTTGATGTGGCAAAAAAAGTATTAAATATTGTCCAGATTCTCTCATCACTTTGTTATCACCTTTATAATTTATTGGCACGTGTTTAATATAAAAAATAAATGGTCTACATTATTTCTATTAATTTTCATGTTTTACCAGAACCAAAAGATAGAATTAATCGAAACCATTGATTTGAGTGAGGACAATATAGGATGAGGAGATGATCCAAATCCGGGATGGAGATAAGCAAAGAGGAGAATCTTAATCCATATATTATATATTAGAATTAATAGAGCATTAAATAAAGATACTTCATATTATAGGAGGAATTGCACAAACATCTCTCGATGTTTGATAAAATTGCACGGATATGACAGTTTTGGTCATATATATACAAACTTTCCTTAACATTTAAATATTGTTGCACAAATATCCTCCAACGTTAGATAGATCCATTAATCAATGGTCAAAACAGTAAAAAGTCTAAAATACCTTTTATTTTTATTTTAAATAAACTAAAAAAATTAAAAAAATAAGATTTAAAAATATTTTTTAAAAATATTTTAGAAAATATAAATGTATCTTAAATCTAAAACCTTGAAAAAAAATTCATCTTTACAAATAAAAAAATAGTTTAAAAAAAAATTAATAATAAAAAAAGTTTAAATTTATAAAAAATCAAGGGGGAATTGCAAACTAAATTTTTTTTTAAAATGATTTTTTTTTTTATATATATATATATAGGTTTTAGATTTAAGATACATTTATGTTTTCTAAAATATTTTTTATCTTATTTTTAAATATTTTTTATCTTATTTTTAAAAAAAAAAATTAGTTTATTTAAAATATAAATATAAGATATTTTAGACTTTTTACACGTTGACCATTGACTAGTGGATCCATCTAACGGTAATGAATGTTTATACAACAATTTTTAAATGTTGAGAAAAGTTTGTGCATATATGACCAAAATCGCTTTATCCGTACAATTTTATCAAATCTCGATGTTTCTGCAATTCCCCCCATATTATATAATTAATTAAAAAAAAAAACATTAAATAAGGACACTTCATATTATACATTATAATTAATAGAGACACTTGGCAGCTTTTGAAAGGAATAAACTATTTTTATATTATAACAATAAATAATTATATGATTCTTTTTTGATGCTTTTTCCGATCGGTCCAACTTTAATTAAAAATAAAATAAAATGAACCCAATATGATTTAAAGCCAAAAGGTTTTATTTTTTTAGGTTTAAATTATTTTTTAATATATATATAATAAAATAAATATTGTATCTCCATACACCCTCTATTCACATACAACCACCCTTAAAAAATATATAGCAAAGAAAAAATTTAAATTAATTAAATAATTAACTTTAATTCCTTATCAGAGTAAAAAAAAATAATTTTTCTTTCCTTTTTCTTCTTTTTATAAAAACAGTTATTTCTCCCCGTTCTTCAAAATTGGTTCAATCTATTTATCAACATCAACATTTAAATATGTTTAAATGAATATTATGGCTTTAAATATTTTATTTTGTTACTTTTAATATATATATATATATATGTGTGTGTTGAAATTTTAGGGTTATTGTTAAATATAGATAATGAGATTTTATGAGTAATCCAATTTTAAATTTACAAAGTAACGATGTTGTTAAATAAATTTCATTAAATTTCTCAGAACAATGTATTAGTATATTTCAAATGAATCAAACTTATACAAAAATATTGTATAATTTAATTTGTGTTCGTATTTGCATTTCATATATGTTTCTCTTATAATTTAATTTAAATTATACATTTTACTAACGTATTTATTTAGAATATATATTTTACAGGGACATCTCACTATGTCATCTTTTTTATTAATTACTATTTTGACTCGTATTAACTTATCTTAATTGTGAATATGAATGAGAGAAATAAAGGAGAATTGATTGACCAATAAGAAAGAATTTATAGTCAAAACTTCTAAAGATAACACGTTATAAGTTGATGCTCTATTATTGAATATGATATAGATATTTTGTATAGTATAATCAATAGTTTAAATAAAGCACATTTAGGTCACACATATAGTGATTGTTCTAAACATGTTCCGGTAATCCCGTAACTCATTCAGTCATTCGGTATCATATTAAAAAAAAAAAAAAAAAAAGTTTAAATAACTTATAAAGTACATAATTAATGTAGTATAGCTATTCCCTTCTAAGGCTCCATCCCCTTTTCAAATCTTTCAAATTCTATATTTCCTTTTCTTTTCTTTTCTTTTCTTTTTCTTTTCTTTTCTCTTCTCCAATAAAATTTTATCTTAAAAAAAATAAAAATACAAAAGTAGAGAATATAACAAACATTCATGATAGTTACAGGTAACTTGATAATTGTCGTTGTACAAGGAAAGAATATTCCAATACCATCTCAAAATTAAACACATAAAATTTTTATATCTTCAAAAAAAAAAAAAGTAAAAAACGTTTGATCCTTCTATCCACTTTCCGAAAGTACTATAAAGAAAGAAAAAGAAAAAGAAAAAAAAAATGATGATAAAAATGTTTATATTAAAAAACAGAACAAAAAATGTGGTCAAGGCTTGGCAAAGAGAATCCTTGGGTTTCAAGAAATCTCACCTGATTACCAAACCAACTACCAACGAACCCATCAATTATTTCATTTCCATTTTCATTTTCCTTTCAAAAACTTCTACAAATATTATATACGAGGTCCTCTTTAACACATTAACCCAAAAAATAACGCTTCACGTAAACAACATATTATTTCGGTTTTGGATTTTTTTTTTTTTTTTTTTTTAAATAACTTTAGTATAATTAGAATCAATTTAATTTTTTATACTAAGAGTTTTTTTTTACTAATACTAGAAGATCTAAAAATTTAATTCAAATTTCAATCCGAATGATGTGGCAAGTGGTTTTTTATTAATCACATCATCTCATGTTGTGTATGGTAACGACAACTCATTAACCACATCATTTGAGTTGCAATTTTGGTTATTTATTTGGGTTGTATAACATTACTTTTTTTTTTTCTTTTTTTTTTTTGTCTTTTAATTTCTTAATATTTGTTGTAATATTACATATTAACTCAAGCCTTAAATGTCATATCATAAGACTGCTAGGGGTACCTTCAACCCTGTAACAAAAACACCAAATTAGAGCAAGATGTGCTCTCCAACCCTGCACCAAACATCTACACTATTTTGCATCCATCAAGTGGCACAACATTGTAGATTCAGCGCAACACTTCCTTCTTTTTTTTTTTTTTTTTTTAATTGTTTCATTTGTTTTTATTGGTTGAGTATATTATTTTTTATTGAGAAATAATAATAAATAAATAAAAAAGGATTATTTAAACGATTATTGTTTTTTATTGTAACATTTGGTGTAATGGGTTGGAAATTGAAAAAATAAATAGTGTGAAAGTTGTACCATTTTAGTGTAAAAGTTGCATCAAATTGGATTTTTGAGCTGGAGATGGCCTTAGTAGTTTGATTGATTTTGTATATTGAATATTTGAATATTCATTTCATGAAAAAATGGGATATTGTTTTGCCTTGTACCAACCCTTCAAAGGGACCCATAAATTTCTTTACTCATGACTTAATGTTTGGATAATACTCAACACTCTCAACATCCAATCCAATCCATTTTTCTTTTGTCCCTCAAATTATATGATAAAAATATTAAATATATTTGTGATTTTGAAAGCTTCTCTATTTTTTGGAAGTTGAAGTGTTAATTTAATTTTGAATTGTCTACCTAATACTTACAATAATATTTTGGTGGGAAGCTTGAAAATATATCTATATTGAAAATTGAGCCAAAAAGATGACAAGGTGTTGAAAATTGAGGTCCATATTTGATGGCTTTTTTTTTTTTTTTTCTTGAATGTATTCTTTTGGGTAATTGTGTAATTTCTTTATTTAATTTATATAGTTAAGAAATTTTTTCATACATAATATGTATAAAATTAAAAGTTATTTGTATGGGATGAATGTAACATTGTAACATGACCTAAAACATGACATTACACACACATAGTTTCTCCTTAGACGAATTGACTTCATTAATGTCAATTCTATAATTATCGTAATTAGATCTATATATATTTTTTTCAATCAAAATATGACACGTATCATCCTAACTTTTAAAATTTAGGATGACTTTTAGGTATATAGATATAAAATTATGAAATAGTAATTTCTTTTTTAAAAAAAAAAAAAAAATTAACTTTGATATATTTTTTAATTTATATAATTTTCAAACTCCCAAAATATATGAGATTCTTGTCATCAATGTCAAAATCATGAATTTTTTTTCCCAGTTTTCTAGAAGTATTGAATTTTTCTTTTGAATTTTCAGTTGTGCAATATGAGATTGTCCAACACCTTAAAAACACTTCCATCCATATTTAGAATTGAAAAGCTTGAACTCAAAATATTTCAATATTAACCAACCAAATTTTGGAGCACACTTTCTCTATTATTGATCATATTATATAGAAACTCTTGGCAGAAATATTAATCTATGAAATTAATTGAATTTAAAATTTGAAAAGCCAAATCAAATTTGATGATCTTACACCCACATACAAAATTAAGAAATTATTATCAACTATTAGTCAAATAATCTTATCTTTTTTGTACACCTATACGTAGTTAAAATGAGATCAAATACTGTATGTGTGACTTTGATATTTACTCGAGATACCATTGTAAAAAGTCCTCACATATACTTATTATAAAAGGGGGCACATGTACTCGTTTGATTGGCTTATGCACTTAGGATCTTAATTGATTACACGATGAAACATGCTTACTTTTGATTGGTCTAAACAAAGCTCAATAACTAAACAAAACTGATTTTTCACATCACCAGAAAAGGTTAAACGACTCCTATATCAGATAATCTAAATAATTTTAATCTAATATTTAATGATTTTTTTTATTTTTTATTTTTTGTGGGTGTAAAGCCTAAATGCCTAATACTTCCAATTTAAAGAAAGAAAGAAAAAATAATAAAAGAAAAGTTGACCGTTGACTATCATACACGTGGAGGTGACAGGCTGCATTCGCGCCTGTCGTTGCGCCGCTTAGAAGTAATCGCATGTGGTCCCCTCCAACAACCACCGATACACCTCAACTCTACATGTCACCACGTAAGCTCCAACTGTTCTCATTCAAGTCAACGTGGAACACTAGAGCTATGATTTTGGATTTGGTAGTTGACATAGTTGTTGTTAGTTGTTTACTATGAATACCCTTTCCTCAATTCCTCTAAATAAAATTGTAATATATCATCCAAATAAATTAAATTATCTTTAAAACTAGGTTGAAATGTTGAATATTATCCGTAAGGGATTAGCAGAATGATTAAATCTACGGTGTGGTCCAAAAATGTCGAAGATTGATTTTCCTTGAAATACTTACCTACATATCCATTGAATTTATGGGGCCTTGATTTTGTCTTTTAACATGTATATATATATATAATTTTATATTGTCAGTTCAACATAATATAAAATATATCATGACGAAGAATATGAACCATAGATTTACATACTTTGACTCAAAGTGTATGCACTTATCAAAATTTCTCCATAATCTATGGTCCACAATCTTCGTCTTTATATAAAATATATCAGTACGATCTGACAATAGAAAGACTATATATATATATATTCTATTATCAGTTCGTCATGACAATAAATATATCAAGACGAAAAATGTGGACCACTAGATTTACATACTTTGACTCAATATGTATGTACTTGTCAAAATTTCTTCATAATCTATGGTCCACATTTTTCGTTCTGATATATTTATTGTTAAGACGAACTGATAATAGAAAGATTATATATATATAATTTCATATGAGGATATCCTGATATAATTTCATAAGGATATTAAATGTGAGTCACTAGTTTTACATGCTTTGACTCAAGTGTGTATGCACTTGTCAAAACTAGTGGCTCACATTCAATATCCTCATGAAGTTATATCAGGACGTCATCGTGAGAACGGGATTATATATATATATATATTCAAGGCAGTCAGTGCGCACTGATAATCAATGTGTTTCATGTGAACCACTAGATTTACATGCTTGAACTCAAGTGTGTATGCACTAGTCAGTACTTTTCCATAATCAATGGCTCACATGCAACGCATATAAACGTGTACTGATCAAAACAGGACTATATATATATATATATTAAAATTAAATATAAATGGATGAAGTAGGGGACCATCTTATATATATTTCTTTTTATTTTTGAAAATAAATATTTCTAGAATAAAAAAGGTTTACAATAACTTTTTTAATCATCTAATCCATTTGATTTTTAGTTAGGAAACATGTTGGATCAAGACACGACTTTAGATTTATGACACTTGAGCATGCTTATCCATGAAGTACCAAATTTATTATTTATTTTTTTGAAATATGAATTACTGATTTTCACCCCTTCAAAATACTCAAACAAAAAACAATCACAATATATATATATATATATATATTAAAGAAATGTATTGCAATGTTTAAGGAATCAAAAAAAAGGTAGGTGTGGGTGGAAGTTTAGATTTTAGAGGAAGTAAATTAAAAAGAGCTATTTACAATTTATTCCCTTGATTTTAACACAATATCAAATTTTAAATGTCTTTAAATTTATTGTGTTTGTGGTCCCTACATTTTCGTAAATACATCAATTTGATCCATTTAACCAGATTTTTAACGGTCAAATCTCACATAAAATGTAAAATGACATTTCTACCCTTACCTTCTGTTTAACACCCTAAAAGGCTCATTTGGTGCGTAAGATAGAATATGATTATGTTCATGGGATTGGATTGGATTGGATTGGATTGGATGAGATAAGATTGAACTAAAATTAGTACTGTGATGTGTTTGATGATGTATGTGATTGGATTAAAATAGTTATATCTTTTGTTTGGTATAGAATGAGATTTAGAGATTGGATAAAAAATTAATTTTATTATATATTTAATATATCGCAAAATTGATTGATATAAAATTAAATTAAATTATATTTAAATAAATTAAATATTTAAAACTAAAAAAAATAAAAATATTTAAAATTAATATTAAAGAAAATAACATCTTTTAATTAATATTTAATATTTTTAAAATATTTTTAAATATTATAATAAAATATATTAAATAAATATAAGATTTAGAATTAAATTAAAAATAAAAGAAGAAGAATTTAAAAATATATATGAGATAAAATAGCCCACATCACCTGAATAAAATGGTTTCATATAATTGAATTGGTTAAAATAATTATTTAAATTAAGTTTTGAAAAAAATTAAAATATTTAAAACCAATTTAAAAAAAAATAATATTTATTTTTATTTGTTAAAATTGAAAATTATTATTTTTAAAATGTTTAAAATAAAATATTTTATTATTATTACAATATATTTATATTTTAATCCCATAAAAAAAAAAAATTTGAAAAGAGAAAAAAAAAAAAAAGAAAAAAAAAGTATAAAGTGATGAGACTAATTAATCACACATTGGTGAGATAAATTGATTGCATGAGATTAAATAATCACATCCTATTTAAGCAACAAACATATGATTTATGACTAACATTAGTCATATCCCATGTAACAAACATGGTATAAAAGTACTAATTTATCCCTAAAAAATTCTAACAATTACAATTGTACTTGAGATTGTTAAGACAGAAATACCCTTAATAATATGTATTTTTACAATTTCACATGACTTGTAATTCAATGAAAGTCCGAATAAATTTGAAAATAAAAAAGTTATAACTTATAAAAATGGTTAAATATTAATGAAAATATGTTTTTTCATTAAAGAAAATGAAAAGAATTTTTTTTAACATATAATAATAAGAAGGATCTCGACCTTCCATCAATCTCTGTAATGAACGGTGGAAATCAGAACCATAAACAAATTTAGAAAAAAAAAAATACAAGAAAAATGAACAAAAAAAAAAAAATGATGGTTGGATTAGATCTCCATGGGAAAGAGATCGAGGGTTGAGCCTCCATCTCCAGTTCACGATTCCATACTTAAATTATTATAGAGGATGCCTACATCACCCTTGATAGCTTCTGTGTTAAGAAATAATTTTCTTGATTTTTTTTTTTTTTTTTTTTCAATTTGACTGGAAGACGTACCTTCTCATCAACTAAGATAGTTAGGTGAAACTACACAAATATGTGAAAAAGAGTGCCTCAAATACCGTTATAAAAAGCATATTGGAACCATTAAATTTGACTAACAAATGATTAACAAAGAGACCGAATTGATCTATTTATGAAAATTTAAGGATCATAGGCACTAAAAATGGAAAGATATTGAATAATTTATATTTCACTAAAAACTAGGGACTAAATTGTAAATCGTAAAATATTGAAGAAAAGAGGCAATGATTTGAGTGAGTGGGTAGGGTTGACCCATTTTACATGTTTGGTAGGAAGCATATCACATTTCAGAATCCCCATGCATGCATGCGTATTGCTTCTTTTATTATTTTTCTTTTTTCTCTTCTCTTTCTCTCAACATAAAGAGAAATTTAATTTAATTAATTGGCCTATTAACTCTAAGATCTATACTTTTTGATTAATTAAATATAAATATAGATTTATAGGTCAGTAGGTGGGTAGTTAATTAATAATTATAGGTGCTCAACTTGGTTCCGTGATATCATAAACCATTTATTTTCTTGATACGGTCTCTCTTAAATAAAATTATTTACAACTCGAATACCGTTAATGCCATCCCAATACTATTTTATTATCTCACAATACATAAGAAGGATTTTCCTACCCTTGTTTAGTTGTTTTTCTATGAGTAATGTGGAAATTGAACCTCATTAGTCATAACTATAATACGAACACATTCAATCCCCATAATACTTGCCATATCATTATTAAAATTAGTTTTCGAAAAAAAATAAAATTAATTAGGCCATGTGTTCTATTAAAGAAGCATAACTATTGTTACTACATGCACATCCACATTAAAACATATCTAACCATGTAAACATTTACGCTTTTTAAACACTATCCATATGTATTATATGGATACAAGAAATTCGAATCTGTCACCGTACCATAACAAAACACATGTTACGTTCAAATCCGCATGAGTTGCATGTACACATACATATACAAATACAAGAAGTTCGAATGTACATGTCACGACTCACGAGACCATAACACAACCGTAACAAGATCGATGATGGTAGTAGGGATGGAAATGGGTCGGGTCTTATTAAGCTCGGATCAGAACTTGCGAAACATTTTGAGATACAGACCCGACCGTGAACCAGAATAATTTTACAGGTTTGGGTCTCGACCCGTAGGTTTTAAGGAAACCTGAACCCATCCCGCGGATCTACAACCTGTGAACATAACATGTTATTATAATTAGCAACTCAAAACGATGTCATTTTGACTATGATTTTTTGTAAAGTAATCGAATTTGCAGATTCGGGTTCGATTTTGTTTACCAAACCCAAACCCGACTTGAGTTTAGATTTTCATAAACAAACCTGACCCGCAATCCGAATAGTAAAATTCATACCCTACCCAAGGTTGGACTGTTGGAGTCAGAAGTCAGTACTGTTTCAAGTCCATTTTTGCTCACCCCCCTTCGAGGGCCTCCAACACTTGACATTAGGAATGGCAATGGAGCGGGTTCAGGTGGGTTTGGCAAAATCCAAACCCAAACCCATGAATTTTTGTGTCTACCAAACCCGTTCACAAACCCATGAAAATAAACGGGTTCTGGTTCTGGTTTATTGGGGGACACCCAAACCCGCCCATGAACTCGTGAAACAAGTGGGTCCACGAGTAAAACCCGTGAACCTGCCAATTTATTTTATTTTATTTTATTTTAATTATTTCTATATTATTTAAATATATGAAATATTATAATTTTAAAGAATAAAAACACTTAATATATTGAAATATTTACATTTTATTCTCTATATAATTAAAATTTTTTATTGAAGTTTAAATTTATAATATTTTAAATAATAAAATATTATATCATTTTTATTATTTGTGGGTACGCGGGTTTGGGTATGGATTTTTTTCCAAATCCATACCCGAACGCGAACCCGTGACGGGTACAATTTTCAAACCCAAACCCGCCCACGGGTACACTTATCCCAACCCAAACCCTTTTTAAGCGGGTTGGGTTCGGACGGGTCCCACGGATTCGGGTTTAATTGCCATCCCTACTTGACATGTGTCAGAAGAGGGGTATTTTTGAGTGATGCTGTTGACAATCCACTAAATATCTTTCCACACTCCAGTTTAATTTTTTTTTAAAAAAAATTATTACAATTTTATCCTAATTAAAATTACTAAAAAGACCATGCATGTATGGCTAGGGCTGTAAAATATCATCATCAAAAAGATTGAAATCCAATTTTAATATTGAATTCGACATTAAAGGAGTGGCAATTTTTTTTATAAAGGATTGAAATCCACAATTTTAATATTTTATCTACAGTAAACCAATCATTTTTTTTTTTTTTTTTTTATCTTTTTGCTTTTCATAAACCCTAAAACATTTTTTTTTCAACATCATTAAAAATTTATTTGATTTCGAAGTGATGAGAATGATTAACAATAATAATGAAACAATTTTTTTTTAAAGTGTTAGATTTTTGCAGATTTTTTTTTACATAAACAAATAAAAAAAATCATAATATTTTTTTACAGCAAGATTTTATGATTGAGCGTTTAAAAAAAAATATGTTAAAAGGTAAAAAGGATAATTTTGGAAAAAAATGGAGTGCCTTTAAAACTTTTTAAAATTCAAATTTTTATAATGAAGTGTATTTAGAAAATGAATGTGAAAAGAAAAAAATTGGATTGTAAGGAAAAAAATTTAGTATTTTTATCCAAAAATTGTTATGTATTTAGATAAAAATACTTTCTCCCGAGGGTAATGCTCACCCTTCTCCCTAGAAACATATGTCAAGTGTTGGGAAGAAGGGTGATGCTCACCTCTTCAAAGGGAGTGAGGAAAGTAACCGTGAAATTGCCATCCCGACATGATTGTGAGTGGGGTTGGGGTTAGGTTGGTCGTTAAGTCATGAGTGTAGAAGGAGAGAGAGATGAAGAGAGTGTGGGGATAGTGTCGGTTATTGACAGTTTTTGCCGCGTTAGCGACACGTGCTTTTCTCTCTCTCTTTCTCAAAAAAACACATCATAAACGGTTGACCGTTCTACATCTGTACGGTCCATAAGTGGTCCACACTTCCTAACTCCTGCCGACAAATTTACTCATTCAGTGTTGTTTTAAAAAATAAAAAAAATAAAAAAATAAAAAATTTACTCGTTCAGTGGGTCCCACAGTGACACGTGATGCAATAAACAAAAAACATTACATTGGACCTTCCTCCCTCCCTCCCTCCACAACTTCCACTGCCACGTGACGGTTCATGTCTCTATTTGAATAAAAATAATATTTAAAAAAATGTTGAAAATCCAAATCCTTGCAAGCAAAAACAAATAAGTAAATTAGTTTACATGGTTTGTTTGATTAGGTCAAATGTTAATCAGTATTAGTTTTTCTTGTTTTTGTTTGTTGTTGTTTTGTCTCAGTGCCGACATGCGACATGCCTCCAAGGATTTGGCTTTGTTCCTTTTTTTCCTTCTTCCCTTTTCTGAGATCAAACGCGTTGCTTCGAAATGACGACCGGATTCTGTATTAATCTAAGTTTTTGTTGGTAGTCAAAGGTGCAACGTGTACGTGGTTAACGTTTAGGGATTGTGTTCCTAACTTTAGAAGATTCAAAAAGTTAGAAAATATTCTTTGGATAAACCTACACGTCTTAAAACAGTAAATATCATGATAGATTTTGAGACCAAGAACGGATATTATTCTATATGAATTAAATGAACTTTATATAGTTAATGAATTGGAACGAATGATGTAAACGGTACAAGTGTTAATCTAGGTAAGTCACAACAAAACCTTGATCAGACTATTCGTAAAAAGTAATTAGGTTTTTTTTTTTTTGTTGAAAACTTTCGTCATTGGTAGGATTAGAGCCGTTGACCTGGGAGTCATTTGTCTAAATCCCAAGCTCGTCCATCTACCGGTTAAGTTACGCCCTTGTTAACACACAAATAACTAGTCTTATCATCGACCTGGCGGGCATACTTAATTCTTCGGTTAGATTTATTTTCTTTTACTTAATCGGCAATTCGTTTTCTTATAATTAAGAAGAAAATAATGTAACGAACGAACGTAATCTCAACCATTTAAAATGCATGGATACAAGGTACTCAACGTGGATTTGTTTGAAAGACAATAAAAAAGTGGTCACCGGTTACAGTCTAACAGAGTAAGAAGACAATAGTAGGAAAAACAGCCAACTGATAAATAACTGTAAACCGTTCAAGTGGGAGTTGATGTTATTTCAACCTCTAACTCCACGTGTCATAACTCACAAGATTATATATATAAAATGAAACCCTGGAAGAAGAAGGAAGAGGCCATGAAATTTGATTCTCTGAAGATTTTACAAGATCAGAAGGAAGAGGCCATGAAATTTGATTCTCTGAAGATTTTACAAGTTTGATCTGTCAACTTCATCACATGGACTGACTTCATGATACATTACTCTCTCTCTCTCTCTCTCTCTCTCCTAGCTACTCCCTTATTTTCTCAAATGCCTCCTACAAATTTAGAATACTCCGGAGATTAAGGAGGGGTATGTAACTCGAACTCACATGTAAAAATGTGTTAGATGTGAGGTACAATCTTCATAGTCTAGATATGAGGTACATATTGCTAGAATTATGAGATTGAATTCGGTAAGAATTATGCGAATGCTAGAATTACGGGATTGAATTGGGCAATACTCTTAGTTAATGATTACCTTTATTCTCCTCTTAATTATAGGGTATTTCCTTTTTTTTTTTTTTTTTTTTTTAAGTTCCCTGTATTATTATTTTGTAATTGAGGAAATAAGGGTATATAGCACTTTTTCAAAATGGATTTGTGTAACTACAACCACTTTAATAACTCATGTTTTAATAGCACCAAAAATGGAATTTGGACAAAAATACCCCTCAGCTTCTTTTCTTTTCTCTTTTCTGTCCTTCATCTTCTTTCTTCTTCTTTTTCCCCAAACCTCCATTGATGGAGCTTCAATGGAGGTGCCACCGTCGACCGGCGAGTTGATGGACAAAACCACCGGCAAAACGTCTGTCGTGCGCCACCGATTGTAACGGAAGTATCCATTTTCAATTTCGAGCTGTATGGAGAGAGAAACAAAGCCAAACCCGAATAGTTTTCGAACCTTCATTGTCAGATCTGCAACGATCCGTCGCGAATTTGATGAAACCGATGGCACCAATGAACTCGACGTCGTCCAATCTTCCAGATCCGACTATCTCCGGAGTCAACCGGCGCCGTCGTCAGCACTGTCACCATTGATGGAGGTCGAACAGAATAAGTCTCGAACAAACTGGGATTAAGTCTCGAAACGCATCAACAAGTCTCGAAAATTCGCGAAAATGTCACAATAAGTCTCGAATTTTCGAGAAAAAAAAGAAGCAACAAACTGGGATTAAGTTTCGAAACGCATCAATAAGTCTAGAAAATGTCACCGAAAATGTCACAATAAGTCTCGAATTTTCGAGAAAAAAAAAAGCAAAAGAAAAGAGTAAGTGGGGGTATTTTGGTCTCATCACCTATTTTGGTGCTATTAAAACATGACTTATTAATGTGGTGCTATTTGTACAAGTCCTCCCCTAAAAAATGCTATTTAATTTTTGAACCCTTTTGTAATTACTCGTTTTGATTATTTTCTTGTAAATGGTCCTTATATGTATTCTATATATTGTAGTAATATAATGAACAAAATTATCAAAAAATTATTTCACAATTGTGTTATTTTGATATGGTATCAGAGCCACCTTCAATCCCCTCTTCTTTACACTAGGAATTGAAATTTGGTCATGCGTTCACAATTGTTATTTTTGTTTTTATTATTCCGCTACAAAATTCTTTTTTAGTTTCTTTATCACCATGACTAATTCAAAGAATAGTAGTGAATATTCTCTAACAAAGAAGAATGAATCTACTACTCTATCTGGACTTGCTATTAAGTCAGGTATGTCTAACTCTACTATTAAGCTTTTGTATTTTACTGCCTTACTGGAAATAGTGATTGGATAATTGACTCTGGTGCAATGGATTATATGACTTGTGATCGTTATAGGTTTAGCCATTTATTTTCTAAATGTTCCAAAACTACCATTACCAATGTCAATGATGTATCATCTCATGTTATTGGAGTCGGTACTGTCCCCTTATCTCCTACATTAACTATCAAAGATGTCTTGTTTGTTCCATCACTAAATTGCAATCCTCTCTTTGGTAATCAAATAACCAAGTCTCATAATTGTGTTGCTCTATTTTTTTCTATTCACTGTATTTTTCAGAATATCCCAAGGAGAAGATTGGTGGTGGTAAACAAAGTGGAGGATAGTAATATCTGGATGATGAGTTCCAATGATCCAACAGAGAAGGTCAAGCTCACTTGGTGAATGAAAATTTGGTGAACAAGAAGAAAGAAGAGATTTGGTTATGGCACAGAAGACTAGGACATCCCTCATTTAGTTATCTTAGGAGATTGTTGTTTCCTTCTTTATTTAGTGGTTGTAATTTTTAGATTTTATTTGCAAAACTTGTGTTATGGCAAAGAGCCATCGTACAGTTTTCCATTTGAGTGATAATAAAGCAAATCTTCCCTTTTCATTAGTTCATTCGGATGTTTGGGGATTGACACCAATTTCTACTCATAATGTGATGAAGTGGTTTGTTACTTTTGTAGTTTTGTGGACGACTGTACTAGATTGACTTGGGTTTATTAACTGAAGCACAAGAGTGATATTTGCACAATTTTTCACCTTTTTCATCATATGATGGCTACATAGTTTGGCACTTCAATAAAAGTCCTTCGTTCGGATAATGGGATGAATACTTCAAGCAATAATTGACAGAGTTCATGCGTTCGGTGGGTGTTATTCATCAATCAACTTGTCCTTATTCCCCTCAATAAAATGGTGTCGCATAGCGGAAAAATAGATATTTATTGGAAGTTACTCGGTCTATTTTGATTAGTGGACATGTTCATTCTCATTTCTGGGGTGAAGCTTTGAATTTGGCAATCTACTTGATAAATCGCACACCCTATAGTGTTCTCAATTTTAGAAGACCATTGGATTCACTCTCCGATCATTGTAATCTTCCGCTGATGGTACTTCTAACTCCTCGAATTTTTGTGTGTGTGGTCTATGTTCACTTACATCCACATCAACGTACTAATTAAGCTTGATTCTCGTGCTTTGAAATGTTTGTTTGTGGGGTATGGAATCAATCAAAAAGGTTATAAGTGTTATGATTCGTCTTCTAAGAGATTTTATGTTTCCTTAGATGTCGTTTTTCATGAGAAAGATCTCTACACACCACCGATTACTAATTCATCACTTCAGGGGGAAAATCGAGATGAAGAATCATGAAGACTTACAAGCATTTTTTTTTCCTTTGGATTCGGATTTCTCCATTATCTAGATAATCGGAAATGATACAACCGATACTAACAGTCGACCCAACGAAGGTGGTTGGTCTCCGATTGCTGAAACGATGACTCCAAACGTCGAAACTGATTCCCTTTAGATAGTACATCGTCTCCTAGCACTCCAACAAAACCACTGGGCCAATCTTCTCCTAAGACTCCATTAGAGGTACTTTCTAATCTTAATCCTACACTTGTTGATAATGTTAATCTTGAGTCTCAATCGTCCCAATATCACCTTCCACCCCATTCTAACCCTGGCATACCACTTATTAGATATGAACTTGATCCTAAAGCCAAAGCTAGATATCCCATTAGTGATTATGTGTCTTCCCAAAAGTTGTCCAAGCCATATACATCCTATGTACTGTAGTTATCATCTGTCTCTATTCCTAGTAAAATGCAAGAAGCTTTAGAAGATACTAGATGGACAAAAGCTATGGTAGAATAAATAGCAGCACTTGAAAAGAATGCTACTTGGGAACTTGTGCCTCTACCTAAAGGAAAGAAAACCATGGGATGTAAATGAGTTTTTACAATCTAGCATAAGACAGATGAAACCATTAAAAGGTACAAAGCCCAATTAGTTACAAAAGGGTATACACAGTCTTAAATGAGTTTTTACAATCTAGCATAAGACAGATGAAACCATTAAAAGGTACAAAGCCCAATTAGTTACAAAAGGGTATACACAGTCTTATATGGTCGATTATCAAGACACTTTTGCACTGATTGCCAAGCTTAATACAGTGAGAGTACTCTTGTCTTTGGCAGTCAATCAGAATTGGCCACTTCTTTAGTTTGATGCAAAAAATGCTTTTTTACATGGAGATCTTGCCGAAGAAGTGTGTATATGGATCCTCCTTCGGATATAGAGAAGTACTCCGATGCTTTGATGGTTTGCAAACTCGATCAAAAAGGCATTGTATGGGTTGAAGCAATCTCTAAGAGCTTGGTTTGGTAGATTTACCAAGTCAATGAAGAATTTTGCCATAAACAAAGCAACTTAGATCACACTTTGTTTTTAAAACACCGAAATAGTAAAATTTCTACTGTGATTATCTATGTTGATGATATGGTGGTGACAAGTGATGATCAAGATGAGATTGATAACTTGAAACGACACTTGGCCTCAGAATTTGAAATGAAACAGCTTGGTGGCTAAAAGTACTTTCTTGGGATTGAAGTAGCTCGATCAAAGAATAGTATTTTCTTGTCTTAACGGAAATACATTCTTGATTTATTAACTCAAATTGGAATGCTTGGATGTAAGCCCGTCGATACTCCTATTGAGCAAAATCATAGTTGTTTCATTGTTTAGATGCAACTTCTACTAAGAAAGGGAGGTACCAGAGACTCATGGAAAAATTAATTTATTTGTCTCATGCTAGGCTAGATATTGCTTAGGAGGTGTGTGTAATGAGTTAGTTTATGCATGATTCTCATAAACCTCACATGGATGTCGTGGAATTCATATTGAGGCATTTGAAGTCTGCTCTGGGTAAAGGTTACTATTCACCAAGCATAATCACCTAAAGGTGGAAGGCTATATTGGTGCAGATTGGGTAGGTTCAATAGATAATAGAAGATCTACTTCAAGGTACTTTACTTTTGTAGGGGGAAACCTTATGACTTGGAGAAGTAAAAAAGCAGTCGGTAGTAGCGAGGTCTAGTGTAGAAGCTAAGTACAGAGGCATGGCTTTTGGAGTGTGTGAATTATTATGGTTGAAAAACTTATTAGGGGATTTGGGTGTTAACTCTAAGGATGCAATGAAGTTGTATTGCGATAACACTTAAGCTATAGAAATTGCCCATAATCCGGTTCAACATGATTGGACAAAGCACGTAGAATATTTCATCAAAGAGAAACTTGAAGTTGTGATTATTATGTTTCCTTTTGTGTAGTCTGAAGACCAACTAACCAATGTACTTACCAAAGCTGTAGCTAGCAAAGGATTTGATGACTCTCTGGGCAAGTTAGGCGTGTGCGATATTCGTGCTCCAACTAGAGGGGGAGTATTAGAATAATGGGATTGAATTGGGCAAGAATTATGGGATTGAATTGGGCAATATTTTTAGTCAATGATTGCCTTTATTCTCCTCTTAATTATAGGGTATTTCTTTTTAATTTTTTTCCTATATTATTATTTTGTAATTACTCGTTTTGATTCTTTCCTTATAAATGGTCCTTATATGTATTCTATATATTGTAGAAACACAATGAATAAAATTATCAAAAAATCATTTCACAATTGTGTTATTTTGATACATATCACTGAAAATGGTATGATATGTGTTCTGAGATTTTTAAGAGTTTGACATTGATCAGATGAATATATAATTTATATCACTCAAATGATGTGGCAAATTCTTACCATATCATTTGTTGACGGTGGTTTTTGTCGATTGACCAGTCAACGATTTCTGGTTTGCAAAAATAGTTTCGACGTATGATAAAGTACTAGAAAAAGAAAGTAGAAGGATATTACGTGGTAAAACTCCGGTGATCGGAGAAACATCCACGGGTGGTTGCCTAAGTAACTCAGCCAAATTCACTATAATAATCTTTGTAATTACACACTGTGCTCTCTTCTCTCTTTTTCCGTCCCCCCTACTTATATTTTGTAAGGGTATTTATACATGATTCCTCTAGGGTTTTTGGGGTCCTGCTAGGGTTTAATGTCGTGATATACAAGGAGAGGAGTGTTGAGTTTATTTTGGGATTCTTTCCTTATTCCGCGCTGATCCCTCCTTTATTATTATGGATTCTGAATCCGTATTGAACTCTAGTGAGCTGTCAAGGAAATCGTCTTGTTTCCTTACTTGTCTCTGCTTCTTAGTAGTAGATTTGTGAACGATCTTTATCAATTGTATTGTGTACAGGTGGCAAATGGACTTCCAAGGATGATCCTTTCCTTTGTGCCGAGTACATGTAGTCGGCGTTTTTCTATACTCAGCGTACTTGGCATTATTCACTGTTCTGGCTTTATCTTCTGACTCGGTCTAAGGAAATCCACTTTCTTCTCCCAATCAATCTCCTCACTCGTGTGATTTGTCTCTATCCACGCTGTCTGCTAGTGTGTCATCTGTGGTGAATTTTACCTATAACATCATTCAATATATTTGGTAAATTTTTTATGGCGTATATAGTGTTACTCAATTTAAATAGTATTAAAGAAAAATGTTTTCATTTACTTTAAACTAGTTTTTTTTTTTTTTTTTTTAAATAAATTATAATTAATTCAAGGTTTGAAAAAGAAGACAACCTCAGTGATATGAGTGAGAATGATATGGGTGAGAATGTCATATCACTAAGGCAATCTCATACTTCAAGGTTTTACAAGTAGTCAAACTAATCATAATCAATTAAATTTGTATGTTTTTGAATTTTTTTTAGAAAAAATATTTCTGACTAAAGATGAGCTGACTGCTGAGTGAGTGAGTGACCCAATTTTATTACTATTATTTTTTAAAAAAAAAAATTGACTGAAAGTTATGAAAAAACAATAGTAATAAATGTTGGTTACTAATTAATTAATTAATTAATATACAAAGGAGATATATTTGGATTGTGAAAATGTTATCCCTCCCAATAATGATAACACTTTTCTTTTGATATGGAAGGATCTTCAAGGAGAACAAGCGTGATACATGAGTCAACAAAGTTGAATAATTTGCCTTCCAACTTTAATTATTAATAAAGTTAATTGGTTGTGTACCTCACTCTCTGTATCGATGATGGATGATGGAGAGTTCGAGTCTCCGTATTCGGATTGCTCTAATAGTATTTAGTTTCGGTAGATCCTAATAGAATAGGATACCATAAATCATTGTCAGCAATAGCACAACTATAAAGAAAGTTGATTGGTCGTGTACCTCTCTTTCTGTATAGATGATGGAGGATTCAGTTCTCTTCGTATTTGGGTTGTGCTAATAATATATACTTGATTTCGACATATTCCAGTAAACTATTGACCCGGTACGTATAAGAGAAGAAAAAAAGTAGGAGCACAGTCAGCAACAGCACAGCTTATATAGAAAAAGAAAATATGCTTTCGATGGCATGATTGACATGTTCGATTAAAGCGTATAAAAAATTTCTCACCACACCATTTATGCAGACAGAGAGAGAGAGAGAGAGCTCTTCTTCTTCGGCTGCTAAAAAAAAGTCTTGCTAATAACCTGAGAATTTCAAGACACCTTAGCTTGATTGATGTAAATATTATCCGTTCTGGACCGACAATCCTCAATGATTTGTTTTTGCATTCGCATTTTTCAACCTTGAAAACATTTTTAGTATTTACAATAGTACTGTCATTCAAAAAAGAAAAAGTATTTACACTAGTGAGGAGGTGCATTATGGAAATATATCAACACTAACGAGAAAAATCTTGAAATCTTGAATGAAACGGTCTCAACGTAATTAATTCTGCATCGATCCTTTGAAACATCGGAGTTTGAAATATATTATAACCTTGTCCCTAGAAACACTAAAATCCTCTTGATATAAGTTTCATAAAATGTATCAAGTCAATTCTTGATTTTGATATCAGGGGAGTCTTTCTCAATAACGCCTCTTTAAATTTATAGCACCTATTTGTACTTATTCTCTCTTAGGCAACACCAAATTAATAACGTTAGTTTTAATAGCACTAAAAATTTGTTTCCGACAAAACTACTCTTTTAAAAATATATATAAATATATATATTTCGAGACTTTTATTTATTTATTTATTTATTTATTTTTATAAGTTAAGTAAGAGCATTTTGATCAGTTTCATTACTTTAGTGATGTTAAAACTCAACTTATTAAGTTTGTGACGAGCCCACAAAATCAACACACATAAGTGTTATTTAAGGTTTCATTTGGAAGAGCTTCTTCATATGTATAGATATTTTAAGAGTAGACTTTTTACAAATATAGCTTTTTAATAGGAAGATGTTGGTCGCTTGGTTATCGATTAGAATAAATTTTTTCAAATGGTAGGATTACTAAAATATTCAAAAACTATTGTAAATGATAGAGTTATATTAAACATTTTAGTGTTATTAAAAAAGCTTAAAAGGATCTATTTGGAAAAGCCTAAAATTTGAGCTTCTTCAAGTAGACGTAAAATAACTTTTTTAATCATTCAAAAGCTCTACTGAATGACAATCAAATGACACAAAAAATAAAAATAAAAAAGCTCTTTCTGTCAATAGAGAAGCTCTTCCAAACAAATACCGATTCATTATCAGTTTTTTCTCGGTAATTAGAGGGACATCACTCTGAACCCACGATCTCTAGTTGATGTGAGTGTGGAAAGCTTATAACCGGATCACCTCAATTTCGGTTAGCACATGAAATTATACTTGAACATGTGTATATAGAAATTCAACAAGAGTCCCCATATTATATTTGTATACAAGAAAAGGGGTGATTACACTATAATGCTATATGTGTGCATGATGACTAAAGAGATAACACAAAAAAAGAGAGAGCACGAAAATGGAACTTTCCAACTACCATACCTAACCCAATCTCACAGTTGAAGATTTTATACAAACCAACCCATGTGGGTTTTGATGCCCCCACACACATGACACACCTTGTTCTTTTCGGTCTACATTTATTGTCTTTTACTATTTATTAATCCATGTGATTTCATTCTGCACCATGTTACCCTTTCCTATACAAAATATTATTCATCTATGCAAAATCTTATTATTCACACCAATCAAACCACACCAAGTTTGCTACTCTTATATAACCTATCATTCTTTTTCACGAGTACCAATCACAACTCTAATTCTTGAGTGGGTTTTGATCTCAAAACTTCTTATATAGTTGTAATATGAAGGTGATCTATCCTAGTACTGCCACTCTCGTGAGATTTTGATTCGGTTTACGACCACCTGTTTGCCATTATACCATAATACAAAATGCATATGGAGTTGTTTGTCATTATTCCGGAAGATGGTCTCCATTGCAACAGACACACAGCATTGAAATAAAGCCAATGCATGTGATGTACAAATTGAAAAGAGTGAAATGATTCCTTATTTTCAATTGAGTTGTTGGGATTCAAAAATGCTTTTTTTTTTCTCTTCTTAGACTTGTGATTTTTTTTTTTCTTTTTTCTTTTGAATCCCACAAGAAAATTTTACCTGGAGTGGTCTTCTGAGGGTACTTTTTTTTTTTTTTTCCTCTATATGCATGTGTAGCTCTGCAGACCATGTGGGTTTTGACGGAAGCTGCCTGGTGAATTTGATAAGTGTAACGACAAAGATCATGAAAGGTGACTCGGTTGGCCGCACAATATCCACATAAGAGTTTTTTGTATGTTTCTTGAATGAGTGTGTTTGTACATGTGACAATGCGAGAAACGCGACATATTGTGTCAATGTCAGTTCACGCGTTCAATAAGTTCTTTCAACGTATGCATTTACGTATGAATTTAAAATTCAATTACGTCAATCATATATAATTGGTAGTTCACTTGTGGGACAGACATATCACGTTATTATCGTCAGTTGACGCGTCCAATAAGTTCTTGAAACATATGCATTTACGTATGAATTTAAAATTCAAATACATCAATCATATATAGTTGGTAGTTCACTCATGCGACAGGTATAATTTGGATTCACTCGATCAATACGTTCAAATTAATTCACCATCATAATTTGGTAGTTTTTTTAAAGAATGCATAAAAGATATTGATTTTAATGGACAGACTGACATACGAATGAGCGATGTGATCATGTGTCCATCCTGTCAAAACTTTTACTTACGTATAAAGAAGCAGTCAAAAAGGGCAATGCATGTGATGGAAAAACCTTACCCCGGTAGTTATGGAAGTTATGTGGAAAAGAAAGTCATCATAAAAGCAAAATGCAGAGTTTCCCCACCACCACCGGTCCACCACCTCTCTGAGAAGCTCTAACCACTCATAAATCAAAGCATATATATGCAGGAGACAGACCTGGAAAACTTTCATTGCAATAGAAGATCATGTCATGATATTACTGGACCAAGCACAAAATTCATATCATTCATTTCAACTACCTTATAAAATTCAAAAAATAAATAAATAAATTTATTACAAACCTTTACTGATATTTATTTAAAATATGTAAAGCTTTTTCCGAACCATATATAGACTTGGTTAGCGTTTAAATTCATTACGAGCCTCGTATGATATTATCGAATATGTTAAAAATTCTTTCTTGAAATTTATCGGAAACCTCTTTATGAAATCTACCGGAAACATGATTGGCGAAAACTAAACCAGACAGCAAACAGAACTGTAGTACTCATTCTTTTCTTATTAGAAAAAGAAATCTTTGATAATAAGTTATTGTCAAGAAGAAGCAGGAAGCTTCAAAGGAAAGCAAAGTGCAAAACCAGTGTGATAAAAGTTGGAGTCGTGTAAGAGATAGCTAGCCCACCCAAATAACATCATTGGACCACATTGCCAAATCAAAACTTGGGTTTCAATTTCAAGTCTTGTTTTGAATTAACTAAATGCCTCCTTGCTCCTGGCTCCTGATACATATATTTATATTTATTTACTTTAAAAAGATTTTTCATGATTATGTCACCAAGTCAATATCTATAACTTCTCAAGTCATCACTACTGCCATTACATCCATTTCTTTAAATTTTCAGTAACAGTTCAAGTGGGTCCAACTCATAATCCATTACCATTCAAACAAATGTAAAAAAATAGTCATATATATATCCAAATCAACATCAAAATGTGAAAGTGTGGACTATATCAACATCAAAAAGCTTGGCAGTTAAGATTAGGTAAAAATGATCTTCTCTCAAGTTCTTTAGGATATAGTAATTTAGTTGAAGTATATTATAAACATTAGACAAAGAGCACACCAGCTTTCAGCAGCAGATATTGAAACAAACAAACAAAAAGCCTTTCACATGCATGAAGAGACCTAAGTGCAGCAAATGGAAATATATTATCCAAAAAAAACATGCCTTTATGCTCAGTTTGAAAAAGACCCTGCACTCAGCTGGAAAAACCCACTTGTGGAGCCTGGGGAAACCTGTACATATGATCTCCTATACAAAAAACAAAAAACAAAACAAAAAAAAAAGGCAGACGTGTTAGTAAGCAAATGGGAGCATATAAAAACCATATCCATATCCATATCCATATCCAAAAAAACCAAAATTTTGATTCTTCTTTTATATTATTCTACTTGTTTGTTAGTAGCACAGGTGAAAAAGTAGTACTATCCACTAGTTGAGTTGCTGATAAGTTAATTGAAATCACCAAAATGAGCGCAACAAGCCAAGATTGTCTAACAGTTTGCAATGCCACCCAGGACTCAGAATTAGGCCCAGGAAAAATGGTTTACTTTGAGACATAACCATTAATGAGAGAGATTGAAGAAAGCTATATATATGACTTTAAAATGGTACTTCTGGAGTACATATACAAGAGTGCATTATATATATGATCACAGTTCAAGACATCTTCAGTGAAATATCCAAGATCATATGACAGTCGATGCTTAGTCTCGTCATAAGATTTTAATTTGAGGGGCTATATTTCTGCTGGTTTGGCTGTAGCGGAGGAAGTTCGTTTGTTGAAAAATTCAACAGCCTAGGCCAAGATAAGTGACCAGAAAAAATATTTACAGAACTGGCTACACCACTGATTTTAATACATTAGTTAAACACCGGATCAACTTGTCTGCAAGGCTGAAAAGAGGACTAAACGCAGCAGATCGTACTTGAATAGCTGACATTGAACAATAATTTGACAGTAATCTCCACATCTAAATGATGGCACATAATTTAATCCTTTTATGCTTGCATAATCGGTGAACTGTTAAGTAAGTTGATCGAAGTTCATGTTCATCTCAACCATGGAGCAATGGCAGTCGGAGGGTTTTCTCCGAATTGCAGGAAATGTTATCTCAATCACCAAAACTCGGCATGTTTTTGAGTAACCTGTGGACAAAGCATCACCATGAGAATCATAATGCAAAGTGTCCTAGTAACTGTGATGCAGAACAAGACATTTAGATAATCATTGCCATTATCATTTATTGTTATTATCTTTTGATATTTTATTTTATTAGGGTTTGTTTATCTGTAGGATTTTGCTTATCTTTATAGAATTTGCTTTTATCTTTGTTTGTTTAGGATTGGTATAAATAAGCTTTCAACTAGATGTTGAGGATCATCATTTGTTATCAATAAAATTCAGTTCTCTCTTGTGAGAATATTTATTTAGAGTTTTTATTTCCTTTTAGCTTCCGATATGCATGATGTACAGTCTCATTCAACTATGTTTGGTAAGAACTAACATCTATTTTAACAAAAAGGATAATTTATTGATACAATTTATGCAAAGAATCTATAATTAAGCTCGGAATTCAAGTTCTATAATTGACAACGTTAATTGTGGAATGATCAATAAAGCACATAAAACATATAAATTGCATTTTAGTATATATGACATATTCTTATGCAAATTAAAATAATGCTTATAAAGTGAAATATAACCATGAAAGAGGGAAAAAAAAAAGGACTTGTACCTTTTTCCCTAAAAAATAATGAACATCCTCAAAAAGGCAAGGACAGCCATCAGTGTTCCTCCTAAAAGACATACTTGTAGAACTTTTTCTCTCTTACTCTTGCTCGAGAAAGTGAAGATGCATAGAGCCACCTCTAAGATTGATTCGCCGTCCAGAAAATATATCTAATAAGTCATAATGAGATTAGAGAATACAAGTGTTAAAAATATCATCACATTTTACGGTATTTAATTTAGTCATTGATTATAAGACCTTTTAGCCTCTAAACCAACAAAACTATAGTCAGTCTGCTATCCATTTTTCAAAAAATAAGGATCGAAAATGTGTCCCCAACTCCCCATAACAACAAAATAACATAAGCTACCAAAGCACTTTGTATTTATCAAAAACCTGCAGGTTATCTTACTACACATACTTATCCTGAAGAATTATATCAATTTATCCAGTACTAGTCCATATAATGGGCAAATTAACAGATATTCACTCCCCCACCCCCACTCAAACACATGCAAACCGTAAAGGTTCTAATGATAATGGTTTAATATGATGTTTTAACTGATTCTTCTGCGAAATGTATCTATTTGTCCATCTCTTTTCTAAAACAAATTGACATACTCAAATTTAAAATTTATGGTTTATGGATTGATGTAAGCATTCTCACACTAATATGTGTTGAAAGATTATGTGGTTGTTACTTTGTTATGCTGTTACAATTTTTGTAAATAGATGCCAGGAGGATAGGTAACTAATTCCTTATCTTAAGGGATTAGTCTCAATAAATTAGAACTAGTCTGTCTTTCAAATTTGAATTATTGTTATCTTGTATCTAAGTATAGGTTGACATGTATAAAGGAGATGAATGAGATGAATGAAAGTTAAGCTTTTCCAAACAGAAATTATTCTGCTTTTAACATGGTATTAGAGCTTTAGGCTTATCTAAATTTTTTTTCCCCTTTTAGCCTTCATTGCTAAGTTATCTAAAGCCTTCATAGCTTTAGTTTCTTTGGCTGGCTTTCATTGCCAGATTTAGTGTCAACTTCTAAACTCCCAAAAACCTAGCCATGACAAAGGACGATGAGTCTGGTAAGACAGTTACGAGTGAAGTCCCTCCATTGGATGAGGGAATGAGTAGTCAGAATGAAGAAGTGGTGTCGACTCCAAGCAAAGGAGAGATGCAGAAGATCTAGGCAGCATATCGTCTAAATGGGAAGAATTATTTGAAATGGTCTCAAGTGGTTCAAACCTTTCTTAAAAGGAAAGGAAAGGTGAGCCACCTTCTGGGTACTGGGCCGGAGAAAGGGGACCCCAAGTTTGAAACTTGGGATGAGAAGGATTCCATGGTTATGGCGTAACTTTGGAACTCCATGACCCCAGAAATTAATGACACCGGTATGTTTTTGTCAACTGTAAAGGACATATGGGATTCAATCCAGCAAACCTATTCGAAGGTGAAGAATGTAGCCCAGGTGTATGACATCAGGACCAAGATAGCCTCAACAAAACAAGGTAACAGTTCGGTAACAGAGTATGCTAATGCTCTACAGAATTTGTGGCAAAAGTTGGACCACTATCGATGTACAGCTATGAAGTGTAGTGATGATGCAGCAACACTAAAGAAGATTATGGAACAGGATCGGGTGTATGATGTCCTTGCTGGTCTAAATGTTGATTTCGACCAGGTCAGAGTCCAAATCTTGGGCAAAGAGGAATTGCCATCTTTGAATTTAGTTATCTCCATGGTTAGGGCAGAAGAAAGCAGGCGAAGTGTCATGCTCTGATCTCAACCTGAAGATGGATCAGCTATGATATCGAAATATGGAGGCAACAAGAATTTTAAAATGGACTAGCCACCAATTATTGAAGGAAGAAGAGGTGATGGAGGAAAGCCACCCATAAACCGAGACAATCTCTAGTGTACCTACTGCAAGAAATCAAGACACACAAAAGATAGATGCTGGAAGTTGGTTGGAAAGCCTCCAACCTCAAGTAGAGAGTGGGCTATAAGGGTTGACAATCGACTGGCCAAGGACAAGCTCATATGATTGGAACCTGTGAAGAAGACAATTTGGAGACAATTGAGAAATTGAAGAGTTTGCTGGGAAGGTTAGAGAAATCTAACAACGGTACATGTTCTTTGGTTCAGTCAGGTAAGGTTTCTAACTTTGTTGAATTAAATGTTTCAGATAAGTGTGATGTGGACTCTTGGGTCATTGATTCAAGAGCCACCGACCATATGACACATTCTCCTCACATTTTTTCGACCTATACACCATGCCCTAGCAATAGAAAGATATCAGTTGCTGATGGTTCATTAACTACAGTAGCCAGTGTAAGAGATGTAACAATCAACCCCACATTTATTCTAAAACAGCTTTTACATGTTCCTAAATTATCTTCAAACCTAATATTCATACAAAAACTTACTAGGGACATGAATTGTTATGTAACCTTTTATCCATCTTATTGTGAGTTTCAGGATCAGTATTCGGGGGAGAGGATTGGACTTGCTAAGGCTCAAGATGGACTTTACTACCTTGAGGCACCTTGTGGACCTAATGTTACTAAAGACAATCTTTCTATTTCATATCTCTCCAAAAAATCAACAAATAAAGACAAAGTGTGGTTATACCATTTGCGGTTTGGACACCCCTCCTTTCCAGTTTTGAAAATCATGTTTCCAGCTTTGTTTACTAGCTTAGATGTTAGGGATTTTCATTGTGACACGTGAAGTTGCAAAGCACAAACATGCATCTTTTCTCATGGATTTTTCTCTATGGTTCATATCCTTCATAGATGATTGTACTAGAGTGTCATGGATTTTTTTGCTAAAAAACAAGTCAGATTTAAATACAGTGTTTTTAAATTTTCACAACATGATTCAAAACCAATTCGGAGTAAAAATTAAAAGATTTCAATCTGATAATGCCCAAGACTATTTTAATCAGAATTTATCTTCTTATTTTCAAAATGAGGGAATTATTCACAAATATTCCTGTGTTTATACCCCTAGCAAAATGGGGAGGCTGAAAGAAAAAATAGTCACCTATTAGCTACTACTAGTGGATTAATTCTTCAAAACAATGTACCTCATTCATACTGGGGAAATGTTCTATTAACTACCACCCATATTATTAACAGACTCCGTACTTAGGTCTTAGACTTTAAAACTCCAATTGGTGTCCTTTCACGACTTTGTCACGACCAATATTCTCACTCCTAGAATTTTTGGATGTACTGCTTTTGTTCACAATCATAGTCCTACTAGGAGTAAATTAGATCCAAGGGCGATTAAGTGTGTGTTTTTAGGATACTCATCAACTCAGAAGGGTTACAAGTGCTACCATCCTACATGTCACCTTTCATGAACAGACTTCTTTCTTTCCTAGGACTTTTCAAGGGGAGTGTTTGAGTGAAGATAAGAGTTTTTTAAATTCAAATGATTGTTTAAATATGGATGATGGTTTTTAAATTCAGATTTGCTCACAACTAGTGTCTCTTCCAACCGAACTACTCCACCTCAAAAACTAGTGTTTGACTCAAACACTAATTCTAAGTTGAATTCAAAAGAGTCTGAGTTTAACTTGATCTCTGATATCAATCCGGTTGTGGCCATACCAAACCTAAACACCATGTCACCCATAATTCAATCCAATGAACCCAATTCTCCTGTTGTAGTCATACCAAACTCGAACACTGAGTCACCCATAACTCAATCCATTGAAACCAATTCTCCTGTTGTAAGCATACCAAACTCAAACTCGGAGTCATCCATAATTCAGTCTAATGAGCCCAAATCAAACCCAAACATTGATCCAAAAACAAAATACTAGTGACCAAATCTAGTCTACCAAAACCCAACCTAAACACTGATCCTATGGCCGGACCCATGACAAGTAAAGAGGATGTTCTTAGTAACTCTAGATATCTACAAGTGTACTCAAGAAGGAAGGATCCAACTACAGAGCTTGTGCAAGTCCAAAAATCTGACTCAAATACTAATGCAAAGGTACATTCTAATTCCTCTACTAGTGATTTACCTATAGCACTTAGGAAGGAAACTAGAGAGTACACCAAACAACCATTGTATCCTCTCTCAAAGTTCGTTTCATATGATAAGTTTTCAGCTTCTCATAGAGCTTTTTTGATAAACTTACATACAATTCCCACTCCTACCACACTTTCTGAAGCATTGTCTAATAAGAATTGGAGACAGGCCATGGAAACTGAGATGGAGTCTTTGGAAAAGAATAAAACTTGGGAGTTGACTGGGCTGCCTCAAGGCAAGAAAGCAGTAAGGTGTAAGTGGGTTTTTATGGTGAAGTACAAAGGAGACGGATCTCTAGAAAGATATAAGGCTTGGTTAGTGGCCAAGGACTACACACAAACACATGGGGTGGATTATCAGGAGACATTAAGGGTGTTACTTTCCTTTGCCTCAAGCCTTGAGTGGCCAATTCAACAATTCGATGTGATGAATGCATTTCTTCACGGGAACCTAGAAGAAGAGATTTATATGTAGATCCCCTCTGGATATGGAAGTGGATTAGAAGCAGGGAAGGTGTGTAAACTTAGAAAGGCTTTGTATGGCCTTAAGCAATCTCCTAGGGCTTGGTTCGGAAGGTTTGCAAGGGATCTAATAGCAGCGAGGTATAGGCGAAGTTAGGAAGTTCACACATTGTTTGTTAAGCACTCTGATTCAGGGGGAGTCACAACTCTCATAGTAAATGTCGACGACATAATTTTGACAGTAAATGATGAGAGAGAGAGAGAGAGAGAGAGAGAAGCAATAAAAAAGTGCATGAAAAATGAGTTTGAAATCAATGAGCCTGGGAAGTTGAAGTGCTTCCTAAGTATTGAGGTGGCTTACTCGAAACAGGGGATTTTTCTTTCACAACATATGTATGTGATGTTAGAAGATTGTCATTAATTAGGAAGATTGTATAGTTGACCTTGAATTTGATTAGCTTAGAATCAATTAGTTTATTTGTAGGTATTTGTTTCCTATTATATTTCTGTTTCCTAATTGTATTTCTCCTATAAATTACTTCCTATGCGGAGAAGAATAATAACAAACGCTCAATTTGTTCATGGTATTAGAGCTTACTCAAAACAGGGGATTTTTCTTTCACAACATAAGTACGTGATGTTAGAAGATTGTCTTTAATTAGGAAGATTGTATAGTTGACCTTGTATTTGATTAGCTTAGAATCATTTAGCTTATTTGTAGGTATTTGTTTCCTATTATATCTCTATTTTCTAATTGTATTTCTCCTATAAATTACTTCCTATGCGGAGAAGAATAATAAAAAACACTCAATTTGTTCATGGTATTAGAGCTTAAAAAAATTGTTTAGGGTTCTTGATCTGCTACTTTTTCCTTTTCTGCAATTTTTCTTTCTTTTCTTTTTCTTCTACCCAACACTGTTTAGGAAAAAGAAAAAAAAAATGCTACCTATTGTTTTCCGATGAGTCTTACTGGAATATCTATCGCCGGCATTGTACCAACCTCGACAGTCATCCTCAACCCATCGCCAATCGTCCTCACTCACTGTCTCAACCGTACCAGACCCATCTGGTCGCATTTACTTACTATCTCATTGCGGCCTGACCCAACCCGACCCGCATTGGTTCTTCCTCCAACATCGACCCACATCGCCGATTTGTCCCTCCGACAGCAACGTGTGTCAACCGGCGGCTATCCTACCTAACCTAGCGACCCACGTCACCTATGTTATCATCTGTTTCTTTGCAATCCGACCCGACCCGTGTTGGTTCTTTCTTCAACAGCGACCCACGTCGACTCGTTGTCACCGGCGACTTGTCGTCCTTCCTTCCCGACCACCAGCGACCTGACGTTCCTCCTTCCCAGTCGACTTTCGTGCGCCGCCAACTCTTCTCGCCACCATCAAATCTCATTGGCTTCTTGAATCGTGTAACTCGGTTCACAGTGAACCAAAAAAAAAAAAAAAAAAAATTCCTCTGCTTCCGCTACTACTATTACTACCTACAACTATTGCTCATTTAGGCATTTTCTACTATTACAACTGCTGAAGCAACTACTGTTATGACAAATCCCAATGACAATAAATCAGATTATGTTCAGTCCACTGGTGCCATCTACGGTACTTCCTTAAGTTTATTCACTTGATAACTTTTCTAAAAATTTCATGTCTAGCTCTGGTAATTTTCATTCTGCTTTCAATACTTCTACAATTTCTAGTAATAATACTTGGATAATTGATTCTGGTGCAACAGATCACATGACTTTTGATTCTCAAAACTTTAGTCATAAAAGTTCAACCGAAACATGTATTGTCATATGCTAATGGTACACCCACCCCGGTTAATGGGGCTGGATCTCTATCATTAACTCCATCTTTACACTTGTCATCTGTTTTACATGTGCTTTCCTTGTCTAATAACTTACTCTCTTATCAGTCAGATCACTAAATCTCTTAATTGCACTATCACCTTCTGGTCTACTCATTGTGTGTTTCAGGACATCCACACCAAGGAGACGATTGGAACCAGTTAGGAAAGAGGGGGGTTATACTACTTTACAACAAATAGTACTCCGAGCTCTTCACGCTCATCTAGCCAACCTCATAGAGTAGTACAAGTCAACTCTGATAAGGAAAGTAATATCTATCTCTGGCATAGACACTTAGGACATTGTTCATTTAGGTACCTTAAGTTTTTATTTCCATCCTCGTTTACTGGTCAAAATAATTTTCAATGTGAAACGTGTTTTGTCAAAACTTCATCACACTATTTTTCCTTCTAGTAATAATAATAGGAGCTCTATGCCATTTTCTCTTGTCCATTCTGATGTATGGGGTCCCTCTAATGTTATGTTTGTATCTGGTATATGTTGGTTTGTTACATTTATTGATGATTGCACATGTATGACTTGGATTTTCCTTTTAAAAAATAAAAGTGGTGTATGTGATGTTTTTCAAAAAATTTATCACATAATCTACACAGTTTCATAAGAAAATTCAAGTTTTAAGTTCCGATAATGGTGGTGAATATCTCAATCATAATTTCAAAACCTTTTGTTTACGAAACGGTATTCTCCACCAAACATCTTGTGCACATACTCCGAAACAAAATGGCACAACCGAGTAGACCTGACCCGGTTCCGGTTCCGGTTCGAACCGGCCGGAACCGAAACAGGGAAAACCGGATCCGGTTCCGGTTCCACATTTTTCGGAACCGGCCGGTTCCTTTTTTTTTTTTTTTACATTACAAAATATTACATTTTATTTTTATAAATAAAATGTTAGAAAGGACATTGTAAAGTATTGAGCCATGACCCATAACTCTTGTCCAAGTAATTATATTTTCCATTACCTTATCCTCCTTTTTATATAGGTTAGGCATCTCATTCACTTATCTAGCTTTCCAATGTGGGATGTGGGATAAGGGATAAAAAGTCATACTATACATTTTTAACAAATATTTATCAATTTTTTTTCCTTTAATTTAAAACTATTTGTTAAAAAATGCATAATATTTTAAGTTTTAAGGAAAAAAAATTGATAAATATCTGTTAAAAATGCATAATATGACTTCTTATCCCTTATCCCACATCCCACATCCCACATCCCACATTGGAAAAATAGAGAAGTGAATGAGATGCCTAACCTATATAAAAATGAGGAGAAAGGAATGTAAAACATATTTACTTGGACAAGGGTTATGGGCCATGGCTCAATACTCTACAATGTCTTTTCTAACATTTTATTTTTTTATAAATAAAATGTAATATTTTGTAATGTTAAAAAAAAAAAAAAAAAAAAAAAATCCGGTTCGGAACCGGAACCGGAACCGAAACCGGCCTATGTCGGTTCGGTTCCACCCAAACTTGGAACCGAAATCGGACCCGAACCGAAACCGCGTCAGGCCTACAGCCGAGCATAAAAATCATCATCTTTTAGAGGTTGCACGATCTTTACTACTTGAAATGCATATGCGTAAATCTTTTTGGGGTGATGCTATATTATCTGCTACATCTCATTAATTGCATGTCATCGAGTGTTCTGTCTTTCTAGACCCCACTACAGTCTCTGTCTCATTACTATGATATTACCTTTGCCTTACATGTTCTCCCTCGGGTCTTTGGGTGTTTGGGTGTGTGGTATATACACATGTTCATTCTCCTCATCGAGGAAAATTAGACCCGCGTGCCCTTAAATATGTCTTTATAGGCTACTCTAGCTCCCAAAAGGGATACAAATGTTATCATCCTCAGTCTCGTAAGGTGTTCGTTTCACAGGATGTTACATTTTGGGAAAAGCACGCGTATTTTTCCTCGGACTCCTCTTCAGGAGGGGAACCCGAACTATGAAGAGAAGTCTCCTAAGGCAGAGAGTGATGTACCTATTAGTCTGAATATGCCTATAAGTCTGTCTCCTAAGAGTGATGTACCTATTGTGCATGTACCTATTTGTCTGAATGGTCCTACAAATCTGTCTCCTAAAGTAGAAAGTGAGGTACCTAGGAGTCTCACAGAAAAGATAGAATCAACTCTAAAGGTGTATGAAAGGCGAATTAAAGGGAAAGAGAAACAAGGGGAGTCAGTTCCCATACAAGTGGCACAACCCCTTAATTCCCCTTCTCCAACACTAATTCATCAATCGGACTCTGAGGTGGAAAATGCTCCTGAGGTAATTCCTAAACACTACTTTATCTAATGACTTGTCTAGTGAAAATCACACAAATCCTAACCTCGGTTTACCCGTTCAATGGTATCCTAGTCGAGAACATAGACCACCTATACGTTTTGGTTTCTTCTCTAATAGTAAGGCTCTCTACTCTATTACTGATTACACCTCAACTCACAGATTGTCTGAAACCTTTAAAGCATTTGCACATCAATTATCCTCTGTATCTATTCCTAGTAAGTTGCAGGATGCACTGACAGACCATAAATGGGTTCGAGCCATGGATGAGGAGATGAACGCTTTACGGAAAAATTGTACCTGAGAAATAGTGGATCTACCTAAAGGGTAGAAGGTTGTTGGAAGTCGATGGGTCTATACCATCAAACACAAGGCAAATGGCTCGATTGAAAGGTACAAGGTTAGGTTGGTTGCCAAAGGGTACACTCAGACTTACGAAGTTGACTACCAGGAGACCATTGCCCCGGTAGCAAAGTTAAACACCGTTAGGGTACTTCTATCACTGGCAGTGAACTTGGATTGGCCATTGAAACAGTTCGATATGAAGAATGCTTTCCTACATAGGGAACTCAGTGAAGAAGTCTATATGGAACTCCCTCGAACTCCCTCCCGGTTTCGAGTCTCAAACTGACAAAGTATATAAGCTAAAAAGGGCTCGTTATGTACTGAAACAATCACCTAGAGCCTGGTTTGGGCGATTCAGTACGTCCATGAGGAGATTTGGATACCATCAGAGTAACTCAAATCACACATTATTCTTCAAAAGAAAAGGTGATAAGATCACTATTCTAATTGTTTATGTTGACGATATGATTGTCACAGGAAATGATGATCTAGAGATGAGTGCCCTTTAAGGTTACTTGGCTACGGAGTTTGAAATGAAAGATCTGGGATTGCTAAGGTACTTTCTGGGAATTGACGAAGCCTGATAAAAACATGGGATTTTCCTCAGTCAACAAAAGTATGTTCTTGATTTGCTTACAGAAATTGGGATGCTTGCTAGCAAACCAACAGATACCCCTATGGATCAAAATCACAAGTTATGTGAGTGTCCAGATCACCCTGATCAAACCCCAACAAAGAATGAAAGATATCAGAGATTTGTGGGTAAGCTTATCTACCTTTCATATACACGTCCTAATATTGCTTATGCAATGAGCGTGTTGAGCCAGTTTATGCATGCTTACCAAGTAAGGATCAACTTGCAGAAATCCTTAAAAAGGCCATTAATGGAAGGTACTTTCATGATTCAATTAGCAAGTTGGGCATGAGTGACATCTATGCACCAACTTAAGGAGTGTTAGAAGATTGTCATTAATTAGGAAGATTGTATAGTTGACCTTGTATTTGATTAGCTTAGAATCAATTAGCTTATTTGAAGGTATTTGTTTCCTATTATATCTCTGTTTCCTAATTGTATTTCTCCTATAAATTACCTCCTATACGGAGAAGAATAATAACAAACACTCAATTTGTTCATGTGATTGATCTTCTGAAAGAGACAGGGAAGTTGGATTGTAAACCGGTACCTACACCCATTGATCCAAATCATAGGCTTGGTGAAGCAAGTGATGATGTGGCGGTTAATTGGGAGATGTATCAAAGGTTAGTTGGCAGATTTATTTACCTTTCACATACGCAACATGATATTGCGTATGCTGTTAGTGTAGTAAGTCAATTTATGCATAACCCTAAAGAAGAGCATTTACAAGCTGCCTATCGTATATTGCACTATTTAAAGGCCAATTCAGGAAGAGGAATCTTGTTAAAGAGGAATACGGGGCTGTCTCTAGAAGCATACACGGATTCAGATTATGATGGGTCAGTTATACATAGAAGGTCTACTTCAGGTTACTGTAAATTCCTAGTTGGTAATCCTGTGACATGGAGGAGTAAAAAACAAAATGTGGTTGCAAGATCAAGTGCTGAAGCCAAATTTAGGGCAATGGCTCAAGGTTTTTGTGAGTTACTATGGTTAAAAATCATTTTGAATGATTTGAAGATTTGGTGGGAGGAACCTATGAAACTCTACTATGACAACAAATCCGCATCCGCAATCAGTATTGCACACAATCTAGTACAACACGACAGAACTAAACATATTGAAGTGGACAGACATTTCATAAAGGAGAAGCTAGAGAGTGGGCTGATTTGTACACCCTATGTGTCAACCAAGGGTCAACTGGCTGATGTCTTGACCAAAGGTCTACCGGGAGCTGTTTTTCAAGAGATTGTATCCAAGCTGGGAATGGAAGATATCTATTCACCAGCTTGAGGGGGAGTGTTGAAAGATTATGTGGTTGTTAGTTGTTACTTTGTTATGTTGTTACAATTTTTGTGAATAGATGCTACGAGGATAGGTAAATAATTCCTTATTTTAAGGGATTAGTCTCAATAAGTTAGAACTAGTCTTTGTCTTTCAAATTTGAATTATTGTTATATTGTATCTAAATATAGGTTGACATGTATAAAGGAGATGAATGAAAGTTAAGCTTTTCCAAACATAAATTATTCTGTTTTTAACAATACGTAAAACGTAACTTTTCTTTTTCATATACCTGATCACAGAAATCAACAACTTTTATGGTCTAAAAAGAGGAAACCTAAAATATTATGGCAGTGAAAGAAGGGTACACAGATAATATATCCTAGCACAGAGAATCAAAAGTCGAACAAGAGAAAGCAAATATCTCACTCAAAGAAAGAGAAACAAGGAAATAAATGGGGAAGAAGACAAGGAGGAAAGCATGCATACATTTAGAAATTATGTATTAGGGAGGTGGGAAGACAGCAGAAAACAATCAGTATCTCAGTATCTCATGGACAGTCTAAGTGGAAAAAAATTTCATGGGCCACGAACCTCCCACTCACCCACCAACCATCAACCACACAGATGAAGGGGGGAAAAATGCAAGCCTAAACCTGCCCTCTAGGCCATTATCCCAAGAAATCCTTCTCAATGTTTAAGAAGGCGAAGGGGCCACATCGAGGTGCGCCTCTTCCGCCTAGCGGCCAAAGGCCCCTTGGGGCAGCCACCTCGCCTTTTGCCTTTTTAAACCTTGATCCTTCTATGGATAATTAATGTAATTTCACATGTATGCCACCTAAATGCAGGCTGATAGCGACATATATTTGAACATAACATATTCTTTAATAAAACCATAGAAAATACAACTACTTACAGGTAAACTGTTTAGAAGAGCTAATGCTAGAGAGACATAAAATGTGCACATCAAACTCCTTTCCAGCGCATTTGGAAGAATTGCACCAAAAGCAGATGATGAACGAGGTCGGTATGCAGTTAACCTAAGTGAATGTGCCATGGAGATCACATCACCAACAAAAACAAAAGTCCCACCACAATAATCTTCCATAATGCTATTAATACCGAGATCTGAAGTTAAATTGCTTTGATGTTGCAAGCATTCCAAGGAATAAGGTCTTGAATAAGTGATCTCAACCCATATCAAGCCCGGCAACTGAACTGGACTTAAGCAGGACCCATCCTATAAACATTTGTCTAACACGCATTCAGTAATCAAACAGATTATTAAATTGAATTCTATTTGGAGCAAATGAGAGGCAAAACGGGAAAAACTGCTAGAAGTTTCTATATTTTAAAACATTTGTAAGGCTTGCCAATATTCAAATTTCAAATATCTACCTTCGAACATATGCAGCTGCTTTCATTAGTTAAAGGAGTCACCCATCCATCACCACATTTCTTAAGCTTGACAATATCCTTAGCATTCAAGCAGTACCTACTCTCTCTTTTGTCTGGCTGACCATCATCACTTCTAACATTACTCAACATACTCGTATTAAAGCAGTGAACAGTTGCAAATGCAGAGAAATCATCAGGACAAGCAGACTGATTGTCCACCAATTGAATTTTCTTGCTTTCTTCTATCATAGAATTAGGGACACAGTACCCCTTTCTGCCATCAACGGCCTCCAACCCTTTGTATTCTGAATAATTTGGACCTTGAAGAGTCTGTTTATCTAACAAAGTGACCATCTCCAACCATTCTTGTTCATCATGAATGTGTACGCCATCCAGTGACACAATTACATCACCAGGAGACAAATAGCTTGACAAAAGCGAAGTAGAAGGGACATCAAGAACCTATTCAAGACAATTATCGTAAAACAAAATAGTTAAAACATGTGTCAAATCATAAGACATACATCTCCCATATGTTTGTACGCATTGTATGTATATAATAACACAAGCATGTACTTTGTTGTGATTACCATGAGCCCTTCACCGTGTATGTAAAAGGGAGAGAATATCAGGGGCATGAGTAATAATGTCAATCCACAAACTGCACAACACTAAAGAAGCAATTGAAAGCAATAATCAGCACTTAGTTAAGCATTTTTATAACAAACAAAAAGCCACAAGCAACGAATTCGACATAATGGGTGAGCTGCTTACAGCTGCATTGTGCCAAATGCCAGCACAGTATACACGGAGGGCAGCCAAGCGTGGCAACGCCTCCAGGAAATCATGATTGAAAGCAACCAAAGCACCGGGGAACAGAACAGCAATGAACACAGCAATGTATTCCACTCTTATGCCCTCACTGCCCTTCAATAATCATAAGAATTTTCATTCATACAATATAATTTACGTGCTGTGAACATATTCATAAGCAAAGAGCATTTCGATTTCGAAAAAGAGAAAGAGAAAGCCACCTCGCAGCAGCAGTAGCATGACCGAATTCGTGCAGAGAAACAGAAATCAATGTAGACAGTAAAATATTGAAAGCACCAGCTAATGATACCTGCAAAGCAAAATCGGAGAAATATAGAGTTTGAACAAAAGCACTTTCAATAAAAACGCTTAAAAAGTGCTTTCCTCTCATCAAAAATATTGCTTCTTAAAAATAAAAATAAAAATAAAAAAATTGTAAAACAGAATCAAAAAGCACTTTTGATCAGCCAAAAACACTCGAGACACACAGATTATAGTAAAGGAGAAGCGAATTTGCGAACCGAGGTTGAAGATCCGAACCCGAACCCGAACCCGGAAGAGAAAATTGAGTTTCGATGAAGAAGTAGACTCCAAAGAAGAAGGAAGCTAACTCCGAGAACTAGCGAGAGGCTGAACCCGACTCCGATTGAAAACCAAACCCGAAGCCACTTGGCGTGTCGTCGTCCAAAACGGTACAGAGCTTCATTCAAAACGCGGATTTTGAAGTCGCAGTAGAAGCAGGAAACGGTGTTGGCGATGTCGGAAGATGCGATTTCGCCGCCGACGACGACCGGAAGCAGAGACGAGGACGGCGGCTGTCTCCGCCGCCCAAATCTTCTCAATCTCCTCCCTTCCATGATTCGCTCAACTGGATTTCTGTGTTTGACTTGACAGAGCAAGTTTGGCCGGGTTGACCCGTACTTAATTGGGCCGATTTGACCCGGAAATAATTGGGCCGGATTGATCTGGGCCCATAAAATCTAGCTTGATAGATTGTTGGACCAATTAGTGTTTTGATTTGAGTTTATAAACCAGAAATCCATTGCTTCAACATCAATTCCTAACGTTAAGAGGACTAGCGGAGAAAAATGAGTCGCGGCGGAGAAGAGCTACACGCGGCGGCGAGGTCTGGCGACCTGAAAGCGGTGCAGACAATACTCAGTTCCAACCCCTTGTCTGTCAATTCCAGAGATAAGCACTCCCGAACTCCGTATCCTCCTCTTAGGGTTTCAATCTTATGCACGTAACTTGTTTGTGAAAATGACCCAGAGAAAAAATAAATTACAAATCATAATCATATCATTGGTTCCTGAATTTTATAGAGCTACAAATTCCACATGATAGAATTCTTATTTGATATCTAGAATTACTTTTTCATCTTAATTTATGTACAATTCAAGCTATTGATTTTGTTATAGCTGCCATATTTGCTATATCATCTTTCAGTTTCGCTTGATACTACTAGATTACCTAAATTCGCTAAAATGATGTGACAAGTGAGTTGAGACATATGGTTGATGATGGGTTAATCACGAACTCACTTGTCGTAATCATTCGGACTTTAATTTTGAATAAAACATTTGAACAAGTGAGCATCACTCTTTGATTAATTGTAGTTTTTAGCTCTAATAATAATTGGGTGTTTTATTTTTGGTTCTTTTAATTACAATTGTAGTAGCATCCTAGTATTAAAAGTTTGCTTTTTTCTTATCGACTCCAATACTCTAGACTACATTTAGCAGCATGGTCTGGGCAGACAGAAGTAGTGAGTTATCTGTGCAAGCAAAAGGCTGATGTTGGCGCTGCTGCCATGGATGACATGGGTGCGATTCACTTTGCGTCCCAAAAGGGACACTTAGAAGTTGTCCGGGTTCTAATTTCTTCGGGTGCCTCCTTCAAAGCATTCACCCGCAAGGGCATGACTCCGCTTCATTTTGCCGTTCAAGGGTCTAACCTCGAGCTTGTCAAGTACTTGGTACGGAAAGGTGCTAGTCTTAGTGTGAAAACGAAAGCAGGGAAAACACCTCTCGATCTTGTGTGCAATGAAGAAATCCGCTCCTTTTTGGAAGGAATTGAACATTCATCTAAAGAAGGAAATTTAAATGGTAAAGAGAAAGCTGAAGAATCTGATTCAAAGGAAAAGCAAGAGAATTCTGCTAATGAAGCTGCCGCTGCTGTTGCTTCTGATCTTGATGAAAAACAAGATGAAAGCACGAAGAGGAAGGCTGATGAAGATGATGCTAACGAATCCACACCGGAACCTAAAAAGGCGAGAGTATCGCTTAAGCATCTTATGAGTGCAGATGACACACAAGAAGATGAAGAACCTTTGTAAGTATAAAGAATCTGCATCCCCATCTTTAGTACTAATTGAACCAGTAGCTGTTCGGTTTTCAGCAACTTTTTTGTTATAATGTTTATCGTTGTAATTGTAAGTTGTTGTAAGTTGTTACGGCTGAGTACAGCAACATTTCTAGTTTTGACTGCAACTCTTTTAGGATCAAGTTGAGTTCCAATCCTACTATAGTTTATTGCGCTTTCGATGACATCCACGTTCTTCTAACTGGCTATTCGCTCCTAGTTAAATGTACCGTAAACTATTCACGTTTAGGAGAAAGTTTCGAGTGAATTTAGAGTGGGGTGAGGGCACCAAGTCACCACACTGATGTGGTTCGCCACCCCTTTTACGTGATGACTTGAAGCAACAGCATTGGCATAGTTAGCGGTGCTATTGGCACCCCTCCATTAACCTAATAACACCCGATTTTTCAAAAACTCTGTATGATAAATATGTTTAGACATTTCAAAGATCCTCAAACCTTTCTCAACTCGTTCTTGCAGAAACATATTCCTCGAAATGCATCTCGAATTTGCACACTGTTTATTTAATTGATGCAAGAAACATTGCCAACTAAATCAATGTTGTAAACTTGGAAATATAAGATTAATAATAGAAACTCCAAAGAATTGACCTACAAAATGGCAGTTCTTTTGTTGTAACTTGTAAAGGGACCAACTATCGACAAAATTGCATACATTAGCCACTAAAATTAATCCCCGCCCCCGTCAGTGAGTAAATAAAATACAAACTGCTTACATTCCCAAAAATATCCAAGCAAGTAATCAACTGGCAGTTTTCTCGGTCTCCATTAGAAATCACACGCCCGTTTCACAAAATTGAATTATTTCGGCGGTCTTTGAGGTCCTTCAGGCTCTGCAATCCAGCATACTTATTATCAGCACATATACCAAAATAGTAATTTGTCAAAGCATTACGATTAGAATTCTCAATACATACCAATCGTTTGAAAGATCTGCTAGTTAATGCTTTGTTTGACTTCTCCAGATCAGGTTTGGCACGATCCAAGGTCTATAGAACATAATATGTAAAAAGAAAAACATTTGCAAGCTTTTAGATGAACAAGAATCGGTACATTTAAAATAAAAACTAGATTGCCAAGCCATTGATGTACAATCTCATTTCAGTATGTGAAATGGCACCCCAATTTGTTTTTGGAAGTATGATACAAACTTGAATTTTAAAATCTGAAGATGACCACTTCGAAGTAAATAGAAAACTGTTTTCAGAAAATATACAGATGACCACATCAATTTGCCATTTGAATTGAAATGAAAAGGCAACCGAATTCAAATGAAACATGCATACAGTTATAATATTAATAAGAAAAATCATTTTCTAATTTTACCATGATATACCACACCAATGCATTGTAGACAAAGGATCTGAGTATCCACAAAACACAAAGAGTCAGTAGCTGAAGGAGTGGAAATACTACCTGAATCAGAGATTCCACACGACGTCGCATCCGGGTATGCATGAAACCCTCTGAGCACTGAGGAACATTGATGAAGTAAATTGAGATAAACAGGTCAAACATATGTTCACGCTCAAGTGAAGCAAAGACTTGAAATGCTTTTAAATTAGCTGTTACAACTTCAAGGTCCACAGTAGATCCACAAACCAATATTATAGTCATCCAACAAACTAAGGGAATTTTTAATAAAATGGCAAAAGATATTACTCAAATCAAGGTAAAGTATAGACAGCTAATAATTTGGTATAAGTGTTCAATGTGCATGGCCAATCCCGTCACCAGATTTTTAAAAGCGATGACAATGCAACAAAAAGGGAAATGCAAACAAACCCTCCGATTAGTCAAAGTGCCTGCTACACATGACAATGCTTAGTCTGAGCACCTGGTATTATCAGTAAGCCCAAAATGAGCCGGGTCACAGCTTCAGACCAAAGAAATTTAGTAGAGCACTTAGAATGGCCATAGAGATGTAATTGACTAAATATCCCCTACGCATGCTACTATGTGTGATAAGTTTTCATTATTCTTCATACCCTAAAGTTCGTATATGGAAAAGTTTGAGATAAGAAATGCAAGTACTAAAGAAATTGAGAGAAAGAAACCTACCTTAATATGGTAACTGACGTATGCATGAAAGGTCGATAAATTCCAAACAGTTCGGTCCAGTTTCTTTCCTTCCACGTGACGAGGGAAAATGACTGCATTGGTTGAAAACATTAATATATTATAACAAGATTAAAAACAAAAAACATAAGTCTTCAGACATTACCAAAAGTAACAAATCCTGCATTTGCAGATAATGCTTCAGCAGGAGCTCCCTTCAGTTCTAGGGGAGGAGACGGAGACCACATACAATGAGGTGCATTATTAAGTCCAGTTGTGCGCCTTGCTTCCACAAATTCCTGAAAAAAACAAACCAAACTTTGAAAATAAGGAAATCAACCAAGAACAGAATGAAGGAATATTCCTGAAAAAATACACTTCAAAGCTTCAACAGCAGAACTCTCAAAAATACTGGCAAACTCTAGACTAGCTTGATTTTATAAGACTTGAAATCAACAAATGAATACTATTTAGTATTAACCCACTGTACCTGGAGGAAGGAAGTTGCAAGAACAGTATCGATGGAGTCTTTGAATCTCATAGGAAACACTACAGTCACTTTATCTGCCTGCATTAACAATACCAATTGTTTACTCGGCTAACCTTTAAGAACTGTAATCTCTCACATAACCAAATAACACAAACTCTGCAACCTAGCTCGGTTTCAAAAACAATGAAATAAAATGGACTAAGAGTTAAGAAACAGAACACTTTTACCTGAAGAAATATAGAGTGAAAGAAAGGAGGGGAAAATAAAATCTAGCACAGTATAACCTTTGAGGTCAAAAGGTAACTAATACAAACTGAAGGTATATATATATATTATATAAAAATTCACACAATGAAAACAACTCGAAGAATAATGATGAATACCTGAGGAATGAGGAAAAAGGACTCCTTTGGCCGATGCACAAGGGCAAGAAGTTTATCCATTTTAGGAGCAACAGTCCTTGAAGTGAGATGTTTTAGTACTACTCTTAATGGGGCACCTAACACCACTTCCCTAACAGATGCAATCTTCACCAAAAGATCATGTTTGTACTCTGCAGAGCATCAACAACAAACACCAACATCAGATATTGATGAAAAACGTCCAAACATTAAACATAATTAATTATATAGAATGAGCAATTAAACAAACAGAGAAAGCAAACTACGAAAAGGACAGCTGGACAGGCCAAAACTTCTTCAGCCAAAAGCATCCTACTTCACCATTTTAGAATGTGCCCCTTCTAAGAAATAATGAAATAACAGTTGGAAATAAACAAAGAGTCTGGGTTCTGCTCAATTTATATGATTAAAATGTGGATGATCTCTCAAACTTGTCACTATATTACCCTCACTTCACATAAGATCCAACACCTCGAACTTCATCTTTTTATTGCAAGGGTCATATCTCCCTGCAACTTCAAAGACTAAGCATATGTAATATTTTTGTGAAACGTCACACCATTTCAGTTGGAACACCAAAATCCCCTCATAGCAAAACTCAAGGGTTTTGAGAGAGAATCGATCAAAATAAACGCTGCAACGAATGAATCGAAGACAACAGCGAACAAAGCAACACCAGGCAACAAATGAATTTACCCAATCCTCTAAAAGGAACAAATTACATAATAGGCAAAACAAAGACGGATTTCTCATAAGTCGATCCTATGTGTTTTTTTTTTCTTTTTCTTTTTAACATATTCATGGCAAGCTCATAATGACCTTAGAAAAAGAACTCGTTGAACCTTCATCTTTTGGAAGCTTTGACAAATTCAGCTTCAACGTGAGATTAAAGCCATCCCTTGGAGGATCAAGAATCTGTACAACCACACCATAGGCAGCTTTTATAGCTTCTATAGCTCCGAACGGAAGTCCCCCAAGAAAAATGGTTTCAGGGGGAGGGATGGGTAATGATACTGATAATAGCACAATATGAGGGTTCTTCATTGTCACCTATACATCAAAATTCAAACTTTAGTTCATTTAAACAGTAAATTCAACACAACAAAAAACTCTTATCAATAATTTTTCTCTTCATTCTACAGGAAACAGAAACAAAACTAGTAAAATTCACCTGAACATGGTAACGAACGTCATCAAACTCCACCCAATTATTATCCAACTCAACTGCTTTATCAACACTGAAAAAAAAAAAAAAAACATTAAAATGAGCATGAACAAAGCAATATCATTCAAATTTAGCATAAAATTGAAATTCAAGCACGACCCAGATGAATGTTTCGACATTGCAACTGAACAGCTGACTCAAAAAGTAAAAACAAGCTAGAAACAGAAATACCCATATCTAGAATCGATTGAAACTTTAAAACAAAAATAAAGTAAAATAAGGCACGTACTTTTGAACCCGATTCAAGAGGGTGTCAAGTAGGAATCTTGAATGAGATTGCAAGAGTAACATTTGGTTTCACTTCTTCAAATCTCTTTGCTTCTGTTGATTGTGATCTGTTGGTAAGAGATTTTGACAACAAGAGTCGTGTTCAAGAGGAGATTCTTTTTTTTTTTGTGTGTTTTAAAAATGTTTATTTTTTTGGACATTTGGTAAACAGCGATGAAAAGTCATTAGTTATGACGAGACGAGGTTGGGCTATACCCTGACACCTACGGTTCTATACCATAATATCGTGGATTCAAATCTTCTCCCTTTAAAAAAAAAAATAATAAAAAAATCCCGAATTTACATTTAAAAATAAAAAAGGGTTATAAGTTGTGTACAACATCGAGGAATCATTTCATGTACTACGCATTGTTTTTTTAAATGAAAAGGCCCACCATGACGTGGATGTGATTTTTGAATTTAATATATTTTTATTTTTTCTGAAGAGATTGATTATCTTTTATTAAAAAGGGCAAATTGCACAAACTCTCATGAGCTTAACAAATATTGTACTCTGATGCAACTTCAGTTAAAATTACACATACTTCTCATGTTTTTCATTGATTAATTGTTTCACTAGCCTTAAAATTTAAAATGACTAAATTACCCCTAAATAAATTATTTTATTATAATAATTATTATATTTGAGAAATTTATTATAATAAAATTAATTAACTAACCATTTTTTTTATTTAAATAGTTAGGGATTTTATTACAGATAGAACCTAATTATTAACTAACCTTTTTTATTTAAAAAAAAAAAACATTTTTATCAATTTGTTTTTATTTTTCTTAAAAAAAATTTGTTTAAATAAAAAAATTGTTAGTTAATTAATTAGGTTCTATTTGTAAAAAAAAAAATCCCTAACCGTTTAAATAAAAAAAAATGGTTAGTTAATTAATTTTATTTTAATAAAATCCTCAAATATAATAATTATTATAATAAAATAATTAATTCAGAGATAATTTAGTTATTTTAAATTTTAAGGCTAGTCAAACAATTAGTCAATCAAAATTAGGGGAAGTATGTGCAATTTTAGTAAAAGTTGCATCTGAGTGCGATATTAGTTAAACTCATGGGAAGTTTGTACAATTTTCCCTAAAAAGTTTTATCGGAGGTATTTGTGGAAGTATTATACATTATACATTGAAGATCTAATTGAATATAAAATCGTTATAAGAAAATAAGAGAGATTTGATTCATAGATCTACTTTTGAAACAGAATTTTTAACTTACTCCTCTTGTGTAGCATGTAAAGAAATGCCTCGAAAAGATGACTCATTCGGATGAAAATGAAAGTTCAACAATATTGGATTCGGAGATAGAGGTTTTAATTGGAGAGGTGGATTTGAATTATTTCTTGGAACATTTATTTAGCTGTGTAGTTTACCACCAAACTATGCTTATATAAGATGGAAACATTAAAATAATAAAACCATTTACAATTTTATTAATGAAATTAAAAGTAACGATAATTGTATGAATCATTGTTTAAATAAATAAATAAACTATTCATATTGTTGTTTTGAGAAAAATAAATTCCATATTATTACGACACGTGGATTGACACGTGGATTTCCACTACAACAATTTGCTTTTGGCTTCTTGAGGAAGATTATACACTTGTCAACTCCACATTCTTTCTTCCATGCAAAGCTAATAAGTGTCATGTTGTTTGTAATATTTTAATTGGTCCATGCATTTATAAATAACTTTAGATCGTAAAACGTTGGAGGTTGGTTGTTTTGTTGTTGTTAATCAACTATTGATATCTGAATTAAACAAAGGCAATGTTCTCAAATCTCTATTTCTCTCGTTCATCCCTACTTTCTTATTGTATTTTATTTTTTATGTTGTTAATTAATTATTATTCCTTATTGTATTTTTCTATTTAATTTATAACACGTTATCAGCATGAATGATGTTATTTCCAGAACTTGAAGTTCTAAATTTATTACTACTGGGACCTGAAGGTCCTAGATTTATTACTAGAACCTGAAGTTCTGAATTTATTATTACTGGAGCCTGAAACTTCCAGATTTTTATTTAATAATATCAGAACCCGCAGTTCTGAATTTACTTTCTCGCAATTTACTTTTATGCAATTTATTTTACTGCATTTTATTTACTTTTAAGCAATTTACTTTCCCGCATTTATTTATTTATATGCTTTTATGAGATTGGCTATGCCAACCTACCAGAACCTGCAGTTCTGGATTTACTTTTTCCGCATTTATTATTACGCATTTTATTTTGTAATTTTTATTTAAATAATTTGGTCACTCATCTAAAACCTGAAGTTCATGGATTTATTTATTATTGCTGAAATCTGAAATTTCTGGATTTATTCTTTTTATATATTTGAAGAATTAAAATTTCTCGGATTTTTATCAGACCAGAAGTTCTGACTCTGATTGTGATTTTCAGATAACCAGAAGCTATATTAATGGCAAAGCTTGCAAGTTTGAAATTTACTACACTGGATGTGTCTGGGGAAAATTATATGTCCTGGGTTATTGATGCCAGATTAGTTCTAAAATCAGAAGGCCTGTTTACACTATTGAAAATGGGGCCGAGGCATATGAACAAGATAAGGCTACCGCCATGGTTATTATCCGTCACCATTTACATGAGGATTTAAAAGCCCAATATCTAACTGTCACAGAACCAGAAGTTCTATGGCAAGAACTAAAAGATCGATTTGATAACCAACCCGATGTTGCATTACCAAATGCAAGGTACCAGTGGCAACATTTACGCTTTCAGGATTTTAAATCAGTTGCTGAGTACAATTCTGCTTTATTCAAAATCACTACACAGCTGAAATTGTGTGGTCAGGATGTAACGGAAAATGATATGCTGGAAAAGACATTTACAATCTTTCATTTACAATCTTTCATGCCTCAAATATGATATTACAGCAACAATATCGAGAACTTCGATTCTCAAAATATTCAGAGTTAATCTCATGTCTCCTGGTTGCACAGAAAAATAATGAGCCCTTGATTAAAAATCATGAATCACGGTCGACCGGCTCTATAGCGTTCACAGAAGTGAATGCTAACACTATTGGAGGAAATACTCGCGGTCGCGGTCGTGGTTGCGGTCGCGGTTCCTACCGTGGTCGTGGTCGTGGTCCTAGCCGTGGTCGTGGCCGTGGTCAAGGTCGTGAAAGAGCATATGGTTACTTTGGTCCGGGTGGTTATAATCAAAGGAATGAAAACACTCCCCATAAGTGGAATGTTTATAAAGCCAGACCAGATAAAGGGAAGAAAATCCAAAATGGGCCTAAGAAAGATGATAGTATCTGTTTCAGGTGTGACGATCATAATCATTGGTCACATACATGCCGTACACCTAAACATTTAGTTGAGCTTTATCAAGCTTCGATCAAAGAAAAAGAAAAAGGAAAGAATCCTGAAACCAATTTCATGGAGGATTCAGATTTTATGGATATTACTCAGTTTAATGTTTCTGATTTCCTAGATGATTCAAATGATAAAGTGACAACTTCAACTAGTGATGGAAATATCCGTACCAATTAAGTACTACTTGTAATATTTTTGTTATCATGTGAAATGTTCATGTAAATATTCCTTATGTAATATATACCTTTTTGTCACTCTATCTTATTTGCATTTTATTTATTTTTGTTTTTGTTTTTGTTTTGTGAATAGATATGTCTTTAAACGATAAATTGAGTGATGTTGAGAAGAAAAATACAGGAGATATATGTCTGGCCGATAATGCAACGACGCATACGATTCTGCGGAATAAGAAATATTTTCTAAATTTAAACTTACTCAAGGCAAATGTTAATACAATATCAGGTCCAGCAGATCTGATAGAGGGCTCCGGTAGAGCCATGATATTATTACCAAATGATACTAAAATATGTATCAGTAATGCTTTATATTTAAGTAGATCCAGAAGAAATCTACTTAGTTTCAAAAATATACGGTGTAATGGATATCACATAGAAACTATAAGTGATGAGAATATTGAGTATCTGTGCATTACTTCCCATAATTCAGACCAGAAGCACATTATGGAAAAGCTGTGTGGTTTATCATCTGGATTATATTACACTCTTATAAGAGGTGTAGAAATTTATGCAGTTGTGAACCAGAAGTTCCCAGATCCAAAAATATTTATGCTTTGGCATGACCGTCTTGGTCACCCAGGATTAGTGGTGGCACCGGTCCGGTTCGGTTTCGGTTTCGGTTTCGGTTCCGAACCGTCGGTTTCGGTTTGGGAGGGACCCAAAACCGAAACCGGAACCGGAAAAACCGGTTTCTAACCGGTTTGGAACCGCCGGTTTGGCGGTTCCGGTTTTTTTTTTTTTTTTTTTTTTTTTTAACCCAATTAAAATATTAAATAATCAATATTTTTATTTATTTATTTATTATATAATCAATATTTTAATTCTTCCCAATCATAATTCCAATTTCCAATGAACAAATTATTAAATAAAAATATATTTACAACCATTTTTTCTTTTCTTTTTTCAATTTTTTTTTCAAATCCCAATTAATATTGATTCTTCCCATTTTTCCCAATCATAATTCCAAATTTTCAATGAACAAATTATTAAATAAAAATACATTTACAACCATTTTTTATTTTTTTCAATTTTTTTTTCCTAAATCCCAATCAATATATTTACAAACATTTTCCATTGAAGTATTTAAGTAGTTCACAATGTTTAGAAAAAAATAAATTGACATTTATTAATAAATACAACTTTACAATTTCACAAAAAATAAAATAAAATAAAATTAGAAATTGGCCTTGAAGGCTTGAATTCAAATATACAATATTACAATGTAATAAAGTTAAAATTAAAAAATAAAAATAAAAAAAAATCGGCCTTGCACTTAATTTTTTACCATAATTAAGCTGCCTACGTATCCTCCATCAATGTAGAGGAATCAAAGGCCACATAGTTCTTTTACCTTTAATTAGTTGCTCGGTGTTGGAGGTTGGATGTTGGAACGGAATCTATTCACTGCCTTCCGTTCCCGTCGCTTGTTCATCTTCGAAGAAGTCGTTCGCTATATCCGGCTGAAGTTCTTGTTGTCTATATTTGGCCTTTGTCCAATCATCAACACATGACTGCATTTCAAGTGATTGTGGACACATAGATGATCGTCTTGGGTCCAAAATATTTCCACCTGCACTAAATTCTTGTTCCACAGCAACTGTAGAAACCGGTGTTCCAAGAATTTGTTTGGCAATAATTGCCAAAATTGGATAATCTTGTTGATGACTCTTCCACCAATCTTGGATACGAAATTCTTCATCATTAAATTTATGACTGTCTTGTAAATACCGGTCAACCTCGGATTCCGTTGAGGATGAAGAAGATGTTCGTAATTTTTTGGTTCTTTCGGAAAACAGTCGATCCCCTAAGCCCCTTAATGTAAATTTTTGAGAACTACTACCACCAGATGTGGGTTGGGGTTGTGAAACCGGCACATTCAAAGACGGACCATATATTCTAAGATATTCATTGTAAAATTCATAAAGCAATTCCTTAACGGAATCACAAGACTGAAGAACATCAACTTCTAAATCTAAACATTTGTAATAATTAGCTAAATAAACCTGCAAATATTCAAATTTAAAGCGTGGATCTAAACACATTGCAATCAGGTAAATATTTGGAATTTGCCCATAATACTGTAACCATTTTCTCCTCATGGCATCAACACATAGACTCAATTGAGGATCAACATCACAATCATTGAATGCACCAACAATATTAACACATTGAACAACAAATGAATGAGTAGTGGGATAGTAAACACCAGATAAAGCGACAGTAGCATCATTGAAAACACGTAACAATTCAAGAATTTTTATACATACATCCCAATGGTTCAATTGAAGAGAAATTGAAGGAACATAATAAGTAATAAAAGAAACTAATAATTCCTTATATTCAACACTTTCAGAAAGCAACTTATAAGTTGAATTCCAACGAGTGGTAATATCTCGAGAAAATTTTTTGGGAGGCATATTATTCAAAATGCAATATTTTAACCATTGTTTCTGGACTTTGTTATGCCTCCAGATATAGTTAATACTATCTCTAATTGGTTTAATAAAAGTAGAAAGCTCTGATAATCCAGCTTGAACACACAAATTTAAAACATGACATGCACAACGTTGATGAAATAATTTACCCCCGAAATAAGGATTGCACAATTTTTGTAACATAGGAATAGATGCAGTATTGCTTGCAGCATTATCAAAACCAATAGCAAAAATTTTGTTTAGGATATTATACTCTTGAAAAATGATTTTAAGGAGTTGAAAAATATTTTGAGCTGAATGCGAATCATCAAAAACACGAAATGCAAGAATTCTTTTTTGCATGTCCCAGTTATTATCCATATAATGACATGTGACACCCAAATATGAATGACTACCAAAATTGTCGCTCCATATGTCGGCACATACGGAAACGCGACCTTGAAATTCAGAAAAATATGTTTTCAATTTGTTTTTTTCTCTGCTGTAAATGTTATGTAGTGTACGTGTGAGAGTGGATCTAGGAACACGTTGCATTGCAGGATTTAATGCTTTTTGACAATAATTAATAAAACCTACTTTCTCACCAAAACCAAAAGGTAAGTGTTCAGTTGCAACCATTAATGCCATTTGTTCTCTATTGTTTTCAGTCGTGTAATGAAATAATTGATTAGAAGGGGTTGCGTACCTGGAGATTTGGGTTTGGTTGTTCGCTACCGCGTATTCAGATGGGTGACATCTTTTGATATGGGACCATAACGTGACATATCCGAAGTTTCTTCCAACGCTATATTTTCTGCCGCAGTGATTGCACTGGATTTGGAAACCATTATCTACCTTGGTTTTCTTCATATGCACTTTGAAGAGTTCGGACTTCATTGGCTTTTCTTCCTTTTCTTCTTCACCTTCACCTTCACCTACAAAAAAAGCATCCGAAGAGGCTGTGGGGTTAGAATTAGATAGATTTTCAGGGGGGGTATTTTGAGCGGGGTCGAATTCGTTGAACTCGGGAATTGTTAGAGGAGGATTAGGAGCAGAAGGGGGATCGGATCCAAATCGATCTTGAAGGAATTGGTGAAAATTCAAATCGTCATAACTGACGGCTTGACCAATATCTTCCAACAAGTTTCCCATTGGAGCCTTTCCTTTGTCCCTATTTCTTGAACTATCTCCCCCACTTGCCATTGAAAAATATGAGTAAAAAATATAGAGTAAGCAAGTAAAAAATATGTTTAAATATTTATTATAAAAAATAAATATAAATAATAAAATATAGAGTAAAAAAAAGATGATTGAAAAAAATATATTTTTGAAAAAAATATATATATGAGAGAAAAAATTATATTGTTGGAAAAATATATATATAGAAACAATTATATTGTTGGAAAAATATATATATAGAAACAATTATATTGTTGAAATAAATATTGTAAATCAATTTGATAATTGAAAAAATAGTAGATAGTAAAAAATATAAGAAATAATTTATATATGAATGAGAATTAAATAAAATTGTAGAGAGAATTTTGAATTTGAGAATTGAGAATTGAGATTGAGAGTTGAGAGAAGTTGAGAGAATGAGTGGTGTGAAGAATAATGAAATATGGGGGGATATTTATAGTATAGTAGAGAGGGGTGAATATGCAAATAAAAGAAATAGAGGGGTGCAAAAAGAAAAAAAATTTTGGCCGTTGCCCAGCCAGTCTGAAATTCAGAACGGTTTAATTTTTTTTCACACGCTGCCACGTGGCAGCGTGTGATTGGTGGAAATTTTTTTTTTTTTTTTTTTTAACTGTCAGAACGGTATAAATCAGACGCTGCCACGTGGCAGCGTCTGATTGGTTATTTTTTTTTAATTTTTTTTTTAATATTTAAAAAGGTTAACGGTAAAATTTTTTTATCAGACGCTGCCACGTGGCAGCGTCTGATTGGCTGTTTTTTTTTTTTTTTTTTTTTTAATATTTTAAATCCTTAACGGTAATTTTTTTAAAAGACGCTGCCACGTGGCAGCGTCTGATTCGTTGATTTTTTTTTTTTTTTTTAATAAAACCGGCGATTTTGACCGGTTAAAACCGTCGGTTTTTGGCGGTTAAAACCGCCGGTTTTTGCCCAAAAACCGCCGGTTTCGGACGGTTTGGGGGACTCCCAAACCGAAACCGAAACCGGAACCGGAACCACCGGTTTCCAACCGGTTTCCAAACCGGCGGTTTCGGTTTCGATTTCCGGTTTCGGTTTGGCCAATCCGGTTCCGGTTAAACCGCGGTTAAACCGCGGACAAAACCGACGGTTTAACCAAACCGTGGTCACCACTACCCAGGATCTACAATGATGCGTAGAATCATTGAAAATTCTCATGGGCATCTATTAATTAACCAGAAGATTCTTTTATCCCATGAAAATTTATGTACTGCATGTTCACAAGGGAAATTGGTAATAAAACCATCTCATTCTAAAGTTGGTTTTGAATCCCCATCTACAAAGGATTCAAGGGGACATATGTGGACCTATTCATCCACCAAGTGGACCGTTCCCCTATTTTATGGTCCTAGTTGACGCATCCAGTAGATGGTCACACGTTTGCTTATTATCAACATACAATGTTGCTTTTGTAAGATTACTCGCACAGATTATCAGGCTTCGGGCACATTTTCCCGATCATCCGATCAAATCAATCCGCCTTGATAATGCTGGTGAATTTACCTCCAAAACATTTGATGAATATTTTAAATCAGTTGGGATTGATGTTGAACATCTAGTTCCACATGTTCATACTCAGAATGGATTAGTATAATCATTTATCAAGCGTCTCCAGGTAATTGCAAGAACTTTATTATTACGAACACAATTACCAATTTCTGTTTGGGGACATGCTATTTTACATGCTGATGCATTTATTCGTCTTCGTCCCACTGCTTATCATCAATATTCTCCTGTGCAACTTGTATTTGGCCATCAACCAAATATTTCCCATCTGCGTACTTTTGGCTGTGCAGTATATGTCCCAATTGCACCTACAAATAGAACTAAAATGGGACCCCAACGGCGTTTGGGAATATATGTTGGTTTAGATTCACCATCAATAATTAGATATCTGGAACCTTTAACTAGTGATCTTTTTACTGCACGATTTTCTGATTGTCATTTCGATAAGGGAAATTTCCCATCATTAGGGAAAGGAAAAACTTCTCCTGAAGAGAAGTGTGAATTTTCTTGGAAAGATCCTGGTCTAACTCATCTTGACTCATACACATCTCAATGTGATAATGAAGTACGCAAGATAGTTCATCTTCAAACAATAGCAAATCAGTTACCAGATGGATTTACAGACTCTACTAAGGTAATAAAATCACACATCCCAACTGTTAATGCACCAGCATAGGTGATTGTTCCAGAAGAACGGTCTAAACAAATAATAGCAAAAGAATCATCTACTGTACGCCAGAAGCGTGGTAGGCCACTTGGTTCGAAAGATACTGTCCCCCGAAGGAAGAAAACAAAATATTAGGATCATGTTCCTAAAATGATAAATAAATCCACTTTCTCTGAATCAACTCCATAAGAGTTAGATGTCCCTGAAAGGACACAAGAGACCCCTACAGGGGAAGGAATATCTAAAGAGATACAAGAACATAGAAATGAGGAAATTTTTATAAATTATATAGGAGAAATGTGGAATCGTGAAGAAATAATCATTGATGATATTTTTTCGTATACAGTGGCTACTGAAATTTTAAATGATGATTATGAGCCTCATAACCTTAATGATTGTAGGCAAAGATCTGATTGGCCGAAATGGAAAGGAGCAATTCAAGCAGAATTGGCTTCATTAACCAAACGTAAAGTATTTTGACCAATAGTCCAGACGCCTGAAGACGTCAAACTTGTTGGATACAAATGGGTTTTTGTACGGAAATGTAATGAAAAAAAAACGAGGTGGTGTGACATAAGGCATGACTCGTAGCATAGGGTTTCTCACAGAGACCTAGTATTGATTTTGATGAGACGTATTCATTAGTGATGGATACAATTACTTTTCGATTTCTAATAAGTTTGGCTATCTCAGAAAGACTTGAAATGCGTCTTATGGACGTAGTAACTACCTACCTATATGGCTCACTCAATTCAGATATTTATATGAAAATCCCAGAAGGATTTAGAATGCCAGAAACATACAACTCAAGACCTCGCAATTTATACTTAATCAAATTACAAAGGTCCTTGTATGGATTAAAGCAATCTGGGCGCATGTGGTACAACCGCCTCAGTGAATATTTGATTAAAGAGGGATATGTCAATAATCTCATATGCCCATGTGTTTTCATAAAGAAATCAGAATCTAGATTTGCTATTATAGCAGTTTACGTTGATGATATGAATTTGATTGGAACTCCTGGAGAGCTCCTGAAAACTGCTGAATATTTAAAAAAGGAATTTGAAATGAAAGACCTGGGAAAGACAAAATATTGTCTTGGTCTGGAGATTGAGCATAAATCAGACGGAATACTTATCCATCAATTAGCTTATATTAAAAAGATTATGAAAATATTTAATATGGATAATGCTCACCCATTAAGTACTCCTATGATTGTTAGAACCCTTGATCCTAAGAAAGATCCATTCCGACCACTGGAAGATGGTGAAAAGATACTTGATCCTGAAGTACCATATCTTAATGCAATTGGTGCTTTATTATATCTGGCTCAATGTACTCGACTAGATATCGCATTTTCAGTAAATTTACTTGCTAGATTCAGTTCAGCACCAACTAGAAGACATTGGAATGGGATCAAACATCTTTTCCGTTATCTTCGTGGAACAAAAGATTTAGGGTTATATTTTTCAAAATCTAACAACTTTTCAAGTTTAATTGGTTATGCTGATGCCAGGTACCTATCTGATCCCCATAAAGCTCGTTCACAAACAGGATATGTTTTTACTTATAATGGCACAGCAATCTCCTGGCGCTCCACAAAACAAACTATTGTTGCTACATCATCTAATCATTCTGAGATCCTTGCACTTCATGAAGCAAGCCGAGAATGCGTGTGGCTAAGGTTAGTAATTTCTCATTCGAAATACATGTGGATTTTCATTATCTACAAGAATGTCGACACCGATATTTGAATATAATGCGGCTTGTATTGCTCAAGTTAGAGGTGGATATATCAAAGGAGACAGAACCAAACATATTTCTCTCAAATTCTTCTATACTTATGAACTTCAACAGAGCCGACAGATTGATGTTAAATAAATACGGTCTACAGATAATCTTGCAGACCTGTTTACCAAAACATTGCCTATATCAACTTTTGAGAAATTGGTATATGGGATTGGCATGCGTCGACTCTGCAAATTACAAGATTGATAATGAAGTTTCATTCAGGGGCCGTTCAATCAGGGGGAGCAACATTTTTGAATGAATGTATGTATACTGTACTCTTTTTCCTTCTACCGGATTTTGTCCCACTGGGTTTTACCGGAAAGGTTTTAATGAGGCAATTCTGAACATAACCCCACCAATTGATCCAGAAGATCATTGTATATATTTTTGCTAAGGTTTTTATCCCACTGGGTTTTTCCTAGCAAATTAAATACAAATGGTGGAAACCCAATGGGGAGTATTACGACATGTGGATTTCCACTACAAATGGAGGAAGATTATACATTTGTCAACTCCACATTCTTTCTTCCATGCAAAGCTGATAAGTGTCATGTTGTTTGTAATATTTTAATTGGTCCATGCATTTATAAATAACTTTAGATTGTAAAACGTTGGAGGTTGGTTGTTTTGTTGTTGTTAATCAACTATTGATATCTGAATTAAACAAAGGCAATGTTCTCAAATCTCTATTTCTCCTCTTCTATTTCTCTCGTTCATCCCTACTTTCTTATTGTATTTTATTCTTTATGTTGTTAATTAATTATTATTCCTTATTGTATTTTTCTATTTAATTTATAACACATATGCCTTTTTATAATATTTTTTTTTTTTTGACAATATTTATTAATCCGGGATCAAGTATTTTTTTTTTAAGTTTTCGTTATTGATAGGATTCGAACCCCTGACCAGAGAGTCATTTACCCAAACCCTAAACTCGTTCATCTACTAGCTGAGCTACGCCCCTAGTGACTTTAATAATTGTTGTTAAACTTTGCAAGTTGCAGACTTGCACTATGTGAATAATAATAATAATAATAATAATAATAATAATAATAATAATAATAATATGGTTTTGGAAAAAAAGGAAAGTTAAGACATCTGTGTTTAGAATATGTAAACAATATATGTCTTTTTCGTAATTTTAATAAATATACATTTATCATTACAGTAAATTATACAAATGGAGTGTGAAAATAACACCTACTAAGAAATGATGTGTTTCTTAATATATATATATATATATATAGTTTTTCTATTACCAGTTCGAAATGACAAAAGATATATCAGTTCATTGTATGTGGGTTATTAGATTTAAATACTTTGATTTGGCTGCATGCACTTGTCAAAACATCTTTTAAATCCAATGGTCCATATGTAAGGAACTGATAATAGAAAGACTATATACATATTAAGTGATAAGTAATGACCAATTGACAATTGTCTCCTTTTCTTTTCATTTCTGAAAATATATATATATATAATTCCACATGGCCCACCTTTTAAACTCAACAATTAAATTTGTGGTTTTTTTAACGGAGCCGATATTTGAACTCTTAAAAATTGTATATATACCTATTTTATAACTAAATTTCATTAAAAAAAAAAAAAAAAATCTCCTTACAATCCAATATTATCTTTTTACACTTCATTTCTTAAAAAAATAAAAAATAAATAAAAAATAATAATAATCATTCTAAAAATCTAAATTTAAAAACATTTTAAAAACACTTTTTTTTCCTTCCAAAATTATTCATTTTATCATTTGACACTCCTATTCTAAAGACACTCCATTAAAAAAAAATAATAATAATAAAAAGAAACAAATTATAAAGATACTCCATTTTATTTAATACTTTTAATACCTATCTTTAAAAAATTTGAAACGGGAAATGGAAAAAAGATGTAAAGTACGTCAAGTTTGGTATCGCATTTGAAAAGTTAAAATTAGATTATTTTTTAATTTTGATATAAAATAATGTTTGGTAAAACCTAGGAAGCATGGATATTTCATTTAGTGGAGGTAACTCGTATCGAACTCGTATCTAGTTAAGATACTTCCCGGATATTCCAGGATATGTATCTGATACGTCAAATGGTGTATTCGTTGAATTTTTCACAAGTTTGACTGAAGGATACTTAGGGGATACTTGAGGGATACTTGGGGGATATTTGGAGGATACGTTTGGGAAAATATTATAATTATTTTAGTATAAAACAGGGTCAAATTATAATTTCAAAATATTATGGGTCAAAATGAAACTGTAAAGAAATTTTGGTTTTGATTCCATTGACATGGAGAATAACGGGATACTTGAGATTGCAAACCTTTCACTTGATGAACCAGAGTTAGATGTCGAATTATTTAATGTGAATGATGATAATGAAGTTAATTAAGAATTTAAAATATGTTTTATGAGTTTTTTTTATGTATTATTTGGATTTTGTAATATGTAATGGCTTATATGATATGTTTTATTTGGATTTTGTAATATGTTCGACTTAGGTGACATGTTTTATTTGAGTTATGAATATGTTTTGATTTTAAATGAATTATCAAATATGTTTTTATATATTTTTTTATAAATATAAATATATATTATTTTAATTTACATATCCTGCCGTATCCGTATCCTAGTTTTTGAAGATTTACTTCCCGTATCGTGCCGTATCCGTTTCTGTATCCATGCTACATAGGGTAAAACTTTCAAAAAGTGATTAATTGATAATCTAACTTTTAATGGTGATTTTTAGAAGTAGGTAAGGATTACTTTTTGAAAGTGATTATGGAATAATCTATTTCAACATTTAATGCATCTTTTATTATCCTTATGAAATCAAATTAAAATAATTTATATACATTATTTCATCTCAAAATTAAATATTCTATTTAAATATTGATTAAATTTATAAAAATATTTAAAAATATTTTTTATTGTTCTTATGGAATTTTTTTTTTCCAATTTAAATATTGATTTAATATATATATAATTAATGAAAAAAATGAAATAGGGTACTAAACTCATGTATATTTTAGTTAGGGGTGGCAACAGGGCGGGTCAGGGTCGAGGTCGAGGTCGAGGAATGCCTTTCCATCCCCATCCTCATCCTCGTCCTCGTCCTCGTCCCCGCATTAAGAGAAGCGGGGTTAGGGTCGAGGTTGGGGATTCCTCGTTGGAGGGGCCTTCCCCATACCCGCCTCATTCCCCGTCCAATATTACTACACATTTAAAAATTACAACTTAAAATAAAGAAAAAAAATATAAATTTATATTTAGTACAAAATCAAAGATTTTATAAAACAAATGAACTTCTAAAGTTTAGTTAAAAAAGATTATTTATGTTAAAAAATTAATGTTAAATGATTTTTTTTTAAATAGCCAACATGCTACAACAACAAGAGCAACGGCAGCCTAAAACAGACTAGGAACAAAACAAACAAGAAAGCAAAAACAGAAAGAGGCCATGTTAAATGATTTTAAAATTTTAAATATTATATATTATATTATAAATAATATATATATATATATATCAGGGTGAGGATGGGGCGAGGAGTGCTTGTGCTTCCCCTGTCCCCGCCCCATTTCACCTTTGGGGACAAGATTTTATCACCATCCCCATCCCCATCCCCGTCTCCGTCCCCGTCCCTAAATATTATCTCCTATCCCTGCCCCATTCGGGGCGGGACCCCACGGAGCCCCAGCCCCGTAGGGAATATTGTCATCTCTAATTTTAGTTATTGTAATTAATCTCAACACTTTTACAATAAAATTATCAAACAAATGTATACTATTTTTGAGCTATACAATAGTTTTAAAAATACAATTAACCAACCATTTTCTAATTAATTTCACAACTGAATATTCCTTCAACACAACTAACAATGATTATTATAAAAGTTATAACAATATCAAATTGACCCGTAATCAAATGAAAATAAAATAGAGAATAAAATTGAACAAAAGTGAGGACATCAAAACAATAAGAAAATTGTTTTGGAGATCAAACTATGAAAATAGAAAAACAATATTAAAACAAAGAAGACCATATATTAAAAAATATAAAATTTATATTATTAACACAAGTGTTTAGACAGAGAAATTCGTTTATATATAATAAGGGTATGGATATAGACACCCATAAAACTTATGAGATTTTCTCCTTACAATCCAATTTTTTTCTTTCCACACTCATTTTTTAAATACACTTCATTCTAAAATCTTAAATTTTTAAAAATTATAAATACACTCCATTTGTTCCAAAATTATCTTTTCTATGTTTTGATACTTTTTTTTTTTTTTAACAGTTCATCGTAAAAACCTAAATTTTAAAAACAAAAAATTATTTAGTTTCAATTTTTTTCATTGAATACCATAAACGGTGTCTTGTATCCAATACACACAAGTCCATCACAAAAACCTAAATTTAAAAAAAAGGGAAAATTTTTGTTCTTCAACTAAGTTTTTTTTTGTTAGCAAAATTTTTGTCTAACTAAATTTTTTTTTTTTTTTTTTTTTTTTTTTTTTGCTAATATTGAAGGAAAATTTTTGTTCTTCAACTAAATTTTTTTTGTTAGCAAAATTTTTGTTCTGCACTTGACAACTAAAATAGCGCCATGGCTACTTCATTTTTTATTTTTTTTGCATTTAACCATTTTTCAAAAAAACATATTAAGATAATAAAAAAAAAATCTGTAATTTATTTTCTTATTATTTGTTTATGCAAAAAGTCAGCAAAAAATCAACACTTAAAAAGATTGTTTGTTTATGTTTGTAAATCATTCTCATTATTTCGTAATCAAATAATATTTTAAAGATATTGAAGTAATGTTGGAGTCTAGCCCAAAAAAAAAAAAAAAAAAAAAAAAAAAAAAAAATTGTTGAAAAGAAGAGTCTAGCAAAATTGTTTTGTAGTGTATTTAGAATTTTTTTTTTAATTTTTTTATCCCTTTCCATAATTTCAATTGGGATAAAATTGTCATATAAAAAATAATAACTAAAATGGAGTATGGAAAGATATTTAGTAGATTGTCAATAGCATCCTTCAAAACTTATTAGTATACCCATTTTTATAAGTACACCCGTGTCTAAAATTTTAAAAATAAATATTACTATAAGCACCCATTCTAATGTCAATAGTACCCTCATTGAAATAAATATATTCATTTTAATACATATTATTTATAAACACTCTTAAATTATTATCACACCCAATTTATAAAAAATAAAAAAAATCATATTATTTTTGGAATCAAATCCTTATGGTTCAATTTACTTTTGGAAATATCTCGAATGTAAGAGCCTTATAAAATGGAATATGTAGAACTATATATGGGGTCAAGAGATTTTCAATCAAAAATTCTCTTATTTATACAACTATCTTAATATATATATATATATATATATAATAAACTTATTGATATTTACGGCTATCTTAACAAAAAAAAAAAAAAATGTTTTTTGATAGAGTTCATAACTATACATAAAAGAAAGATAAAAATAATATAATAATCATGTGATGATGAGAAAGTTTGATATTTGAAATAAAATTAGAGTTTAATTAGGGTTTATCAAAAAAATTACGGTTTATCATAAGGTTTTTTTTTAAAAAAAAAAGGTAAGTTTTTTTTCTTTTTTTTTAATGAAGTAATATAGTTGAAGATATGAGTGTAATTAATGAATGTATATAATATTTGGTTTATTTTTAATTAAAATAATTTGTCCTTATTGGTAAGTTTATATTGGGATATTTTTGTAATTAAATTTTTTAATAAAATATGAGTGTATTAATAAGCTTTATGGGTGTCAATATCATCACTTATATAATAAATGTGAAAGATTTTTTCACAATTCTTTGCATAGGGTTAGATCTAGGTGGCCCTTTTAAAAATGGACAAGGATCTTTGGTTCCTCTCCTCATCTCACATTTTCCTCACCTTTTTAAAGCATGTGATTGGTTGTTAATAAAGTGTCAATCACATCTTAACCATTCATTCATTACAATGCTTATGTGTCATAAGATTAAATGAGGTGAGGATGAGATAAGGAAAGGATCCTTGTCCTTTAAATATATACAGTTTTTCTATTATCAGTTTAAACTGATATAAATATATCAGTTCATTACATGTGGGTCATTGGATTTAAAAGATGCTTTGACAAGTGCATGCAGCTAAGTCAAAGTATTTAAATCTAGTGGTCCACATGCAAGGAACTGATATATCTTTTGTCAGTTCGGAAAAAAAAAAACTGTATATATATAAAGATTTTCTATTATCAGTTCGTCCAGACAATAAATATATTAGAATGAAGGATATGAACCACTAGATTTACATACTTTGACTTAAAGTGTACTTGTCAAAACTTCTCCATAATCTGTGGTTCATATTCTTCGTCCTGATATATTTATTGTCAGGACAAACTGACAATAGAAAAAAAAAATATATATATATATATATATAGAAAAACTTGCAAGGTTTGCCATTAATATAGCTTCTGGTTATCTGAAAATCACAATCAGAGTCAGAACTTCTGGTCTGATAAAAATCCGAGAAATTTTAATTCTTCAAATATATAAAAAGGATAAATCCAGAAATTTCAGATTTCAGCAATGATAAATAAATCCATGAACTTTAGGTTCTTGATGAGTGACCAAATTATATAAATAAAAATTACAAAATAAAATGCGTAATAATAAATGCGGAAAAAGTAAATCCAAAACTGCAGGTTCTGGTAGGTTGGCATAGCCAATCTCATAAAAGCATATAAATAAATAAATGCAGGAAAGTAAATCGCATAAAATTAAATAAAATACGAGAAAATAAATTGCGTAAAAATAAAAAGCAAGAAAGTAAATTCAGAACCACAAGTTCTGGTATTAATAAATAAACATTTGGAAACTTCAGGTTTTAATAATAATAAATTCAGAACTTCAGATTCTAGTAATAAATCTAGGAACTTTAGGTCCCAGTAGTAATAAATTCAGAACTTCAGGTTCTGGAAATAACAGCATTCGTGCTGATAATGTGTTGTAAATTAAATTGGAAACAATAGATAACAATAATTAAATAACAAAGAAATAAAGAATAAAAACATGAAGATAGAAGGAGATGAACGAGAGAGAGATGTGAGAAGAGGAGAAATAGAGATAGGCGAGATAGGTGAGAACATTGCCTTTTGTTTTATATTCTGATATCAACAGTGGAGTAACAACAACAAAAGAGCCAACCAATGTTTACAATGCAAAACTATTTATAAAATGGGAGGACCAACTAAAACAAGCCAAATGAATGCCATTCTTCATTCTGCATGTAGATGAGTAACTTGGAGCCTCCATGTGTCCAAGCTTCTACAAGAAGCCAAGAGCAATTTTTAGTGGAAAATCACATGTCATAATACACCAACCTTAATTAACCTGGACAACCATCCAAAAGAGATTTGAGCAAAATCATGCTATAAAATTTCTTAGCCCAATCTTAATAACAAAAGAAGAAGAAGAAGTGTAAATGTACAGTGTTTGGAAAAAAAAAATAATACATGTATTAAAACAGATAAGACAATAAACAATGAAATTTGTTCTTCTAATAAAAATTAAAATTGATTTAAACTTATATTTTCACAAACCCATTTCATCTACCGATTTTGATTCATTCTCCATACTTCACAATCAATTTATATATTTTCAAAGAAATTGAAATATATTTAAAATTATAATTTAGAATTTAAAGCCTTCAGATAGTCTTTATTTTAAAATTCATAAATCTCATTTGTGAAACTTCAATGGATGTCTTAACCTTCTGCAAACTTGAGAAGAAGCATTTGACAAATTTCAAAAATTAATTTAGAAAGCAAAAATAGGAAAAGAAAATACAAATTATTTATAAAGTAGTTTTCATTCATAGTCATTTTTAATAATTCTCACTTCATATTAACAATATAGTTACTATATTATAGCTAAATCCATACATATATTATATTATGGATGAAAATTAATTTTTTGTTACACTAATATTTTTGAAGGCATATTTATATGGACATAAAAGTGCCAACTAAAATAAATGAATAGGCACATCCCTTGAGCTCTTATCTCAAATGGTCCAACATGTATAAAATATTTCACTTAATCTCGATAAATTCAGACATAATTTATATCAAATTTTAAAAAATAATAATAAATAAAATTGAAAGGAAACAAGTAAAGAAGTTGACAAGTTTGACATTTTCCTCCTGAAGACAAAATACATAAGTACATAACTAGTCAATAGTATATAACTATATATATATATATATTAGAAAATATATGACATGTTAACCTGAACTAGTCAATAGTCATGTTGACTTTGATTGCCTAACAAATTTCCCTCGGGTAATTATCATTCTCCCCCCTATATTTTGCCGTATTCTCTATCTTCCCCCCTTTAGTTTCAAAATTCTCCAATTTCCCCCCTCCCATGCCTATTTTTATAAGATAAAATTAGTTGTATTTGTGCATGGAAAGTGGGAAAATAGAGAATATGACAAACTACAGGGGGAAGAATAATAATTTCCCATTTCCCTCTTCTTCTTTTTTTTTTTTTTTAATTTCTTTTTCAATTTCTTTTATTATAAATTTAAAAAATAAAATTGGATTGTATTCATGATTCATCAATGGAGGGAGCTTGTGTCATTGAAAATAAAATACAAAAACAGAAAGACAGCCTTTTGTCATTGATGATATGAGAAAGAAAAAACTTGCAGTAAAGCAGAAGCAGCTTCTTCCTTTTTTGTACAAGAGATGAGAAGAGCATGATTCAACTAATAGCAAAGAATTCAACATCAAAAAATAAACCAACCACAAATAAAAAAAAATTATAGAGCTCTCTTCCTCTTTTCTCTTTGGTTTAACTTTGAGTTAGGTGGTTCAACAGCCAACCACTCTACCACCACCAATGCATCATCATCATCAACTACCAAAAAAATCCCATTTTTTCCCATTGCATGTTGATTGCTGATCAAGCTCTCTCCACCATCTGATTTCATGCTTGTCCATCTATATATCTCTGTTAATGCTTGTGCTGATGGAGGGGGATCAACATCAAACAACACTTTAGACCCCACCACCACCATCACCACCACATACAATATCACATTCACAGCCTTTAATTTAAAACCCTTTTGGCTTCTCCATTATATCAATAAACAAACCAAATTAAAAAAAAAAAAAAAAAAAAAATTAAAAAAAAAACTGCTGAGGCTCTCCAAAAATTTTGAGCAGATTTTTTTTCCTTTCCCCAACCACTATTCAGAATCACTTTCCATGCTCTCCATTCCTTTCAATCCTCTTCTCTTTTGCTGTACACAAAAACAAACACAAAACATTTCAGTTTTTTTTTTTTTTTTAATTTATTTATTTTAGAAATTACATAAATTTTTTTGCTTTTTTATGTAAACTTGATCAAGTCTGTAAATGTAGTGGTGTCTAGCTGCTGCTAAGTGCTAACTTGCCCCTTTAGTGAGAAATGAAGCAACAACTTGTGCAATAAAGAATTAATAAAATTTCATGAGCGATAAAGAATTAATTTAATAAATTATTTATGGTTGAGAGAAAGAGCAAGAGCAAGAGAATCAATCACTCACCTTCTTGACACTTTTCTTCTCTCTAACTTCATATCGACTCTTGGTCAAGTCAGATAACCACATCCCTGGAAAACAATACTGCCAAAAACAACACAACCCACAAAAAAAAAAAAAAAATTAAGTCTTTTTTGTTTAAGAAAATTGAAATTAGGTAAAAGATTCTTTTTTTTTTTTGGTGTGCTTTTGAGATGGATGATGATATTAATATACCTGTAGAGTTCTGTCAACATTTTTGGCTCTTTTCTTGGGTCTATGAGGCAGCTTTGTGCCTTTCATTGCTAAGAAATCATCTTCTTTCTCTTTTCTAGACAAAGACAGATAAATTTTAGGCCACTCAATCGCTTCAATATTCACTCTCTCTCCTCCTCCAACCATGGTGGTGGAACCAGTGTGGCGGTGGTGGTGGTGGTTAGTAGTAGGCCCAGCAGTCCCTTGCTCTGATTGAAGAACTGGACCAGAATCAACGATTAAGGATCCATTTGGTTGCTGTTTCTCATCTTTTCTCATCATCTTCTTGTCAATAATTTTGTCTGGAGAAGAAGGAGATGATGATTTCACTGCTGTTGTAGATCTAGAAACAGCAGCAGCAGCCCTTGTGTTACTGCCACTGTTGTTGTTTCTTGATGGTGACCCATTTGCAACCCCAGATCTCTCTTCTATATTCCTGGTCATGCCAACCACAAACCACAAAGATATATTAACTCAAAAAGATTGAGCTAGGTTTGGTTTGGTTTGCAAAAAGAGGTTTGGCTTTCAAGTGTTGTGGACTTGGATGGAAGTTTTTTAAACACACAAAACACAACTACACAAACTTCAAAGGGAAAACAACAGAACAAGACAGAATTTAATACCCAACTAAAAACCTAAAAGAAGAAAAGCATATATATGTAAATAACAAATAATATCTTCAGAAATACTGCTACAAAATTCCAATTTAAAAGAAACAAAAAAAAGGAGAAAAATGAGTTTTTTTTTTTAGTTTCTTCAAAGAGATGGTATCATTTTCAAGATCTGATATCCATAAATGAAAAGACTTTCATGAGTAAAAACTTGAGAGACATGAGACTTCTTGGATACCCTCATAAGCCAAGAAAAGCTTGAGAGATGATGATAGATTTGCTCATCCTTTAAAGGGTATAAAAGTAAACTTACTAAAAAAAAGTTGGTCTTCAATTGAATAGAGAAGCCAACAGCAGCAACAACAATATGGAGGGTTTACAACTTTAGATCCAGAATCAAATTGATAAATTTCTTTCACAAAAACAAATAAAGCAAAAGATTCCAATTTTATGTAAATATATTTTAAGAAAAAAAATTCAATCTTTCCTATATAAAAAAGCAAAGGAAAACTTAAAACCAGCAAAATGAATAAATTCCATTGAAGAGTTTACCAAATATAATAAAGAATATCTAGATATAATCTTGAGCAATAAATATACATTAAAACCAGAATTAATTTTTTTTTAAAAAAAATAGGTACCTGCCATGAATGAAACCAGAGGTCTCTTTGCTTCTAAGATTTAAAGGTCTACCATTGGAAGAAGGCAGAGGCAGTGGTGGTGGTGGGGGTGGTGGTAGAGATGAGAGCTTATCCATTAACAAGCCAGATCCTCTTCTGTGAACCTTGTTCAAGGGCCTCCCTTGAATTGATGAAGATGATGATGAATCATCAGCCATTGATCTGATCTCAGTTCTTGAAAGCCTTGCTCTCTTCTTCTGACCCCATTGCAACAGCACATCGCCACCACCAGTAGTACTTGGACTCATTTCAAGTCTTTGACTTTGGTTGCTGTTATTGTTTTCGTTGAGTGGAGGAGAATTGGGTGAACCACCACCAACACCACCATTGTTGTTGTTGTTGTTGTTATGGTGGTTGTGGTTCTCTTGAGCTCTTGAAGGGGATCTGAATCTGAACCCTTTTCCTCCATCAAAATTTGCATCAAGTCCATTGTTGTTGTTTGGAACAACAGTTTTGCCATTCTCACCTTCTTCTTTACAAGTTGTTGTTTTCAAGTTGGATTTTTTTCCATTGCTAAAAGGAAGACAATCTGGGCTCACTCTCTGATATCTGTCAAACAACAAACAACAACATTCATTATCAGAACTCCATGTGATTGAAGAAAAGATCAAAACTTTACATGTTTTAGAGCTATACAATCACAAGCGTCAAACAAGAATTTCACACCAAATCAAACCAAGATCTGATCATGGAAATCACATAGAAATCTGCTTCTCTGAAACTTGAACCAATTTATTGAATCAAAACACTCAAAAGCCATAGGTTTTGACAAACACAATCAGCCAATGTATGCAAAAGGACCCAGCAAACAAGAAGAAGAAGAAGGAAACAACTACAAGTGCTTCCTCCATCTGCTTACTGCTTTTGTCACACAAAGTACTTTTTCTTCTTAACCAGAAAACAGAAAAAAGAAAAAAAGAAAAAAAAAAGAGGTGATTGAATCTGACAACAAAGCACTCATTTGATTCAGTTCCATTAGAGAGAAAAACAAAAACAGCCCAGAAGAGAAATCAAAACAAGATTCAATTTTTCATCCAACAACAAAAACTAGCCAATCTCATCTGAGACAAGAAACCAACAAGTACAAAGCGCACTGGATCCACTGAATCTACAATAAAACTGATCCCAGAAAGTATAAGAAAACACAAAAGAAATATGAAAAGACTTGAGAGAGAATTGTGCAACTCGGACCTCATCATTATCTCTGAAACTAAAGCGGAGGTTTAATAAACAATCTTCAATCTTTTCAATATGAAATGGGGTTCATTGTTTTCTTGTAATAAGAAGAAGAACAGCAATGGATGGAAGACAAGGAAGAACCGAAAAATAAATAAATTAAAAAAAAAAAACACACAAAGGCAGAGAGAGTTGAGTTGTGTTTGTGTTGTGAATTGCGATGACCAAAAACACAAACAGTAAGAAGGCAAAGAATACAGAGGCGATATATAATATTTATATATTTATATATAATTATATATACACATATCACATATATAATGCTTGTGGAATGTGGACTGTGGAGGCTTTACTAGTGGTGAGTGGACTGTGCAGCGATGTAATTAAAAAGTTTTTTTTTTTTTTTTTTTTTTCTTCTTTACCATATTTCAATATTTTTTAAAAAAAAATTATTACAATTAAATTGGGACTCCGAGCTTGTTTGGTTGGATTTCTACGGCCGGCCTTAAAAGCTTTACTAACCTTTATTATAAATAGACCTTTTATAAATAAAGATTTTTTAAAAGTCCAACCAAACAAACTCTCTTCAACTTAAATATTGTTGACATGAAGAGCATATAGTTGTTACATGCGCGGATAACATATGAATGTTGTAAATGTGAAGGGATATGAGTATATGACTCAATCAACAATTTGAATGTTGTAGGCGTGAAGACCATATGAACGTTGTAAGCGCAAACAGATATGCCAAAATCTACAACTTGAACCTTATAGGCACGAAGATCATATGAACATTGTAGGCACTAAGAGATATGCCTAAATCTACAACTTGAACGTTGTAGGCATAAAGACCATATTAACGTTACAGGTGTGAAGAGCATATGAATGTTGTAGGTGTGAAAATGGATACGACTCAATCTACAAATTGAACGTTGTAAGTATGAAAAGTATACGATTCAATCTACAAATTGAACGCCGTAAACATAAAGTAAATGAACGTTATAGAAGTGAAGGACATATGTCCATGTCCTAATCTTATTGATTTAAGTTTATTTTATAAAAAATGCATGAGTTTCTTATAATTTGTCCAAAAAAAAAAAAAAAAAGCACTAACTCAACATAAATACTTTTACAATGCAAATGAAACGCCCTCCACACTTTTACTTTTAAAGACACATTTTATTCATTTTTTATTATATTCGATTTAATTGCATGCAAATTAATAATTTTTTATCTATTTAATTTAGAAAATAGACCGAACCGATTGATTGTTTCTCTTTCATTTGTGAGGAAGTGCATATTTTACCTTAATCTTCTTAAATGGTGATAGGGAACAATAGTATCATAAGAAAATATATTTTTATGGAAGATTTCCAATAAATTTTATTTAATTTTGATAAAAGTTTTTAATGATTTTCGAAATTTTAAATAATTTTCTTATGAATTTTGAAACCAAAGAGTCTACCTTATCAGGGGCGAAGCCAAGATTTTGTTTTTGGGGGGCCAAGGCAAAAACAAATATTCGAGTTGACGGAAGACGAATATATTAATATTTAAAAAAAAAAATCAAATGTAATAATGTATAGTCTCATATGTAAATTGTAATAGTACAACAAATAAATTAATAAATAAAATAGACATAACTTTATGATTCAAAATGGAACCCGACGCTCTTTTAAATTTATAAAATTGTCTATAATCGAATATATACCAAGTTGCTTGGTAATTTCCCTTTCAATATATATGATCAAAGAGTTTGTAAGAAATTCATCTTCCATATTGTTATGAAACTTAATCTTGATAATAGACATGGCTAGAAACGACATCTAAGTAGTTGCAAATTGCAATTGAAAACGTTTAAATAACAAACTCTATAATAAATGTAGCAAAATCATACTAATAACCTAAAATATTTATTATTTTGTAATCTAGTACCTGAAATTTTTCAGATAGAGAATAGGAAGAATTTAGTTATAACAGTAGGAATAAAATTGCTTAAGTGAAAAACAAGAAATTTTTATTAATTTGCGATTCCCAACCTAAAATCAAGAGTGATAAAGATAATGGAGCTCATTTTTGCTCACCCACCTTAACTGGGGGTGAGCATTATCTCCCACCTCAAATAATGACACCTGTCCCAAACTTAACCCAGAGTTAACAAATATTGTTTTACCAATTGTACCCTTAAAAAAAACCATATGCACCTAGAAATCACTATTGTTCATTATTATTATTAGTATTATTATTATTATTTTGATAAAACAACAGTAAACGAAAAACAAAAGAGGAACAAAAACAATAAAAGAAAAGCTACATAAGAGATTCTACTTCAACCATATTTTTAACTCAAGGAAGGAAGTCCTCCATCCAGAACTCATCTTCTGAAGACATCAAGGCATACTTGGCAAGCCCATTAACCACTTGATTTGCAACTCCTGGAACATGAGAAACAGGTAAGCAAAAGAGATCAAATTGGAAATGTTAGAAAGAAAGGCACCACTGCTGGAATCAAGGGGACTTCTTTTGTTAATTATTGTTCATCACCCTCATCGATTATCTAGTAATGAAGATGAGTTTGATTTTTTTTTTTTGTGGGATCTGTGATTTTTTTGTTTGTCGAAGAAGATGTGTTTGAAACAAAAAAAAAATAATAAAAAAAAATTGAAATTATTCATCACCATCAACACCCACTTCATCATCTCCAAAAATCATCACCCACATCATCAATTGATCATCTCCAGAAATCATCACCCACACCATCTAAAGAAATCAACACCCACACTAGAAAATCAAACCCACTATAACGCCCACATCCACACCCACACCCACACCTACACAACCACCACTACCTCACCATCAACAACCCTACCATAAATCAAATCTGCACCAGAAGCCACCCAAACCTAACCTTTAGCTGCCGAGGATACCGGCGCTGCAGGAAGGAAGATCGCGACAGCCGAAGAAGAAGACGGGGATGGTGTAACTACAGAAGACCGCCGGAGTTGTTGTCGTTGGAAGAAAATCATTGGAGGGAGAAGAAGATCAGAATGATTTCTAATTTCTGTTTTTGTTTTTTATTTTTTTAATATTTGTTAAACATTATTAATTTTAGTTTTTTTTATACATTTACCCATCTACCCTTATTTATTTAATGAAATTTCTAATTGATTGAATATTTGTTAACTATGGGTTAAGTTTGGGACAAATGTTATTATTTGATGTGGGGGGTAATGCTCACCCCCAGTTAAGGTGGTTGAGCCATCTCCTAAAAACATGACATATGTCTATGTAGAAGGTAAATTTGTCAAAACCTTTTATCTTTTTAGACAATTTTACTCCCTAATGGACACATGTCATATTTTTGGGATGAGGATAATGCTCACCCTCCTTCAAGGGGGTGAGCAAAAATGGACTCTAATGTGAAATGTCAAATTGAATAATTACTAATAAACAAACTATTGAAAGTAAATAATTGTATCAACATAAGATAAGTATTTTAACGAAATTTTTTTCTTTCTTTTTTTCATTGGAAAATAAAATTAAGAAAGGAAAATAGATTGATTTTATCTTCTAACTTCATGGACAATAAAATATATAAGATATTTATTAATTAATTAATTTATACTAACAATATCGCAATTTATTGCTTATATACTATAATATCAGAATTTATGTATAATAAATACATGTAGCAATTTTATTGATTGGGGGGCATGGCCCCTATGGGCCCCTCCTAGGGATGGAACTGTGTGGGGGTTAGGGTGGGCTCAAGCCTACCCTGGCCCCCTTAAAAAAATTAAATTAGTAAAGAAAAAAAATTAAATTAATTACAATTCCTAATCAAAGTGAAAAATATAATATTTCTTTCCTTTTTTTTTTTTTTTTAATAATAACAATTATTTATCCCCATTCTTCAAACTTGGTTCAATCTATTTATCAACATCAACATTTAGATATGTTTTAGTAAATATTATGGCTTTAAATATTTATTTTGTTACTTTAAAAAAGTTATTTTATTTTGTTTGAAATTTTAGGATCATTGTTAAATATAGATAATGAGATTATAGGAGTAATCCAATTTTAAATTTACAAAGTAATGATATTGTTAAATGAATTTCTTTAAATTTCTTAGAACATTATACTAGTATATTTAGAATTAATCAAACTAATGTAAGAATATTGTATAATTTAACTAGTGTTCCCATTTGTGTTTCATGTTTCTCTTATAATTTAATTTGATTTTTTTAAAATTAAATTAAATTTTGTAAAGTATTTATTTAAAACATACTTTTTACGGGGACCCCTCACTATGTCCTCCAAACTAGGTGATGTTGATGTTCAGTATTATAGCCTACCCTAGTCTTCAATCCTGGTTACGTCCTTGGCCCCTCCTAACTTCAACACAAAGAATTAATAAAAAAAATTAATCCTTGGTGTAGGGTTTGATTATTAGTTAAAAAGATTAAAATCTAAATTATTTATAGAAATTAAGTTAGCGTTTGATTATTAGTTAAAAGGATTCAAATTAAAATTATTTATAGATTTTTTTTTTAAAGGAATTATTTATAGATTTTTAAAAGGGAAAAAAAAAATATAGATAAATTTAATTTAAATCTCCAAGAATCCTTTCAATTCTCCACGAAATCATCCGGGTCATTAAAAATCATTGGACAGTGTGTGTTTGGAATTACAATTGGAATCTCCATTAACAAAAATTATATATATAAATTTCTCTTGTAGGCACACATTATAGACATATTTATAGCATATAAATACATATCACTACACTTTTACCATGTAAATACACCAATTTTTCTCATGGCACATTAGTGTGAGCACATTTATCCACCTTATCACTTTTATCATGTAAGTATTATTTAACTTAATTGCATTGCTTTTTCTGACAAAAAAGTAATGAGGTGGATACGTGTGCTATAAGAGCATCTCCAATGCTAACGTAGGTTGTGAAAAAATTAGATGCCACATAGGATGAACAGCTACTTTCTTAAAAAATCAATCTCCAATACAACATCTCTAGTATAACTTCAAGCTGAGGTGACAATTTTTTTTTTAAAGGCTATCAACATGACTCTCTGATTTTAAAGGGTCTCTTGGATAGTTATCTTGTTGGTTTAGTCAGCAACCAGACTTGTCTTCTACTTTATTATATTCAACATATATAAGAAGACCAATAATAAATTGACATATTATTAACAACATGTATTTTATAAGTGAAGCATTTGAGACCATTTTTTTTTTTTTTTCATTTGGATGTCTATCAAGTTTAATTACATTCCACATATAAAGCAATTGATTTGACAATGTTTACATATTACCATTTTTTTCAAATGGAAGCCATATTACCATTGGAGATGCTCTAAGTGTTATATGCCTACTGGAGAAAAACTCGTAAATACACATGGCAAAAATGTGGTGACATGTATTAGTATGCTATAGATATGCCTATAATGGGTGCGTATGAGAGAAAAATTGTTATATCTATATTGTTTGATATAAGTTTTAAAAATGTTAGTACATTGTTAGCCAATTATATTCTTTAATAGTGATTAATTAAAAAAATTCTTAATGAAAAAATTGTAACGAAATGCTTATAAAATAATTTCCTAAAAAATATATTTTAAAAAAATAATACGAGGGTATTTAAGTCAAAATTTACATCGATAGATATACTATAAAATAAATTTTCTATATTTTTAAATTAATATCAAACGATAAAAAAAAAAAAAAAAAAAATATGATATTAAAAAAACTCTTTTGATCCAAAGAAAATCCACATAAAACATATTCTTTTGTACCACGTTAAAATGGCCTCGTTATCGTGTGAAATATTTGAATATTAAAGTTAAATAATTATGTAGGGGTTAGACTAAATCGTCTACTCTTTTCCTCCTCTATTAAAAGTGGAATTACAAATGAGTTCTTTTTGCTAAATTAATGAAATCTGCTGTCATAAAGTTTTCATAAACCTATATACATGGTCCCTTGCCATGGTGGTGGGCCTTCCCAAAGGAACTCCTCACCACCAAGTTTCAAGATCTAGTGTAGGCATGATTTGTGCAAATTTGCCCACCAATAGTGTGTGTGTTGTCCCACTATATGTGGGTGCCGTCTCTCCTCTTGTGGGAGTCGTAATCCGGGGTAAGCTTGTAGAGCCCAATCTCGTTGGTCCCGACAGTTGTTGTTGTAATAAAAAAAGAAAAAGTTTTCATAAACCTATTTTATTCACATGTAATTTATTTAATTTATATATATATATTTACTAATGAAGAATAGTTTATTTTTATAATTTAATCACTCATTTTCTTTCATTTTGTTGCGCTTTCACATTTGGTTAATGAGATCATACTTTAGTGTGTCTTTTTTTGACTCCTTGTTATATTATTAGAAATTTTTGCTGCTTTGGATATTGAACTTGACACTATTATTCTTTAAACATAAATCCATTGTCTCCCTTGTAGAATGTGACTATTGATTCTTAATTGAAATCATAAATTCTTTTTTAATTAAAACACTGAAAAAGCATACTTCTTATTTTAAATATGGTATGAATTTTTTTTTTTTTTGATTAATCGTATGTGGTATATATTTATAAAAAAAAAAAAAAAAAAAAACATAGAAGTCATTTAAAATAAATAAATTATATCGAACGTATTAGGGGCATATCGGAACTCATCGAGACCAAACGTTATATACACGGTCCATATATCTACTCCTACGATATCCAAAAAAAGCTCCTCACATATGCTCAATGTAAAACCTTGACACTCTAATTTATGAAGTTTCTTTAGTAAATGGTATATAAGTTCAACAAAACAATATATGTAAGTTTTTAATTGGGATAATTAAGAAATTTAATTTCGTATATAAATTTATACGTGTCAATTTCGTGTAAGCTTCTTTTGTGGAATGAAATTTTTGTCTAAACAAAGACCTACCACAAAAGGGAAGCGACAATTTAATACAGTATAATTTTATTTTTTTATAAAATTTAATAGATTTTATTTTCCATTTTGGGTTCTGTTCTTTGAGCCAAAATACACTGGAATACTGGATTTACTTTCGACAATAATAAGACGACACTTGCATATCAAGCAAGTTAAATATAAAATTTCCGAATTTTTTTATTCAAAGACTTCCTATTTAGCTTTTTTGCTAATTAAAGAGAAAGTTTGGTTGACAACAACAATCCATCAAAATCAATAAAAACCAAAAAAGGAGAAAAAAAATGACAGCTGTTTGGATCCTCAATCAACTCACAAATGACAAATCACAATTAATATATTTAAGGCTCACAATTAATAACAAGGAAAAAAAAAATTCCATAAATATTAAGAAATTTGAGGACCAAAATTCCCCATTTTGTGGAAGAATAATATTAATTGATATCTTTCTTAGTGCTTGCCAGGTCGATTTACAATCTCCAGCTTCTCTTATGGAGTTATGGCTCTTTGCCTCTGAATACAATTTTCAGAGCTTAATTTCATGAACTCTTTTGTATTTTAGTCGAAAATTAAGCCGATTCCTAAATTTTTCCGAAATTCGTTATAACCCTTTTCGAAAGACAGTAGGTGATGGATTTCAAATAGATATATACCCACAAAAGATCAACCTAAAGCTTTGAATCGCCCTCCCTAAACGAACCTTGGGAGAACCCTAGGGTTTTTGGGGTATTCAGTTTCATAGAAACAAATGTTTGCATTATTCAATCCGACAGAGATATGAATAAAACATGGACAGCAATGGGACTAACATTTTAACTGCTATTGTAATATATCATACTTGATGCTCGTTCTTTATTTAACCATATCGATACATGCAAGATGAGAGTTGGAAGAAACAAACATGAAACTGTCAAACTGGGCTAGTGCGGGAGGTTTCAACAATATTCTGTGCATGGAAATGATATCATATGGCAAGCAAGATGCCCCAAGAAACTTGCACCAATGGGCACGAGCATTTGATCTTCATGCTTGATGAACTACCTTGCAACTCTATCGGGCATGCTCCAGCTTACCTGAAACAAATGAGAAAACAGAGACAACCCACAAAACATTACAAAAATGAAAGGAAAAGCTAATAGCAAATTCGGTATAAGTGCATGCGATATAACTTGATCAAAGATTAGATCAGATATCTGATAAAATAAGGTGAATATTGGAAACCAAAGCAAAGCGATGAGCAGAGAATTTTCATTTATGTCCATAAATACCTGAAGAGTCTTGGCACCGATCTCTTTGGTACTTTGCCTTCAAGCTTTAGTCTTCTATATGATTCTCTGATGTGGCAAGGCCTGATTGGACCAGATTCCCTCCTTTCTGTCATAACCATTCTAGCTGCAAACCGTAGCAAGTGAATAGAAACACAGAAGCGTTAGCTATTCAAACTTTAATATACAAACTTCTAAGTAGACTTAAGGCACGCACCGAATCATCATATTATAGTTATTGTTCAAACTATTCCTCTAGTCATAAAAAATATTATTTTCCTTATAAGTTCACTTTTGGAAAGAAATTAGCTCAAAGGACAGGTGAGATGCTGTAACCATACCTGTTTCAATAAGTTCACCAACAAACATTTTTGCTATCCCACACACTACGATTGTCATTGGTAAATTGATTTTCTGGCTTCCAGTGATGCTCACTAATAACTGCATTCACACCGCAAGAAAATGCAACAATATAGGCAAAAACTTAGCACAAGAATAAATCAAGTTCTTTAAGTTTTATTAGTATTAATGCATAAAACAAGCACATTACGCTGAATCTAGCCTCATGGAGAAAGTACCGAATAAATGCAGCTCAGGACCTACCAATCTATCATCTCAGTTCTCAGATGAGAATATGTGGGAAACAAAAAAACTTTTTGACACGGTGAAAAAAAATCATATTTTCTTCCATTCAACAGACATGCCCAAACTGCTAGGGATAAAATAACAAGGAGGGCAAAAGAGGCATGGTCACTATATTCAACTCAAAATTAAGACACAAACAGATACTTTTTTGGTCATAATCTTCAACTCAAAAAACTAAACCCCAACATCAAGGTTAATAAAGTAAGAGGTACCATAGGTATGGAATAAGGAAAGATAAAGTAAAATCATATACCCTTTTCATGTTAGTCTTCTGAAGTGCAGATCTCCGGAAGGATTCATATCTGTTCATCTGGTCCTCTGAGAATTGAGATAGTATAGACCTGAAAAAATAGTAAGGTATATATAAGTTTTTGACAAGGGAAAAACTGTCCCCTGTTATTTGCAAGACAATTAAACTAATTCGCTTATGAATTTCCTCGAAGTCAACAAATCAAGTTCAGTTTGCATGATGCTGTGATCCTACAACCCTCATTCTACTCAGACCCAATCCTATTACTCGTCAATCACCTTTAAATCACATTACAGACATCCTGCATCACCTTCCCCTTGCAAAGCAGCCTCCAGTATAGAACTACCACAATTAAGCTAATTATGGGTCACCAAACTGATTGTTGCAAAGCAAGCTCACCTAAACAGTCTAGGGGGTAAATACCAGCCTTTCTTACCCAATTCCCAGCAGTCCATCATTGTAATTTTTAGATGCTAGATTATCATAGGTAAAATATTAAGAATAAAAGGAGATTTAAGATATAAAAGTAGAAGGTTTCACAGAGACGCAGTTAGGAATGAATTGCAACGAAACTTGAGAAAAACTTTGAGCAGATCGAATTAAGAATTGCAGAAGCAGTTTGTTTGATGTGTATATATGGACACTAGTGATAGTGAAAACCATAGATGTATTGCAAATTTGCAATACTGATATGTACATCATATTATGAAATGCTTGTTACATATAAAGCATGTACAGTAGTGAGGTCTTGAAGCAGACGCTAGGTGCCAAATGAATGACCAAATCAACTTCATATGACATAAACCAGATACAGAAAAAAAATACTACCCTCCCATTACAAAGAAACCCGGAGAAGCCCCGTATTCACTCAAGCTTATCAACCGATGTCCATATAATGAGTTAACAGTTAACCAACATGACCCAAAAAAAAAAAAAAATTGGAAAACACTGAAACTTGATTAATTCCAACAGGTAATAATCACCAACACAAAGAGTATTGAAGTACGGAACCCAATATATGCAGAAAATATATAAATCACTCCAAATTGAGATGAAAAAGGAATAAACAAAAATGTTAAATTGAGTCAATCTTTAATATAGAACTATCATTTCATGTGTAACTAGCCATCAAAATGCCAACCAGAGAGAACATCAAAAAAGTAGTAATTAAACATAACGCAAAACTCACTGCATCTTCTCCATTTTAGAAGGGTCAGCACTAGTCGGGAACTTGGAGGAGAGGTCAACATCCATGTTCTCCTCTTCTTCCTCGTCATCATCTTCTTTGTTCTTGGCCACGGTTGCTTTGGCTTTTACATTGGACCCACCAGGGACAGCCGCAGCACTAGAAGTCTCAAACTCATCTTCTAAACTGCCACCAGCAGCATGACTTTGAGTACCCTCCAACTCTTCTTGGCCAATAGGGGACTCGGGTGGCGACTCCTCTTGCTCCTCCAACGCAGCCTCAAATGGGTCCTTAGATTGCTTCATTTATCTTCTCTGCATTTAAATTTTCTTTAGATTGCTGTAACCATCCCATACTATAAACAACTAAGGCCATTCTTGGAATCAAACAATATCTAAACAGGCTATGTTTCACTAATGAAAATTCATAATTCCATGAATATCTTAAATCATCATCATAAATAATCTTTATCATAATCACAACTTCAAGTCAAATCAATTCAAAATCGCATATTAAGTTTAACATAACTAAATTATTCTAACAACATCAATATATTTCAAGACGCCAATAATGATGTAAAATTATAAACAAATCCAAATAATCTTACACCACATTGTCCTTACAAATTGTTATTTAATTTCCATCCTTTGTAGTTTGTACTACCAACTTATTCAGGCATTGCATCAAACACCTTGCCAACATAAATCATACATCCACAATTACTATAAATATTATCCATGAAATCCATTAAAATTCAACAAATTCAATGGGTAGACAAAATTTCTCAAATTAAAACACAAAGAAACTGTCACAACCTCCAATTTACTCAAAATATCCTCCACAACGTTGACCTTAAAAAACCCCAAGTTTTCCTACACTAATTTGAGTCTTTAAGAATAAATACATGATCCATCCATCAATACCATAAATTAGTATTAATATATGGAAACCTAATTGTGTAATGCAAGGGATTATTTGCTTCTAAGAGAGAGAAAAATTATAGAAATCAAGCATCCAAGATGAAGAAATTCGAACCGAACCTGTAAACCTTGAAATTATTGATGGGTACAAATTTCGCTTTCTTCTTCCTCGGTTCTCTCTCTCTCTCTCTCTCCCTCTCCCTCTTTTTTTCTTCTTCTCTTTCGCCACCCATTGTGCTCTTTTATAATGATCTCATTGTGGACTTGGGTTACAATTGAGTAGGTTTGGGCCGGACTTTTTAGAAAAAAGATAAATTAGCCCAAATACATATTTATTTGGGTCCAATCCAAGTCATTACATCACTTAGGGTTTTAAGTTTGGGCCTATTGGATATTCGGTTTAACCCATTTCTTGATTGTTACAAAAAAAAGAAAAAAAGAAAAAGAAAAAAAGGGCAATTACCAATTAAATCATGGACTTTATATAAATTCCAAGTTATTTGTAATTTTTACAAAAGTGACCAAATTGATTCTCACATTTTTCTCAAGTGCCAAATTAGCCCCTCTCCTTTTAGAAGTGACCAAAGTGGTCCATCTAACGGTTTAACGGTGTTAAATATAACCGTTGACTTTAACAATTTTAGTTAATGTACGTAAATACTCTTTATTTGTCATATTATAGCAAAGTTGTTTTATCTTTTGTGCATTAAATTCACCATTATAATTACAACAAAATCAAAAAAATATTATTAATGAAACACCATTTATACCTTTTTAATTAAAATTTTCTAAAAAAAATTCTAAAAATATTTTTAATCAGACAATGTCAATTATACCTTTAGTGACCATTCATTCCTAGTTTAGTCTTTTACCATTTTTATATAATTGTTTTTTTTTTTTTGTTAATATATTATATATGCACGGTTGTCAAAATTATTCAAAAATCAAAACCCGTAAATAAAATAAACAAATATATATATGCGCGCTTGTGTGTGTGTGTTAAAAAAATTGTGCATGTGTCATTATTATATTGTTTAAGAGGAAAGTACAATTTTACTTTACACAGTTAAAGTTGACTAATAGAACTTAGTTGGAGGGACTAATTTGACACTTGGGAAAAATATAAGGACAAATTTGGTTACTTTTGTAAAAGTCGCAAACAATTTAGAATTTAAAAAAAAATTCAGGACCAAATTGTAGGGCTGGCCCTAACTTTTGTGAGGCTCAAGGTGAAAATCCAAAATCGGGTCCCTTATTCATTTTCATAGTTTTTTCGGTATAAATTATAAAATCGTGAAGCACTACATATCTAACCACAAAACTAACAAACTAACCCACATTATTGAAGAACAGATTCAAGTTGAGCTTTTTAAAACATAAAATTCAAACTTCAAAAAAAAAAAAAAAAAAAAAAAAAAAAAAACCTAATCAAACCAGTCTCGCAAACCATAGGCATACTCTTGGATTCATAAAATTATAATTAGGATTATTTAAAATCAAATAATCGTTTCAATGTAAAGCGTAAATAAGTAAATTATTAGGCAAGCGACCAAGAGATTATTCACTATCCGGTGAGGATTTTATTGGTTAGTAAGTCAATAATAATTTGTAAGAAAAATTACAATTTGTTAAAAAAAAAAATAAAAAAAAAATAGAGAAACTTTAGAGACTTTAGAGAGATGCTTGAATGGATGAGGATATGGGATTAAGATTTTAGAGAGAGAGAGAGAGAGAGAGAGAGAGAGAGAGAGAGATGTAGAAGGTGGGAACTACGTTTAGTGGAGAAAAAAAAATTAAGCAATAAAGATGAATAGATATGATTGATGAATTGAAACTATGTAACTAGAAAAAGGGTATGTGAGCAATGGGCATTAGAGAACCAAAAAAAAAAAAAAAAAACTTCTATACTCGGGCCTCCAAATAGAAATACATAGGAAACAAAATTTGGGGGCCCTTTGAAAATGGAGACCTTAGGCGGTTGCTAGTTTTTTTTTTTTTTTTTTTTCTTCCTTTTATGACAGTTTTATGTTTAACTGTCAACGAAGCCTAATAATATTTAATTAAAAAGTGTCAACATTTAATTAAATAATAATTTTTATATTTATAAATCACCTCCACCTAGGACCACCGCCAGACCTTTGGACAACCGTCAGCCACCAGACCACCACCAGTTAATAATGAAAATTAATTGTCATTATTAAGGATTGAACTTAAGATCTCAAATCAATAGTTGCAAGTCTTTATCACTTAATTACAATATTTGATGTGTTAACAATTGAACAATATTTATATATAACCTATATGAGTAGTTAGAAATAATAATAAAAAAAGAACCTTGTTAAATAAATTTAAATTTATTCAATTGATCAAATTCTAATTTCGACGACAGATATATATTAAAAAATATTTATTGAAACTTTTAATAAAATTATATATATATATATTATGTAATACATATAAGATATATAATATTGTTATATATTATATATATTATATTATATTATATTATATTATATTATATAAATGTAATAATATATCATATATATATATAATAATATAATATATAATACATATTATATATTATAATATAATGTATGTAAATATATTATATTATATTATATATCTTTATATATATATATAATATAGTACATATATATAAAATATATATTTATATATTATTTATATATCATTAATATAATATATAATAATAATATATTATTTTTGGAATGGAGTTGGGGCATATAAGAGTATTTCTAGAATATAACTAAAGTGCTTATAGTTGACTTCCGTTAACTTTAACCATTGACCAAAATTTTAACCTACAATGACTAAAGTGTCCTTATTTATCTATTTTATTATTTAAATTTATAATTAAAAAACGAAACAAAAAAGATAAAGAAAACAAAATCAATCATATATTATATTATTTATATTAAATAATATATATTTATAATATTTATATAATATATATTATAATATATATATATATATATATTTATAGGAAATCATGTCTAATAATATAATAATAATATATAATATATATATAAATATTATATATTATTTTATTTATTAAATAATATATATTATATATTTATTAAATAATATATATTATATATATTATATTATATTATATATTTTAAAACATTCATAATATATAATTTTTTTTATCTTTAATAATTTTTTTAAACTTTTACTTCCTATTTTCAACACCAAACAAAATCTCGATATGAATTTATTTTATAGTAAGATATCGGTTTTTGGGTAAACCAATATTGGATAAGTAAAATTTTAAATTTAATAAATTTACTTTTAAATCATTTACTTTTAAAAAATTCAAAAAAATAATTTTAAAAAAATTGTTTATTTATTTTGCACCCACTTTTTTCATACTAAGAGACACGTTAATAATGCAATTATCCATATAAATTAGTAATCTGAGTCTTACATTTGTTCATTAAATTGCAAGATGCATATTGAGAAATATCTCCCCAGTAGTGAGAGTTGTATTCAAAATCATGCTTATTACAATTGCTTATTCCATTCGTTTGGTTTGTTAAAATGCAATGAAGTAGTGATTCCATTGGAATAGGGATTCGACCATTTTGGTTGAATGGGCATTCCATCCAAAAACCAATGGAATGCCCTTCCATTCCAAACTAAATTTTTATTCCATAAATACCCTTATATGCCCCAACACCATTATTATATAATATATTAATGATATATATATATTATATATATGTATTATATATTATATTATTATAATATATAAAACGATATATAAACATATATAATATAAGGGATTCAGACAGATGAAAATTGTTTTTATATATTATTTGTGTTGCGGTTATATCTTGAATGGATGAATAGAACAATTTTCATTGTTTAGCCAAAATAAAAACGATTATGGTTTCTAAAAAAAAAAAAAAAAAACATATATAATATAATATAATAAAATATATTATACGAGATTCTCACGTCCAATGAGATTTAGGCTAGAAAACATGTTCACTTTTTGTTAAATAAATGTGTTTTCGTAGAAAATGCTTTTCACGAGTGAAAATGAATTGGGTAGCTTCTTTTGATGTAATGTCCTTCAAAGCTAATTTTTATTTGTTTTATAATTGCAATAGAAATAAATATATTGTGATACATGATATGCTCAAAGTTAACACCTCGCAAGTGCACGGATCAGATAATTCGTGTAGAGGCAAATGGAGGTTCGTTCCGCGGGGATTATAAATTGTGGAAATTACCCGCAATGACCATAAATATTAGTGGAAATTCTTTTTTAACCACAAATGAAGTTTTATTTATTAATAACCATGTTTTTGGGAAATTACTAGACAGTCCCCATATAAAAGCCATCCCCCAAACACTCTCTCTCTCTTTTCTTTCTCTCTCCTCTGCTCTGCTCTGCTCTCTCTCTCTCTCTCTCTCTCTCGGTCCTCTCTCTCTTTTCTCCTCTCTATCCCGTCGACCACCGCCGGAGAGGCTGGAGTTGTCTCCGAAACATGCCGGACGTCGAGCTGGACTAGCGCCGTCGACGACCAGCGGCGCTCGAAGGCACCGCCTGGTCGTCGTGCAAACCAGCGCACGGTGCCTTCGAGCGCCGCTGGTCGTCGACGGCACTAGTCCAGCTCGACGTCCGGCGTGTTTCGGCGAAGCTCTCCGGCGATAGCGACGGCAACATGATCTGCAACAAAGTGAGAAATCAACAAAACCTAAACCTAATTTAATTTGAGGAAGAAGAGAAGGAAGAAGAAAAAGGGGAAAAAAACCTAAGGATAATTTCAATTTAGTCCATATTTCAGATTTCAATATTTTCAATTTTGGCATGATTTCAAGTTTGGATATTTAAATTTAGTCATGATTTCAAGTTTGGTCATTTTCAATTTATTCATGATTTCAAGTTTCAAGGTTTTAAAAAAAGAAAACTAATTTCAAGGGTAATCTTGTAATTGATGGACATACACTGAAAGTTTTTTTAAAAAGTGGTTATTAACAATTAAAATTTCAAAAGTGGTTATTAAGGAAAGTTTAATGTTTCCTATGGCTATTTATGGTTTTCTCTCTTATAAATTTATCAACTAAATCTAATTTCTAGTCTAATTTAGACTAAAACAATAACAATGATTAAGTGCGTAAAAATAAAAGAGACTTTGTTTCTATGTAGCACGGATACGGTACGATATGGGGATACAGTAAATCTTTAAAAACTAGGATAAGGATATGGATACGACAGGATACGTCGGTTAAAATAATATATATTTATATTTAAAAATTAATAATATATGAAAACATATTTGATAATTCATTCAAAATAAAAACATATTCAGAATCCAAATAAAATATGTCATATAACTACATAAGTCATAACAATGTAACATATTATAGGGTCTAAATAAAACATGTCACATAAGTCAAACATATTACAAAATCCAAATAAAACATATGTCACATAAGTCATAACATATTACAAAATCCAAATAATACATAAAAAAAACTCATAAAACATATTTTAAAATTTTAATTAACTTCATTATCATCATTCATATTGTTAAAGGATCTAAATAATTCGGCCTCTAACTCTGGTTCATCAAGAGAAATGTTTGCAATCTCAAGTTTCCCGGTATTCTCTATGCCAATGGAATCAAAACCAAAATTTCCTTACAATTTCATTTTGACTCCTAAAATTTATTAATTATAATTTGACCCAGTTTTATACTAAAATAATTATAATATTGCCCCAAACGTATCTTCCAAGTATCCCCTAAGTATCCTCCAAATATCCCCAAAGTATCCCCTAAGTGTTCTCTAGTCAAATTTGTGAAAAGGTCAACGGATAAACCATTTGGTGTATCGGATATGTATCCTAGAGTATCCGAGGAGTATCTGAACCGGATACGAGTTGGATACGAGTTACCTCCACCAAATGGAGTATCCATGCTTCCTAGCTTTGTTTGAATCAATTGCTGGAAATTAAAAGTCATCTGGAATTAAAATTGCAAAGAGTAAAGTGCAAAGCTAATTAAGCTAAATGGTTAGATGAGAGAAGATATGAGCGGGAAACTAGGTAACCGATGCAACCCATATATCAATACAACAATACTCAGAGTTGTAATTAACTTCGTTAATGCGTGTCAACTAAAGCCTAAGTTTTTGAGATCTTCAGGATAGCAAGTTAGTTTCCCTAAATCTAGAGTCTGCTCTAATAACATCAAAGAAGGAGATGCTAAATCCTTTGCTAGGGTGTGTCTCTCCACTCACTAAAGACCTTCTTAAATACTTGGGAGTGCCTCTTATTCACACTAGGATTACTAACCAAACCTATAGAGAGCTTGTGGAGAAAACTCAAAAGAGATTAGCTAGCAACTTGGAAAAGTGAATCTCCACTATGCAATCGATAAAACTTCCTAGTGAGACATTCCTTAAGTTGGATAAAATCAATAGAGATTTCCTTTAGGGTCACACTATCAACAAGAATGCCATCCATCTTGTGAAGTGGGATAACGTTTGTCTCCCTAATAAGAATGGTGGCTTGGGAATAAAGAAAACTAAGAGTATGAACTAGGCTTTGTTGCCAAAAGTGGGTGGCAGATTCTTCATAATGATGATGGCATATGGTGCCGGCTCCTACATCATAAGTACCTTAACAACAGAAATATCCTTGACACTAACCTTACCAAGGGGATTGCTTATTCAAGATCTGGTCCTTTATGGAAGTGGAGGTTTATATGGAGTCTTAAAATTCTCCCTAGAATTCAATATTTTCTTTAGACTTTGTTGCAGGGAAAGATTCTCACTGATCTTCAAAGAGTTGGTATTGAAGACATTTACCATTTGGTACATGGTTACAATCACTCCATGGATATATGGAAGAAGATCTTGAAGAACTTTAATTTCTCTACCTTTTTTCAAGGTGATTTGGATGACTGACAATCTGAGGAACAACAAACTGGTCTCAGGTAATCTCCCCAACTACCTTATCTTCTCTTGTGCCTTGTGGTTTCTGTGGAAATGGAGGTGCAAAAAGGTTTTTAACAGTAAATTCTCTTCTCCTCAATTTCCTCATATGATTATTAGCCAATTTTCTAAGGACTGGTTAAGTGCTAATGTTGGTGGTATTGCTAGAGTGAATTTCTTTTTATCGGTTGTTTGGGTGCCTCCTAGTGAGGATTGGATTAAACTTAACATAGATGGTAGTTGTGATAGTGGTTCTGGGCATATTATTGCTGGAGGGGTCATGTGCAACCATTGGAAGTACTGGATGAAAGATTTTGTAACGAACAAGGGCATGGGAAATGTGCTTGAAGCTGAGCTTTGGGGTATGTTTGAAGGCCTCACTATGGCCTAGAATTCTGGAGTTAGGAGAATTATTGTTGAAATTGACTCCCTTGCTAATGTCCAACTACTCTCCAACGATACTAATTCCAACCACCCTCTGTTTAGTCTCATCAAGAGTTTTAAACATATTGTGGAGGCTGACTGGAATTGCATTGTGAAGCATGTTTATAGAGAAGCCAATAGGCTTGTTGATGGTCTTGCCCACATGGGACACAATATGAAGAATGATATTCTGTTCTTTGAAGACTCTACCCCTAAGATTTCTAGCATCTTTGATGATTGCAGAGGATTAGCATCTTTGAGGCGTAGCTCAGCTGGTTAATAGATGAACTTGGGTAAATGACTTTCAGGTTAGCGGCTCAAATCCTACCAATGACGAAAGCTTAAAAAAAAAAATACCTGGTTCCAGATTAATAGATATCGTAAAAAAAAAATTTTTAAAAAAAAAATAATAAAAAAATAAAAAAAAACACTAAAGTCTAAGGTTCATTCTTTTATTATGTATGACTATTATCGTATGATCACGAAATGAATCAAGTGCCTTCAATCGTCACTCATCTACGATATGTAGTGTGAGCAACAACCGAGAGGACCCATTGAACATGAAGAATATGGAACTGAAATCCAGGTTGCATGATGTGTGCCTCTATAGATTTCATTCATTCAATAGAGCAGTAGTCAAGATTAGGCATGATGTGTGCACTAATCCCAACTCTCAAATCATAATTCATAACCCTAAACTAGAATTAATGTGTGATCATACATCAATACAAATAAATGATTAAGAAGTTAAACATATTGAATAAATTAAACAAGACTAGAGTTGATTGTCAAATAATAAGTTACATGGTTTACATCGGTTCCCTAGTTAAGAAATTAGTTACACATCAAAGAGAAACAATGTAAGTAAAGAGAAATGGAATAGAGAACACCAATGAAGATTCTTCAATAGCTCTTCCAATCTTCTGGTAACCCTAGATTCCATTTGGCCTTGTGTGAATCTTCTTCTTCTTCTTTTCTCTCTCTAAAGATCTCTTAAAGGTACAAAGATGGTGATTTGGTGAGGTAAGCTAAGGAATATGGTGAATTTGATGATGGAAGAAGGCTAAAAGGAGTAAAGTTGAGGTGGTGGGCAGTGGGTGGTGTTTTTGGGCATAAAAGTGAGTGGTAGGATTCCATATTTAGGGTTTCCTCTCGCCATAAGCTGAGTTGGAATTGTTTGACTACGAACACTATCACGATCTGAGGTAGCAGAATTGTTTCTTGCACTTGCTGATGCTATAGACCTGCAGGCTTTGTCGCAACCTAAGGCCACATATCTTTATCGCACTTTTCTCTGGAATTTGTGTAATTTACCTTTCGAAGAAAAAAAAATAGGAATAAAAGATTATGGAAATATTAAAGCCAATAAGAGACAAATAAAAAGGGTTGGCATGTAATTGAGATGATTTATAAGTTTCATGTTTAATAGTATTAGGGTTACACACCTATTGTGCTATATATATCCTTTATATTCACCAAAGAGAATTAAAAAAAAATAAAATAAAATAAATCGGAGAAAGAGCCGTTTACCCTAGATGTAAAGGAATATTGATTTTTAAGCTTCGACAATCAGGTTAGTGATTTATTTTCCCATGTGATGTTAGAGATTATTCATAATTGTCTTAGGGATTCTATGGACTATATAATTGAAAATTAAGGTATGACAGTAGAAACCATTTGAAAATATTATTGTTTTCATCGATGATTTTCATGTTTGGGTTTTATTTATTATGAAAATAGACATCTTTGTAAGTGTTTCAAAATTCGTCTCACTCCAAAATGTTGAAAACACTATTTTTGGTGGATTTTCAAAGTGAGTTCAGCAAAACTGAAAATTTTCTATTTTAACAGTATAAATAGATTTCGAGAATTATTTGGTACGCTTAGAAATTTTCAAAAATTATGATATTTAACACACTGAAAAGTTTTATGTGTTTAGTATTATATGTTAAAATTCATAATTCGGAGATTTATATATAATTAGTTAAAGAACTTCAAACTACTAAGGGGGCTGGAATTTTTCTAACAGATTTATAGGATCCGAAAACAATTTGTTTTAAAAATAATCGTATGTGTCTACCGCCAGCCTTCAAAATTTTAGAAGTTTTTATGGGAGGAGTAATGTATTAAAGATCCGAGGTTCCTGTAACTCTCCAAGTAACCTCTCTAAATTTACCTACAAACGCATCTCAAAATTACAACATCATAAATTTCAGAACAAACTATTGGACTTTTATGTGTCAAATTATTATATTTAGCACACTGAAAGTTTTATGTGTCTAGTATCCATATGTTAAATTTCGTGATTTGGAGATTTATATATAATTAGTTAAAGAATAGCGAACTATGAAGGGTCATGGCTGGAATTTTTCTGACAGATTTTTTTTTGAAAGGATTTTTCTGACAGATTTGTAGGACCCGAAAATAAATTGTTTTAAAAATAATTGTATGTGTCAACTTCCAGACTTCAAAATTTTAGAAGTTTTTATGAGTGGAGTAATGTATTAAAAGTCCAATAGTATTGTATTTTATGAGTGGAGTAATTTGACACATAACTGAAATTTCTCTAGTTTTTCTGACTTTTATGTTAAATATAATAATTTTTGAAAATTTCTAAGTGTACCAAATAATTCTCGAAATGAGTTTATACGGTCAAACTAGAGAAATTTCAGTTATGTTGACTCTCTTGGAAAATCTACCAAAATAGTGTTTTTAACATTTTGGAGTGAAACGAATTTTGACATACTTACAAAGATGTCTATTTTCATAATAAAAACCAAACATGAAAATCATCGATGAAAACAATAATATTTTTTGAAATTGTTTCTGCTGTCATACCTTAATTCTCAAACATATAGTCTATAGAATCCTTAAGATAATTATGAATAATCTCTAACATCACATGGGTAAAAATAAATCACTAACCTAATTGATGAAGCTTGAAAATTCATCTTCCTTTGTATCTAGGGTAAACGACTCTTTCTCCAATTTTTATTTTATTTTATTCTTTAATTATATTTGGAGAATATAAAGGATATATTTCGCACAATAAGTTTGTAACCCTAATTCAATTAAACAGGAAACTAATAAATCATCCTTTTTATTGACTTGGATATTTCCATAATCTTTAATTCCTACTTTTTTTTTCTTCAAAAGGTTATTTCGGGCATTAAGACCAACTCCAACCCAAATCTCTAAGTTGGTGCAAGTTTTGCACTAAAATAGCTCAACAGTCACTCTATTTCACTATTCCATCTCCAACCCACTACTTCAAATTTATCTCTATAAGGAATATTCCCAGGAATATTCCATTTCTTTCCCTTTTTTAGATATTTCTCCACAATTAACATTTCACCCCATAATTAACATAATATTGCAATAAAATACGAAATTATGAAATTAATACATTAATAGAAATTCAATTTAATTTGGTAAAATATTACATTTTTTATTAAAATAACTTAAACATTACATTTCATAAAATAAAAAAGAAAAAACATGAAAATAAAAGTACATATTGATCATCATCTAATCATCCGAATTAGTATATTCTTCCCACAAATGATTTATCAAGGCATTTCGAAGTGCATCATGAGCATGATTATCCCTAATTCTTCTATGTCGAGCTAGGAATTCTCGAAATCGGGTATTTTCGTCTAACACCATCTCAACTTCCGGAGTTGGTGCTTCCGTATGATCCTCAATTGCTGCATCAACATCACGCTCATCCTCGATTATCATGTTGTGCATAATAATGCACGCAGTCATTATATCATGTAAAACATGTTTATGCCAAAAACGCGCCGGTCCTGCCACAATTGCAAACCGTGATTGGAGAACTCCAAATGCACGTTCAACGTCTTTTCTACATTCTTCTTGTTTCATTGCAAATAATTTATTCTTCGGACCATGTGGATCGTGAATAGTTTTTACAATCGTAGACCAGTTAGGGTATATACCATCAGCTAAATAATAACCCATATTAAATTCTTGTCCTTGAATGACATAATGAGTTGGAGGAGCAATACCTTGAGCGAGGTTGGCAAAAAGATGGGATGCCTCCAACACATTAATATCATTGTTCGTACCCGGCAAACCAAAAAAGGCATGCCATATCCACAGATCATAATCAGCTACAGCCTCTAGAATAATAGTTGGGGATCCACTACGACCAGCATATTGTCCTGACCAAGCCGTTGGACAATTTTTCCACTTCCAGTGCATACAATCTAAACTCCCCAGCATTCCCGGAAAACCTCTCTCTTTACCAATACGGAGTAGTCTGGCAACGTCAGTAGCGTTAGGTGATCGTAGATACTCATCTTTAAATTCCTCCACAACAGCACGACAAAATCTCTTCAAACTTTCAATTGTTGTAGACTCTCCTATTTGAATATACTCGTCAGTAGCATCCGCTGGTAGACCATATGCCAACATCCGAAATACTGCTGTTATTTTTTGAAGAGCGGACAAACCCAGTCTACCCACACTATCTCTTCGTTGCACAAAATAGTTGTCACGAGCTTCCACTTTGTCAACAATACGAAGAAATAAACTTCTCCTCATTCGAAAGCGTCGACGAAACATTTGATCATTATACCGTGGGCTCTCAGCAAAATAGTCGTAGAACAAACGATGATCAGCATTTTCCCGATCTCGATTGATCACTCTATGACCATGAATTGAGCCTCCACGGGTCACTAGATTGTTTTGTTGATTGAGATACTGAGACATGGCCCGTTGGATGTTCATATGTTGGGCAATAATCGCATCTTGTTCTGACTCATTCTCTTCAAGATTTGCCAGAAATTGCTTTTCATCATCGTCGGAAGATGAAGATGAGAAATTAGATGGACCTCCGATATCGAAATTCATTATCAATTGGAGTTGAATTGAATGAGTTTGAATCATACTCTGGTGTAGGGTATTTATCTTTCTGAACATGTGCTTCTAGAATAGCTAGTGGATGCCAGCTATATCCAGCTGGTTAACATATCACTTCGTGGGAGTGGATGCCAGCTATATCCAGCTGGTTAACATATCACTACGTGGGAGTGGAGGACAGCTATATCCAGCTGGTTAACATATCACTTCGTGGGAGTGGATGACAGCTATATCCAGCTGGTTAACATATCACTTCGTGGGAGTGGATGACAGCTATATCCAGCTGGTTAACATATCACTTCGTGGGAGTGGATGACAGCTATATCCAGCTGGTTAACATATCACTTCGTAGGAGTGGATGACAGCTATATCCAGCTGGTTACACAACTCAGAACATGGGAGTAGATAAAAGATGTATCTAGCTCAGAACGTGGGCGACAATAACTGCAAGCCCACGTGGAAATAGTAGATAGCGGAAGCTTTTTCGAGAAAAACACCAATTCCAAGGCCTAAACGATGGAATTTGCCTAAAAAAGGACGTGTTTACGCAGCAAAGCTACGTAGTAGTTCCGGAAACGCTGAAACGCATCAGCTGTCAAAATTTCAATTCAATCTGATTCCGTCGCCCGGGTTTGGTCTTACTTGGCATGTTTCAAATCCCACCCCTCCAAATAATCTAATGCCAGTTGGTCCACTGCTGCCGCATCAATCTACCTCAGAACGTGGCCGACAATAACTGCAAGCCCACATGGAAATAGTAGATACTGACAAAAACACTTTCATTCAAAAAAAAAACCAATGCTTGAACCATATTCATTGAACCTAGACATCTAGTACTCGTTGTGGGGCCCACTCTGAACTTGTCCAGAAAACTGTTCTTCACTTTTCCCAAAATAAGAAGATAAGATATCTGAGCTATTCAATGCCAACCAATGGATGGATTTCCTCACATTCTGAACCGTAGGATTAAATCGATCCAAATAATTCTTATCTTCACTTTTCCCAAAATCTGAAGATAAGAAATTTGCTCATCATCAAATCCAACCAATGGATGGATTTCCTCACCTTCTAAACCGTAGGATTAAATCTGAAAAGAATGCCTCCTAGTGCCTATAAATATCAACCCCCACTAAATTAAACTTATCCCTTCAAATCTCTTACCCCTTCAAATCTCTTACCCCTTCAAATCTCTTACCCCTTCGAATCCCATATCTCTTGAAATCAATTTCTCCCTTCACATTACTTTTTCCCAAAAAATGACTTCAAGCCGAAGTACTTCATACACGTTTGCAGAAGACACACACCTGTGTCACGTATATTTGGATGTTTCCCAAAATCCGATCATAGGGCATTACCAATCCATGGAAGTGTTCTGGGCTCGAATTGAGGGTGAATATAACAACACCAAACCAGATTTTATAATTGAACATCGTACATCGCGAAGTTTGCAGTGTCGTATGGGGATTATCCTTCCCGCAATTGCGAAACTACGGTCATGCCAACGACAAATCGAAAGTCTGAATCCTAGTGGTGCCTCTGAAGTTGATATAGTGAGTATTTGTTAAAATTACAGTTGTAGAAAATAATTATATTTAATATAACATTATTCCATAAAATTTATTTGAATCATTTTGCAGATGAACCGGGCAAAAGTCTTATTCTGCCAAGATAAGAAATACAAAAAGGGTTTCAAGTTTGACCATGTGTGGCCCATTCTCAAGGATATGCAGAAATTTTCAGATAATGATAGTGCAACATCAACCCCGCGAAGGCCACGTGGCCATAATGTATCATCACAAGAAGACTCTCCAACTCCAGAGTCTCCAACAATGGCATCTCCCGGGATATCTTCATTTTCTCTGAATATATCTAGTGATGACGCCGGGGGTAGTTCATCCCAACGACCCATTGGGGTGAAAAAAGCAAAACTGAAAAAGAAGGCTGCGGAAGATAATGCATCAATTGTTGCCACTTTTACAGAAGGACAAGATAAACTCGTGGAAGTTTTTGAAAAAAACAATCTGGAGAGACAAAGAACTAATGATATTTTGGAGAGGAAATTGGAAAACAAAATAGTAATGATGGATTTGGAATCCATAAAAGATCCAAAAAAGTGCGAGTTTGTGGATCAACAACAAAGAAAAATTATGGAGAAACATGCTCGGCAACAAAACTATGGATCCGGTAGTTCATCTGCTCCTTTTGGTGATTTTTTCAATAATATCGGAGGATCTGGAAATGGTCTTGATCCATACTAAATCTTCCTAATAATTTATGTTGTATTTTTCCTTAATTTTAGAGTATTCCAATTAGTGGTAATTTATTTTATCACTATGAAGTTTGTATTTCATTTTTAATGTTTTTATCAATTAATGTATTTTGCTTTATTAATTCTCTTTACCAATGAAGTGATTTAATTTCAAAAAAATTGCATTTCAAACTTATGAATTAATGAAGGAATGAAGTGATTTATTAAAAAAAATGGCATTTAAATTTTTTAATTATACACTTCATTTTAGTTTATTAAAATTGTTAATATCAATAATAATTAAATCAAAAGAAAATCATTAAATAATAAAAAGGACCAAATTGGAATAAATTTAATTTATTAGGGTAAAACTGTGAATACACAAAACCATTTAATAAAGGGTATAATCAGAAAATATTTTTAAAAATAGGGCCAAAACGTGATTATATAAAATTTGAGGGATCAAAAAAAAACAACACAAAAGCGCTACAGTATTTGTGCATGTGAACAGTGTCGCGCAATATATTGCGCGGCACTGTTCATCTTCCTCAGATGCCGCAAGCTTTGCCGCTGGGTTGGAGGGCTGTTTTGAGTGGATTTTGCTCCATTTTGAAGATAAAGTTGGATTTAAAGTGGGGTTGGAGTTGGTCTAATTATATCTAAAAAATAATATGTTAAAGGGTACGGATATTGATCCCTATAAATATGATAAACGCACCCATATTTATAAGTACATCAATGTCTAAAATTTAAAATTAAAACATTACTATAAATACCCGTCTTAATACTAATAGTAAACTTATTTAAATGAATGTTTTCATTTTAATATAATTTATTATAATTTATTTATAAACCCTCATAAGTTATTAACACACTAAATTTTACAAATGATAAATTTTTTATAAGAAACAAGATCAGTCTCACAAGTCACAACCATAGTAAAGAGTATAAATTATATAAACTCTAATTTTGGAGAAAGTCTAGGGTACATCTGTTCTCTTTGATTGTCAACACATAGCATCAGCTTGCCTCATTTTTTTTTTTTTTTTTTTTTGCTTATTATTTACTTTCCCAACTGTATCTGAAACTCTCTAGAGACTCTACTCTATTTTCTCTTTCATCTATCTCCTTCTTCTTCTTTTTCAAAAAAGGTTTTAATAGTGGTAGATGAAAAGTCAAAAACATGTATGAAAAGACGTCGAAAGAAATTCAAATCGTGGAACTCAATTTTTGTATGATGAAAGCATATGTCATTGATTCACTAACCTGGGTTCTAATAAATGCTATTACGTGAAGATCAAATTTTAACTCACAGGTATTGTCTGGACAGCAAATACATGCAGAGCAATAACATTAAGGTTGAATTAGGGTTTGTTTTATTTTTATTTTTATTTAATAAAATGATATAGTTGAAGATATGAGTGTAATTAATGTATGTAAATAATATTTTATTTTTTTTAATTAAACTAATTTGTCTTTATTGGTAAATTCCTATTGTGATATTTTTGTAATTAATTTTATTTATTAAAACATGGGACATATTTATGGGCTTTAATATCGGCTCCCTATGTTAAATTTATGATATCGAATCGTAAAATATAAATAATTTTAATGCGAGTTTTGCATATCTCTTGATCTTTTTTTTTTTATTATTATTATTTAAATTTTTTTAAGAGTGGTGCTATTGGCACCCCTCAACAGAACTATTTATGTTTTACTTTTCAAAAAATAAAAATAAAAATACACACAATCTTTGATCTCTCTCAATGGTTTCTCACCTCCATCATGGGATTGTTTTTTCTTCTTATTTTATGGTGAAACCATCCTTCTTGAATGCAATTTTTTTTTTTTTTTTTAATCTATAGTCGATTGGATTATTGGTGGTAGATTGGTAGATTGAGTTAGGGTTTTGGGGTGATTTCGTTTTGTTAGAGATTAGGTTTTCTTAGTTGCTATTCTTGATGCGATTTCGTTGTTTTGGTTGGTGGTGATGTGTGTGGTGCCGTTTTCATCTGGTCTCAGACAATTCTTCTAGATTTTTGATATCATTCTTAGACTCTTCCATAATATTTTGTATATGTGTAAGAAGCAAGTTTTAAGGTTTAAAAGTTAAGAAAAAAATTCAAGAAAAAAAATTACCAGTGACCATTGAATGTGTGGTTTTTTATTACTATTTTTTTAAAAGGAAGTGGTTTTATTAGATTTTCTTTGTAGAATATTTAAAAAAAAAAAAAAAATTGCATGTCTCTTTAAGGAATTTTGATAAAGGAAAAAAAAATACTAAATAATTTAAAGAGAGCTTCTCCTTACAATCCACAAATTATCTATTTACACTTCAATTTTTTTTTTTTTTTTAAATTGATGACAATTTTAACCTGAATTAAAATTACTTAACAAGATTAAAAAATTTATAAAGACACTCCAAACTAATTAAATTATTAAAAAAAAAAAAATTGTCTCTCATAAATTATTAGATTAAATATTACAAACTCTATCTTCTAAACCTGTTATAACCATATTAAACACACACACTCTCTCTCTCTCTCTCTCTCTCTCTCCATTTTTTTAGAAAAATATCTATCTCCTAAATTCCTACTCTCTCTCCATTTTTTTAGAAAAATATCTATCTCCTAAATTCCTAATTACTCTCTCTCTCTCTCTCTCCATTTTTTTTAAAAAATATTTATCTTTATAATTTCTCGATCAATTTCCGATTAATAGTTGAAAAAAAATCTTTTGAATAATTTGGTTTGTACTAATAGTAATAAATATATGGACAAGGATCCATTGTTGATCCATACTAAGCTTTTAAAGATCCATTGTCACGTGGCTTTAATGAAAACGTATGGTCAGGATTTGTGTTTTTATTTTATCACTAAAAATAAAACTAAAACTACACCGTATTGGTAGACTAAACCAAACCTAATACGCCAAAAATCACAAAACTCTCATTATCATCTTGGTCTCCTTGTCAGATCTCGTCTTCTTGCCATTCTCACAATTAGCAAATTGTTGGTGATATATTCTTCTTCTTTCCATTCCGTTGGCAATTTTTTTTTTTAAAAAAAAAAAATATGTTTTCTGTAAAATAAAGAAGATAAAAGCTTCCAGATCTCCATCATTTTCTTCTTCCCTTTCTCATCACACATTCTCTTCTCAAGCTAAGAGTGAAAATCCATATATGGATTCAAGATTGTCAGCTCTATCTCAGAAGAAACTCTGACTCGTCTACATGGAGAAGAAATCACACTCATAGCAAATAATTATTGGGTTCAAGATTATAATGTTGTAATTGTGGGTGTGAATGGTGATCTTTGATGGGATGATGTTTTTAGAGTGATTGGGAAAGTGGGTTTTGTGGGGAAAAAAACTTTAATGGTAGCGATGAATAACAAAATAATTTTCCAGTGATGATATTGACACTAATTACATCTGGGTTTTGCTTAATTTCCATTGCTGAGATGAATTCTTTCTTGTAGAATTTGTGTGTCAAATTATTTATGAGATGAATTAAAAAAACTGGAGAGTGGAGGTGGAGGGTGTGAAGCATTGAAGCCTCTGGCTTGAAGTCGGAGAAGAGAAGACTGTCTAAATGAAGAAGATAGATTTGGTGGAGAAATGCGCTTTTTGGACTGATAAAATTGTGAGGTTTTGTTAATACGTTGTCGTTTAGAGTATAAAATGGAAAAAAATAATTAAAGCAAACAATCTAGACCGTCCAACAATTTAATATACACGTGTCATCAGATCATTAAAAGCTCAGCACAAATCAGTAGAGAATGAGCTCAGCAGATGATCCTTATCCTAAATATATATATAAAAAGTCAATACGAATACTTTTTTTTTTAAAAAAAAAGATATATGAAAACTTTATCTGTTGCAAGTTGCAACTAGATTCCATTCGATTTAGAATTTCTAAGACTAATTAAAGAATTAAAGTTTTCTAGACAATCACATACCTACAAAAGTAACAAATTTTTTTTTTTTCATATTTCGATTTTTTTTTTTTTTTTGAAAAACAGGGTACTTGTTGTTTGAGTTTGTTTTTAATATATACATATATACGGTTCCTAAAAATCAAGCTTATCCGTAAGTTTTTTTTTTTTCTTTATTATTAGTCTTGCTTTAGAAAGAATAGAGATAAAAAATTAGAGATATGTATTGGAGGAAGGAGAGATTAATATGGTAATTAAAAATTTAGAAGAAAGTGTTTAATATGTAATATTTAATCTAATGGTTTAGGAGAAATATATATTTTTTTTAATAATTTAATTCAAAAAAGATTACTCATTGAATGAATCCAAATGCTATGATGGTTCGTCCTAACTTTTATTAAAATAAAATAGAGTGTCTGTAGAAATTTATTTTTTAAAATGGAGTGTCTTTAGAATAGGAGTGCAAAAAAATAAAAAAGATAATCTTGGAATAAAAGGAATTGTCTTTATAATTACTTTTTTTTTTTTTAAATTTAAATTTTGAGAATGAAATGTTTTTAGAAAAGAAGTGTAAAAAGAAAAAAATTGGATTGTCAAAAAAAGCTCTTTAATTTAAAAAGTAGACACATGAGTGTGAGCATACTTAGAGCTCATTTATCCACCTCATCACTTTTTACTGAAAAAAGTAATGCAATTAGGTCAAATAATGTTTATATAGAAAAGAAAAAAAAAAGATAAGGTGGATAAATATGTTATAAGTATACTCACAATTATGTGCTTACAGGAGAAAAACACGTTATTAGAGAGGTGCCAATAGAACCGCTCTAGAAAAGAAATATGAAAAAAAATTGGTTAATATGAGTTTTGTGAATCATTTATGGAACAATAACAAAATTATATAATAATAAAGATATTGCCTTTATTGGATACATGAGCTAAATATAAATAAAATTGTGTGATTTAGAAGTGGTATATATATATATATATAATATGACCGAACTTTACTAAAAATTAAAATATTAAATGATAACATCAGTAGGAGTAGCCCCAATTGATTAAATCTATATTAAAAAAAAATAATAAACAAAAACCCCAATTGATTAAATAACTCATTTTAATGATTGATCAGGTAGCAAATTAATTAGCCATGTATGATCTTACTATTTCAAGGTTATCTTCAACAATTAATAAATATATTTTAGCGCAGACAAAAAGCATTATCTTCCACCAGAGAACCTGTGATTTCACTATTTATTATTTGGTTGGACCAAAAATAAATAAATAAATAAATAAAACAAAAATAAAGTAGTGCAGATTGTAGAATATCATATACAGGCTACAGAGTGCTACTCCACTCAGAGATATATAGATAATAGATTTTTACATGTAAAAGAATCTTTGATATTATCATCAACACGTCAACACAGCTTGTCTTCTTCTCGATCCACAAACCATAGTGTTGTCTTTATAATTATCTATCATATATATTTTCACACGTTCACAAAAGAATTAATATATATATATATATAAAGGATTAAACTAAAACGACTTGAACTTTTGATTTCAATATCTTAATCACTTATGCAGTCTTAATCCAATAGTTGAAATTTAAATGCATTTACAACTCTTGGATTAAGACCACATGAGCGGTTGAGATGTTGAAGTTAAAATTTTAAATCACAAATTTAAGTTGATTTAGCCTAACTCAAAAATATAAAAAACATTTCTCTTATTTATATCATATAAAATAAATTAACAATTTTTTTAATTTTTCACTATTACATAATTTAAGGGTTATTTTGGGGAAGGGGAGGACTCGAACCCACACCTCATGGTGCAGGTGTGAGGGGTTTTACTACCGAACCAACATTATCTCGTCAAATAAATTAACTATTGACTTATCTGAGTTTTTCTTTGATCACACTTTATAGTTTATTTTTTAACAATGTTACAATAGCATTGTCGAAACCTATCAAGATCAAATAATACATGTGCGGTCCGGATATCTACTCCCATAACGGGAGGTAACTACTCCCACAACCCGGGAAGAAAACTCCCCACACATGCTTATAAAATACTCATGATGAGATTTGAACCCCTCACCACTTATGAGGAAGGGAAGTGCACTACCAGTTTCGCTAAGAGATGATATGCGTTTTGCTTTGTCAGTTGAATTAATATTTATAATATATAAGAGTAAATAAGGATTAATTAAAAGACAAGATGAAGTTGGTCCACTACTGCTTTCCCCCTCAGAGCATCTCTAATGTAAAAGTAGCTTGCATACCAATAATCATCAACATGACAACAATGTCTAAAGACTTGTTTCCTATGTGGCATAAACTTGATAGACATTTTTTTTAATGACATGTCCAATTTTTTTATTTATTTTTATTTATTTTATTTATGCTTTCTTTTTTATTTTATTTTCTTATCAAAAATAGATGAAAAATTAATGTCAATTTTAAATACTTGATGAGTCAACCCAAAAAATGGGTTGTGCAACAGACTGTCTGAAAGTAGACGATCATGTTAACAATGTCTAATTTTTTTTCTTGCCACATCAGTTTGAGGTTGAATATGCACAACTGTATTAAAGATACATTTATTAACAGACTGTCTATTTATTATCCTACGTGGTATTTTTTTTTTTTTTTTTCACAAGCCACTTTTGCATTGGAGATATTCTCACCCTTACACTATGAGCTTGTGAGTTCGAGTTGTCGACTCTCTTCCAAACCCCGAATTATTGTAATATTAAAAAAAAAGAAAAAAAAAAGTAAATAAGGATTTAAATAATATATTGAAGATTGAGATTAATTTGGGCATTTATTTAGGTCACGCAACAGAGGAATTATTTTATTTTATTTTTTTTCTAGTTCCCCATGGTTAAAATTATGTTAATTGAGACATACCTAAGTAGCACTTAATAGATTATGCGCTAGGTTTTGGTGGGGTAGTAGTGATGATAAGAGGAAGGTTCATTGGTGTAAGTGGTCCAGGTTGTGTCAGCCGAAAATGGTAGGAGGATTAGGTTTTCGTGACTTGGAAAAGTTTAACAAAGCCTTACTTGCAAAGCAAAGTTGGCGGATTTTTCAGAATGGTGATTCTCTTGCAGCTAAGGTTCTTAAAGGGTGTTATTTCCATGATTGTAGTTTTCTGGAGGCTACCAAACAAGCTTCAGCTTCTTATGTTTGGAATAGTTTTTGTTGGGGGAAAGAATTGTTGGAGAATGGTTTGAGATGGAGGGTGGGAGATGGTCGGAATATTAGTATTTATTCTGCCAAATGGGTTCCTAAATCTACTACTTTTCGAATTGTTTCTCCTCCATTGCTTGGTTTGGATGAAACTGTGGATAAGTTAATGACTCCGACTGGGATTTGGGATGTGCCTCTGCTGGTTCGGAATTTTGTGGAGGAAGATGTTAGGGCTATTCTTCAAATTCCGTTGGCTAGTATTAGAGGTAATGATAAAGTGGTATGGCATTTTGAAGATAGTGGAATTTTTTCAGTAAAAAATGGGTATTGGGCGTGCAAAGTTCTTGCTCAGGGTGCTGGTTCTTCAGATAATGTTAGGCTGTTGAGGTGGTGGAAAACTTTGTGGAAAATGGCAATTCCTTTGAAGATTAAAATCTTTTTGTGGAGGGCCTGCTATGATTGGATTCCTTCAATGACAAACCTGGCTCGAAGAAACTTGAATGTGATCGATCGTTGCCCGATATGTAAAGGTTGTGGTGAAACAACAATTCATGCTCTATGGGGTTGTCCGAATTTGAAGAAGGCTCGTAAGGATTGGCTGCCTTCAAGGGTCAAGGTAAGACACAGCTATGCAAATTTCTTTGATTTTATTTTGGAGTGTCATTCTTGTTTGAAACTGGAAGAGTTGGAGCTGCTTTGTATTATTGTGTGGAGGGTATGGTATTTACGCAATTTGGGGGTTCATGGTGCTCGAACTCAGAATTATGTGGAAGTGCTGCAGTGGGGTGTGTGCTTTCTGGATGACTTTCATAGTTCGGTTGTGGCTGTTGCGCATCATCCTTTGCTGCCTGGTTAGGTTCGTAACAACTGGAGGCCGCCTGATTTGAATTGTTACAAAATAAATTGTGATGCGGCTGTTAATTTTGTTGGTGGTCGTATTCAGGGACGGCTGCAGTATAGGGCGAGAGGGGGCCACTGCCCCCCCTGAAGTTTTAAAAATTACAACTTTTCCTATGTTTTAACTTTTATAACATCCTTAATTCTTAGATTTTTATGTTTTTACCCTTATTTCATTCCTTATTTTTCTAGTTTTATTATAAACAAGGCATCTAGTATTTTTTCCATCAAATCACATAAAAAATATCTTTGATTTTAAATATAGTATTTATTTTCGATGTATCTTAAATATAAATGAAATTCAATTATAACATATATCATCTATCTCAACTAATATTATTCCAATTCAAATAATTTTGTTCTCTTTTACGATATTAATTATCTCACTCATCACCCTAATACCATATTATATTTTTGATATGTTATTTATTTTTAAATAATGAATCTGTGTTAATTTATATAGTTAAAACATGTCAACCAAACATACATATATTAGACAAGATGTGGTTGACCCAGTTGTATGCCCTTCACACTCATACTACGAGGCTATGGATTCGAGTCTCTCCCCCTCACACCCACACCAATTTATGTTTAACTATTAAGATATTTTATCAAACAAACTTTTATAATTTTTTTAAAATTAAACTAATTTTTGGATGTTAGAAAAATACTATGAGTACAATTTTAATTTTAATTAGTTTTCTAACTACTAGCAATAAACATTATTATTGAATCATGAATAAAGGGCCATAATGTTTTACTACATTATTTTTAGAGTAATTTTAGACATTGTAACTCTATAAATCAACTTGTATTTCAACTATTAATGTGTCATTTTTGTTGTTGAAGAATTACACTATTACATAGATTTCGGGTTTTTTATGGAGGGGGAAGGACTCAAACCAAGCACTTTGTGGTGCAGCCGTGCAGGTGTGATGGGTTTTATCATTGGACTAATCTCATATTGTTAACTACTAATGTGTCAATTGACAAATTAATACACATTAACAGTATTTTTCATTAATTTTTTCTATAACATACCCTCTAAAATACATGATATAACTAATTATATTTTTACAACGCCCCCGCTGGAAACAATTTCTGGCTCCGTCCCTGGTCGTATTGGTATTGGTGTGGTGATCAGAGACCATTGTGGTTTTGTTTTAGCTTCGAGCTCTCAGATTCTGCAGGCCTGTTTTGATGCTTGTACAGCGGAAACTATGGCTATTTATAGAAGTTTGATTTTCAGCAGGGAGTGTGGGTTATGGCCGTGCTGTCTTGAATCTGATGCGGCGGTGGTTGTTAAACGGATTAATTCTGGTAGCCATCAGGATTCGGCCAGTGGTCATCTGTTAGTTGAGATTGCTAAGCTGCTGTCTGATTTACCGATGATTTCTGTTAGCTATGTTCCGCGGTTGGCAAATATGGTGGCGCATGGATTAGCGAAAAATGCTCTAACGGTTGATGAAGACCTTTGTTGGATGGAAGATTTTCCTCCGTGTGTTCGGGAAGCTGTCCAATTGGATTTGCCAGTATTGGCTTCAATTGTTGATTAGTTTTCTTGTTTGGTTTGTTTACTCAAAAAAAAAAAAAAAAAAAAGTAGCACTTAATAAATTAAACTTTTGGAAGAATTTTTTTAATATTGAAATAGAACCTTATTAATCATATATGAAATATATATTATCCACATTATCTATTATAGTCTAGGCCATGGACATTGATTATGGTGGGACAAATGTTGTGTAGGTATTCATGATGGTATTTATATATATATATATAAAGGTACACCAGGAATCCAGGAATATATTGATGATGCTTATGATGATGATGATGATAATATCATCTCATGATAATCCAACATCATCATCATTATCATCATCAACATGTATACATGTATCGAAACAATGTATATAGCGGCCCTATAAGTGGGTTAGTTAGCTAGAAAGAAGTCATTGGATGTTTGAGTACTAATAATTATGACCTATGGGTACTGCAAATCCTTTTTAAAACTCAAAAATCATATACTAGTACTCATTCTACTCCGTGGTTTAAAAAACCCGATGTTAATGACATTATGAAACAAATCCATTTTTATCTTTTAATACTAAATTATGTTCGTTCATCTCACATGTGTAGTTAAATATCCATCCATCCCAAAATAGCTACTGTGACCGCGTTATACAATTATATGTTCTTCTTGAAATATTAATAATTATTATAACTGCGAACTTATAAATTAACTTAAATTACTCATGCATGAATGCTATATATATATCTCGATCCATTGAAGTTGTTTCATGCATGCATTATGCATATTCTTTAGTTTTGAAATGCATATAATATATATATATATATATAGCTCTCTCTCTCTCTCTCTGACTTTGTATCATATAAAACACCATCAACAACTCAATTCAATTATATTCAATTATAGAAGATGTCCTTGTTTTCATGCGCAAATTGGAAGAAGAGAAGGCCCCCAGCTCCCCAAACCTTTAATAGGTTTACTAACATACATGTTTTCTAAAACATATCAAACACATATTTTTGTTTTCGAAGTAATCCCATTCAAAACTGAATATTTTTTGCTTCCCAAAATAGTCCCACGGTACTTATACACAGTGACATAGGTCCACCAGCCACACACAAAAAGAGCTCTAGAGAGAGAAAGAGAGAAGAATGAGTGAAAGTAAAGTGAAGAATCCAAACATGCTTGCCTATAACTTTGCCTTTTCCTTTTATAATTTTGTTGGTCTAAAGTGATAGAGATTGCCAAAGCAAATGGGCTGCCTGATCATCAAATACCACTTTCTTTTTCCTTGGAAAATATTATATCGAATCATTTTTTTATAAGAAAATAACGGTCCTCCCAGTCCCTGCCCGGCCCCGGTTCAAGGGATCAGGATTCTTTCATAGCCATTTTTTTCCTAGATTTTTTTTTTTAAAAAAAAAAATTTAGGGACATATAAACATAAAAGAAAATATATAGATAAGATTTATCCATCTTTTTTCATCTCTTATGTACGTAATTATGTGTTTTGAGTTACTATCCTTTCTTAAACTTGTTTTTTTTTTTTTTTTTTCCTTCAAGTGTAAGTGAAATACGTGTTTGCATGAGAGAACAATATAATTAAGAAGAGAATCTTGATCAGTGTGTTTCACTTGTACTAAAAGAGCTAGAAAGAAACAAGATGATAGAATTTTAATTAACTCGTCTCGAAGACCTAATAATATAGACCATATTTTATAATTTCAAAAGGTAAAGTTTTCAATTAAAGTGTTAAATCTGTATGCCCCCAATGTTGATATTATTCTTTTCTTTCATCCTAATTCATTAATTAATTATTAATTAATTATAATCTCGAAACACTATATAATAATATGTTACTAATATTACACTCATCATCATCATTATCATGCTAGTTCTTTCTCAACAAAAGCTTCGTTTCTAGCCCTACAAATATTATATAGGTACCGAATTCTTCGATGATATGAACGTATAACATTTTTTTTATTATTATTTTAATTTCCAAATTCTTAACTTTATAGATGTGGCTTAAAGTAATCGAACTAATGATGTTGAAGAATTTATGGTACTATGAACATGGGTTTAGGGTTGACACAAACACATATTGCCATTTTTTATTTAGCAAAAGGCTCCTTATTAGGAATTAGGATTGAATATCTGAAGACAAGCTCTTAATTAATACAATATGAAATTACTATTTTAACCAAAATTTTAAATTCTTTAATTTTAAAAATTAAAAGTAAGAGTAAAAAACTAAAAATGAATTTTCTCATTAATAATATATTAATTAAAAATTAAATCATGCCCTGTTATATAAAAATATTGGTGGATCGTTATTTGGCATATATTGAATAAAAAGCTTAAGAGCTCCATGTATTGGTTTCATTTTCAACCTTTTTCTGCTCTAGCAATTTTTGTTCTCTCTATATACATTTATATATATCTTTTCGACGTGTTATATGTTATATTATATACTGTTTTTTAGATCAAAAGATATATAATAATAATAATGATAATAATAATAATAATAATAATATAGAAAAAACAGTGAAGCAAAATTTTTATAACATGTACGTGCAAGACAATATCATAACATGTACGTGCAAGACAATATTATATCTTGCTTGGTGAGCCCTCTAGCTAAGTAATCATTTATATTTCCTCATTTTGAGCTGATTTACACTTGGAAGTACTCGGATGTTTGAAGAAGATGGAAATACCTACACATGACAATGAAGAAACACAAGATCCGTTGATCTTACACGTGATAATGAAGTCACCGCTCGACCTGAAAGCTTGAGTCGTTAATTATTAATTAACAGGAGAATCTCCATATGTATATGCATGGTGCAGAATCTGCTTTATTAATGGTATGGTTAGTGAAAGTAGTAGATAAACTATACAGTGAAATAAATATATATACATAATTTTCATTCAAATATTCATTTGGGTAAGGTGAGGTGATCAGGATCTTTTACGATTGAAGATTCTTGAATGATCTGCTGTTGTGCCTAGATTGATGGATTCAATATATATATATATATAATTGAAAAATTAAATGAAAGAAAAAGGAGTTGAATTGGAGATTCTAAAATATATATCGTTTTGATCAAAGTTCAAAGGGTCTGTTGTGACATCACACACATATCCACCTTCTTTATTGCTTTTGCTTTTCTTTTTATAAAGCAAAAGATAATATCATTCATTCATTCAAACCAAAATATACTATTGAGAAACAAAGATGACCTTGGACACATCACCTCTCAGTGCGCATAGGTTAAAGTGTATCTCTCTTTCACATTAGAAGTGAAGACTTCAAATCTCATCATTCTTATTTTATAAGCATATATGAGGAGTTTTCAAGCATATATATTATAGAAGTAAATATCTAAGTTGCACATGCATTATTTGTTATTTGATGTCGGTAGGTCCCGACAGTTCAATTGTAATATATAGTTCTCTTATTACTTAAAAAAAAAATGACCTTGGATGCTGTTTATTGTGGAACCTATCGCTCTCTCTTTACCTTTTACATTCAATATTATTCACACATCTCTCTCTCTAACCCTGCCATATGAAATGGGCACTGATTTTCTTTCATCTGAATAAAAAGGATTGGTTTCTCCAACACCAACAACTCTGATCATATCTCTCCATGGCTTCTGTTTCTGATCATCTGAGATTCATCTTCTTATTCTCTACTTATCTACTTGTTGTGTTCTTCACTTCTTCTTCTTCTTCATATTCACATGATGATTCTAATCATCTGTCTCTCAGAAGACAAGCTTCAATACTTGTCTCTCTCAAACAAGGTTTTGAATCCTTTGATCCTTCTCTTAACATTTGGAATGTCTCCAATTACAAGTCTCTTTGTTCCTGGCCTGGTATTCAATGCGATGATGATCATGACTCCAATAGATCAGTAGTAGTTTCTCTTAACATATCCAGTTTCAATATCTCTGGCTCTCTCTCACCTGTCATCACTCAACTTCAAACCCTTGTCAATCTCACACTCTCTGATAACACCTTCTCAGGTCACTTTCCACAAGAAATATTTCACAAACTAACAAGGCTTCAAGTCTTGAACATATCCACCAATGCATTCACTGGAGAGTTGTTGATCAACTGGGGTAATTTTTCTCACTCGCAAGAGCTTCTAGTCCTAGATGTTTATGACAACGAATTCAACGGTTCGCTCCCTCTAGGTGTCACTCAACATCCCAAGCTCAAACACTTACATTTAGGAGGGAATTACTTTTCGGGGAAAATTCCGACAAGTTATGGAGGTCTTGATCAGCTCGTATATCTCCATCTTGGTGGAAATGATTTGAGTGGAACCATACCTGCTGAGCTTGGAAACCTGACCAGTCTCCAGCAGCTTTACTTGGGTTATTACAATGAATTTGATGGTGGAATTCCATCAGAATTCGGTAAGTTGATCAATCTTGTTCATCTAGACATAGCAAGCTGTAGCTTGAAGGGCTCAATACCTCCAGAGTTCGGCAATCTAAACAAGCTAGACACTATCTTCTTGCAAATGAATCTTCTCAGCGGTTCAATTCCTCCCCAGCTGGGAAATTTGAGCAGCCTGAAAACTCTTGATCTTTCAAAAAACATCCTCACCGGAGAAATCCCGCTTGAGCTTTCAGGGCTCGGTGAGCTAACCCTCTTGAACCTGTTTGGCAACAAGTTCCATGGAGAGATTCCTCACTTCATTGCAGAGCTAAAAAACCTGGAAGTCTTGCAGCTTTGGCAGAACAATTTCACTGGTGTTATACCTTCCAAGCTTGGACAAAATGGTAAGTTGAAAATGCTTGATCTTTCGACTAATAAGCTCACCGGATTAGTCCCTAAATCTCTATGTTCCGGTAGGCAGCTGACGACTCTGATTCTGTTCAACAATTTTTTGTTTGGTCCTCTGCCTAATGATCTTGGTCAGTGTGAGACTCTTGTTAAGGTTAGAATGTATCAGAATTATTTGACTGGATCGATACCGACAGGCTTGCTTTACGTGCCAGAGTTGTCACTCATGGAGTTGCAGAACAATTATCTAAGTGGGAAATTTCCAGCAGAATCAGGCAAGGTATCATTGAAACTTAGCCGGTTAGATCTTTCGAATAATCGCTTAACAGGTTCTCTTCCTGCCTCCATTGGAAATTTCTCTTGCTTGCAAATTTTTTTATTAAGTGGAAACAAGTTAACAGGTGAAATTCCATCAGAAATTGGTCAGTTGAAGAATGTCCTGCACTTGGATATGAGTCGAAACAACTTCTCCGGTATGATCCCACCGGAGATAGGCGATTGTCTCCTCCTGACTTACCTAGACTTGAGCCAAAACCAGCTCTCAGGTCCCATCCCACTTCAGATTTCTCAAATCCATATCCTGAATTATTTCAATGTGTCCTGGAATCACTTGAATGCAAGCCTTCCAAAGGAACTCGGGTACACGAAAAGCTTAACCTCTGCAGATTTTTCCCACAACAACTTCTCAGGTTTGATACCTGAATTCGGTCAATATTCATTCTTCAACTCCACATCCTTTGTTGGAAATCCTCAGCTCTGTGGGTCAAACTTGAATCCATGTAACTATTCATCAAATTCCCCATTGCAATTACACGACCAAACTGGTACTAAGTCTCACGTCCCAGGAAAATACAAGCTCCTTTTCGCTCTAGGACTCTTGGTATGTTCATTAGTGTTTGCTGTTCTAGCAATCATCAAAACACGAAAAGTACGAAAAAGTTCCAATTCCTGGAAGCTCACAGCATTCCAGAAACTTGAATTTGGAAGTGAAGACATCCTGGAATGTGTAAAGGATAACAATGTGATAGGGAGAGGAGGAGCCGGAATCGTCTACAGAGGAGCAATGCCTAATGGAGAACAAGTAGCAGTCAAGAAACTTTTAGGCATCACTAAAGGTTCTTCTCATGACAATGGTCTATCAGCAGAGATTCAGACACTGGGGAAAATTCGACACCGGAACATTGTCAGATTGATTGCATTTTGCTCAAACAAAGTGACCAATTTGCTTGTTTATGAGTACATGCCAAATGGGAGCTTAGGTGAAGTGTTACATGGGAAGAGAGGTGGATTTCTCAAGTGGGACACCAGGCTCAAAATAGCCATTGAAGCTGCAAAAGGCCTCTGCTATTTGCACCATGATTGTTGCCCACTGATCATCCACCGCGACGTGAAATCTAACAACATCTTACTTAACTCAGATTTTGAAGCTCATGTTGCTGATTTTGGACTTGCAAAGTTCTTGTTTCAGGACAATGGAAACTCAGAATGCATGTCTGCAATTGCTGGCTCTTATGGCTACATTGCTCCAGGTAAACATTTTTTTTTTCCTTCAAATTAAAACTCTCAACTTTAGCCTTTTTTTTTTTTTTTTTTTTTTAGTTCATAATGATGCTTAAATACATGATTAATTGATTAAATCTCCAAAACAAATCAAATTTTCTAGGAGAATACAAAATATACCTGATATGTCCAAAGATTGAAGAATATACTTTTCTTTTTACTTAGATCAAAGTAGTAAAAGCAAATAGCAGTAGAGTCATGAGTGGAGTCCAAGAAGATACAACAGGCTCCACTAACACAAAGGAAATTCTACTTTTTTTTTTTTTTTTTTTTATAAATTTTCTTTTCTCTCTGGACACATCACAAACACATATGGTACAAAGCTTTTGTGAAACCATAAACACAGACCAATCACAGGCAATTTTTGGCTTTTTTGACCCAAAACCCAGTCGCAAGTTGTAACAAATAACAAGATTTTTCACATGAATCCAAACTATCTCCAAGAAAAATGCTGGTTGGGATCTAAGCTTTTACTTTCCCTAAGCCCTAGATAAATTTTTATTTTTGTTTTTTAAAGATACATGTGAGTGTATAGAGTAGTACAACACATAACTAACTTTTCTCTTTTCTGACACACAACTACACAAGCTGTTAACTTTACTACAAGAAGAGGAGTTGAACAATAGTGCTTAGTGTTAGTGCATGTCTTTCATGGCATTTCACTCAAATTCAAAACATGGAATCAAATTGGTACTATGAGTAAAATTAGACATCTAATGCTAATTTCTTTTGTAATTGTAACAGAGTATGCCTACACATTAAAAGTTGATGAGAAGAGTGATGTGTACAGCTTCGGGGTGGTACTATTAGAGCTGATAACAGGTAGAAGACCTGTGGGTGATTTCGGAGAAGATGGACTAGACATTGTTCAATGGACCAAAATGCTAACCGACTCAAACAAAGAAGGGGTGGTGAAGATTCTTGATCAAAGACTAAGTAACAACATCCCATTAAGTGAAGCAATGCAAGTCTTCTTTGTTGCCATGCTATGTGTTCAAGAACAAAGTGTGCAAAGACCCACCATGAGAGAAGTTGTTCAAATGCTTGCTCAAGCTAAACAACCAAACACATTTTACATGCAATAATCAGTTGATCATCATCACCAAGCTCTACTACTACTTGATCATACGTATGATATACCGTATTTTTGATTTTTGTTTTGTTTTTTTTTTTTTTTTTACTTTTTGTTTTCTAATTTTAATTTTTCATCCTTGGCATGTTTAAAGAGAAGCCTATATATTGTTCTTAGATTTGATCTTGTATTAGTTGTTGAAGTAGATAGGTAGATTTGAGGGGTGTTATGGTAATTTGAGAGGCAAGCAAAGATTGAAGAATATATGGAAAAGAGAAATTGTACTATAAAAGTGTAAGCTTGATGGTACTACTTACTAGATTGGCATCATTATTGTGTCATCATTTAGTTGGTGTGACCAAATGATTTTAACTTTGATTTAATCCTTTTTACTACATTTCTTTTGGCCAAATCAATCTCATCAATTCTCATGCCTTACCATTATCCTAATTAATTAGTTTGAATCATTGAATGTAGAAATCCAAATGATATATTTATTTTCATTTTTTTAATATTAAATATAAACTTACATAGTTACATGTGTTTATTTAATATAATATAAAACAAAAATATTATACTTTCCAACTCTTAATTCATCTTTAAAATCCCAATTATCAAGAAAAACAATAATGGATATCACATTCGTGTCTTTTCTCCTCTTTTTTTTCTCTCTTTCTCTCTGAAAGAAAAATAGGTGTAAAAGTAGAAGAGTCCTTTAGGTCTAAAGTTTTCTTTCTGAAGTAGGATTTCAAAATTCAAAGAGGGGTTCTGTAATTAACAGTCAGTAGAGATGGTAGAGTCAGAAATTGCAAAGTTGTATGGAAAGCTCTCTTTATCTGATGAAGATGGAGCGGTTCATGAGATGGCCGAAGAAGATCAACGAGATGGAGAGGTCGAGGTGGATCTATGTCTGGTTGGGAAGATTCTTTAAGGTAAGAAAGTGAATATGGATGCTTTTAAAAGTTTGATCGAATAGCTATGGAATCAATTTGGGAGGGTAGAGGTAGAATAAGTGGGTGTTAATATCTTAATGTTCCACTTCAACAATCAGGAGGAACAAAATAGGATTTGGCAACGAAGACCATGGTATTTTGATAAGAGTCTAATTATTCTAGAGAAACCGGAAGGGATAGGTAACATCTCCCAGCTAAGATTTGATAAAGTTGAGCTGTGGATCCAGATTCATGATGTTCTTATCATATGCATGAATAGAAGAACAACAAAATGGATGACAGAGTAGATAGGGAGTGTGATTGATTTACCGACAGAAACAAAGGATTGTTGGGGAAATTTTTTGATGGTAAAGGTTCAAATATATATCTCTAAACCTTTGAAAAAATGGCTTTGACTGAAATTGGACAAATCAAATAATATTGTGATGGTGGGTCTTAAGTATGAGAGGCATGCTAGGAGGAAGTGCTCTGATGATGAGGCTAAGTCGGATGCTTTGAAGAGTGATTTCACTAAGTATGGATCGTGGATGAGAGCCTTTATCCTTGAGAGATAGAAAATGAGATTCGATCAACAAATTGAAGGTAATCCGAAGGTTCAAAATAGATTGTTGATGTAGAGAAATGGGGTGATTGATGTCGGTCTGGAAAAAGTTGGAAATGGTTATTTGATTTCTCAAGTGGTAGAACCGACCGACTCAGCCAGGGAACCTGAGGAAGATGCCATTGATACTCACAAAAATATCTTATCTACTCTTAGTGAGCTCGGGTCACCTCAGATTCTTGGATTGGATTAAAAGGCCCATCAGAAAAGCCACACACACACACACACACACACACACACACACATATATATATATAAGAAAAAGGTTGTGGTAGAAGGGAATGAATTATCAGGGCCCTGTTTGAAAGGTATAGTTGCCTCTGTTGGTGAGTTGGGTCCAGCTCTAATTCAGAACGGCCCAAGTGAAGAAAAAGAACCAATAGAAGATATGGTTATGGTAAGTTTTTCTTAGCCTGTTGTTCTATTGTCCCCAAAGAAGTCTTTTACCAGAAACTAGAAAAGATTGGCGAGAGAAAAGATGGTAGACTACAATTCGAATCATCAGCCAAGTTTATTTCGTAAATTCCAAACGGTGAGTACAAAGGGGAAGAAGAATGCTAAGGGAAATGTTTCCTCTTCAACAAGTAAGTCTATATTCAATATTGCTGGGAAGAGGTCAAGTATTGGGAAATATCAAAATTTGTTTCAATCTTCTTCAAGAAAGAAGGGCACTTTGTCTAGCTTTTTAAAACGTTGGGATGTTAAATTTGGCAAAAGGAAGTTAGTGATTGGTTCGACTGTTGACAGTGGGGAGAATAAAAAAGGCAGGTTTTCAAATTCAGTTCAGGAGTTCAATAATTTGGTGGTGTTTGGTTCCCAGGCCCGCAATGGATTAAGATAAGTATAAGTTGGAATGTCTGGGGTTTAGGGAATCCCTGGGCGTTCTCGGCCTTGAAGAGGTTGATGAAGAATCATTCTTTGGATTTTATTTTTCTGTTGAAAACAAAAATTGCAAGAAGTAAGACAGTTAAATTTAGGGAATCTATTGGTAATTATGAAGTCTTTTTGGTGGATAGTATAGGTAATAGTGGTGGTTTGATTGTTGTGGAAAAAAAAATTACAGGTATCAATTCTCTCTTTCCCAGCAGGGCATATTGATGCTAGATTAAAAATTGATGATGGGTTTCTATGGAGGTTTTCAGGTTTGTATGTGTTAGGATTATGCTCAATAGCAAGAGTGTAATATTGTAATTAACAATATTTTTCATATTAATAAAGTGATTTCTGGTTTAAACAAATCTTATAGCATTTATAGTTTAATATTATAATTGTCAAAGTAAATAATCATAAGGTCTAAAGACTATGAGAAAAGAAGAATTGTTCGTACATCTGGATATGTATGTGGTAGACACAATTCTTTAGTTAGTCTTGAATATTATTCACAACTTAAGTTAAAGGTTGGACATCTTTATCTTGTTAAAGTTGTAGAATTCTTTTGCTAGCATTTGAGTGGGATCAAATGAGATATGATGAGTCTAAAATCATCGGAGTGACTTCGAGCAAAAGAATCTAGTGCACTGGGTGCATTGAACTGGATCAAAATGAAATACTTTATCTATAGCCGTCAGTAGATAAAAGTCTTTTCATTATCAGGACAATCGGAGAGTCTATCTTAATCCTGAGATAAATGATGGACTTATGGTTGCATGTGATATCATTTGAGTTATCAATGAGTAGGATTATATCGCATAGTCTATCCTCGATAGTTTGGTGATATTCATTTGTTAATCGATAGAGGACTTCATTTATAGATATGGACATCGTGGCTACATTTATTAAATGAGAGTATAATATCATCATATGGATGTTTTGAGGTAATTGGATATTAAATCTCAACGTTGAGTTTTCGATAATGTCTATTGAAAACATGGCTTCTGGACAAGTCAAAATATCCAAGTTCAAAACGTGGTCATATGAGTAAATATGGTAACTTGGAGAGTTATAGGCGGTCTATGAACTCTTGGCGATTACTGATATTAATCACGAGGATACATTATCTCCAACATGATTGTCTAGGGTATGAATGAGGAACATCTTCTTTTTCCATCTTTATTTAAGAGTGCAATTTTAGTTCTTTAGTGGAATGAACTAAAATTAATAGATTGAACCTAAGTGAATCATTTGTTGATTGTGATTGGGTTATGTCTATTGGAGCTTAAATTTAGATAGGCCCGCCAAGATCCCCAATCCGCATGGACTTGCATGAATCACTTGATATATTCTACCGGACTATTTGTGGGTCCATTTAGAATTGTATTTAATATATTAAGAATATAATTTGCACATTATTTATTTAATGGGCTGTTTATTTATATTAATATATTAATGAAAGGCATGTGGGCTTGTTTCTTATAGTAAGAATGAGTTTAGTTCACATGTGGGCTTTTTATTAAAGTCCAAATGGATTAAATAAAATAAGAAAACAATATGTAGGCCCAAGTTCTAGTCATGGGCAGCAATGGCTAATTTTTAGCCCATAATATTGTTTTATTTTATTATTTAATTAAATGGAAATTAATTAATATGTTAATTAATTATTTAATTAAAAATCAAATCTTTTTCTGATTAGGAAATATGTTTCCTAGTAGTATACTACTATTAGTATTATATTAAATATAAAAGACTTTATTTGTTTAGTCAAATAAGGAAATTTTTTATATAGTCACAAATACACTAAAGAGTTGGATTAGAGTTTGGACTATAGAGATCTAATGCAAGTTGAATTCGTGCACTTAAGATTATGCAAGTTGAATTCGTGCATATATGATTATGCAAGTGGAATTTGCATATTAAGGCAAAATATATTATATTGATATGGTGAACACATATTGAGATATATAATATATTATGGGCAAGAAGAATTCATTAGATATATATATTATTTTGCAAAGAATGTGGCCAAGATATATATCTAGATATATATGGCACTTGGCCAAGAGATATATGGATATGTAATTGAAAAGAAGAATTCGCCTATCATATAGCTATATATATATATATTATATTGAGAAAAGAAGTTTTCGAAATATATATATATATATTATTTTGGGCAGAAGATTCGTCTAATAAAATACCCATATATATATATATATATATATATTCTTTTTATTTTTGTCAAACCCTAGTTTTTGCAATTGAGAGCTTTTTCTTTTGCTAGAGAAAAATAAGATCCAACTCTAAGACTAGTGAGTGATTCGGCCTAGAGGTTTGTGAGAGAAGAATTGTTCTTGTTTCGATAGTGTACTAGTGATCTTAACATCAAGAGATCTTGTACACACTTTCGAATTAGGTTCACGCGAATTTCAATCTTAAGATTGTGAATTCAAAAGTGACCGGAACGTTCTTAGTAACCTATTGAAATTTTTGTGACTAACAGAAATCAGAAAAGTTTTGTTTGTCCATTCTCAGGTTCACAATTCAAAGAAGGGAGACCACGCTCCTAGGTGATTCACGTTCGTGATCGGATTGGAAGATCTTGCGGATTACCATCGACGCATAGTCAATCGGATCACGCGACAAAGGTATGATATCTTTTGATATATATTGTTTAATTAATTAAAGGGTTAAGGTTCAATATGGGAAAATTTTTAAAATATACTAAACTCTTTTTAGTCTCGCTTCCGCTGCGTGTATTACGGTATTTTTCCCTACAGTATGGAGATCCTTCACCTAGCAAGAGAGTGAATTTATGGGCTCTTTTACGTCTTCTGAGAGAGGTTGATAGTCTGCCATGGGTATATGGGGGAGATTTTAATGAATCACTTTGTATGAAGGAAAAAATGGGAGGATCAGATAAGTCTTTTTCAGGGATGTTCAGGTTTAGGCAGGCTATTGATGAGTGTGATTTGATAGATTTGGGTTATTCAGGCCCTAATTTTACTTGGAATAATACAATAGAGGGCAAGAGTAATATCCGAGAAAGAATTGATAGACTATTTGCTAGTAATTTATGGAGAGACAATTTTGAGTATGTTAAGGTAGAACATTTAGGGTTCCATACTTCGGATCATTGTTTGATTTTACTGAATTTTGACAAGATTAGCCAACAATTAAAGTGCATACATTTTGGTTTCCGTTTCGAACCTTATTGGTTAAAGGAAGAGGATATTGGTAGAGTGGTTCTAGATGTCTGGAAAGAAAAGGGTCCCTCCAATTCGAATCATGAGTTTATATGTAAACTAAATTAATGTGCTACAAGTTTATTAGGTTGGAGTAGGGATAGATTCAAAAATCTCAGCACTCTTATTGCAGCTAAAAACAGAGAGATTGAATTTTTGTATAAGGATTGTGAGAAAGATAGTGTTATGACAGCTATCAGGGAGCTTGAAAAATCAGTGGAAAATATGCTTGATAGTGAAAAATTATTCTGGAAGCAGCGTTCTAGGGTAGGGATGGGCGTGGGGGCCCAATGGGGCGGGGGAGGGTACCCCCACCCCCACCCCTATTCCTCAAACCTCCCCCCACCACCTCCCCCAAAATCCATTTGGGGGGACCAGTGGGGGGGACGTTTTGGGGGGAGGTTCCCCACCCCCACCCCCACCCCCACCCCAAAAATCCATTTCCCCCATTTCATTTCCTTTTCAATTCTAAATTTCAAATTTTCAATCCGAAAAGTAATAAAAACATAATAAAAAATACAGTGCAAAATCCAAAATACAATACAAAATAATTGCATAATACATATATATTATTTTGGGGGTTAATTACACCTTATAAATGAACAACCATAACATTTAATTTTAATAATTTATAATATTTTTTAATTGTTAAAATTTTTATATATAAATAAAAATAAAAATAATATATATATTATTTTGGGGGACCCAATGGGGTTTTGGATTTGGGGGGAGGTACCCCCACCACCTCCCACAAAAAATGTTTGGGGGCAAAGTTTACCCCCACCCCCAAAACCCCATGGGGGATGGGGATGGGGCTCCATGGGGAAACGCCCATCCCTATTCTAGGGTGGAATGGTTAGAAGCGGGAGACAGAAATTCTAAGTTTTTCCATTCCAGGGCTACTGCTAGAAAGAAGATAAATTCTATTAAGAGGTTATTAAACAGTGAGGGTCGGTTTGAAGACTCAGTTGAAGGTATGGCTAGGGTTATTAAAGATTATTTTTATGCTCTTTTCAAGACTTCAAATCCTTCCTTTACAGATATCAGTAAAGCTTCTGAGCATATTAGTTCTTGTTTTAGTACATCTCAAAGAGAAGTTTTGAACTCGGAATTCACTGTTGAGGACGTCAGGTTAGCTATGTTTGATTTAAGTCCTACTAAAGCTTCTGACCCGAATTGGTATCATACAATTATTTTTTCAGAAATTCTGGAATATATTGGATGCTGATTGTACTAGGGTTTGTTTAAGTGTGCTGAATGGAAATTCTCCTATCAAGGAATTTAACTATACTGCTGTTGTTTTAATACCAAAAATAAAAAATCCTACGTCCCCTAAGGATTTTAGGCCTATCTCTTTGTGTAGTGTAGTGTATAAGACTATCTCTAAGATTATTGCCTCTAGATTAAAACTTTTCCTTCAAGATATTATCTCCCCTAATCAATTGGCTTTTGTCCACGGTAGACAAATTTTTGATAATGTATTAGTTGCTTTTGAAACTTTTCATTCGATAGCCTAGAAGAAGTCAGGTAAAAAAAGGTTGATGGCTCTTAAATTAGATATGAGTAAGGCGTATGATAGGGTCGAGTGGAATTTCTTGGAAGTAGTTATGATTAAGCTGAATTTTCCATCTAGGTTGATAGAGCTTATTATGGATTGCATCTCTACTACTTCTCTCAGTTTTCTGCTTAATGGTAATCATGTTTGCAATCTGATGCCTACCAGAGGACTTAGACATGGGTGTCCTCTTTCCCCCTATCTTTTTATTATGTGTGCTGAAGCTTTTTCCTGTTTGATTACGCAAGCGGAAAATAATGGAAGGGGGCTGGGTGTTAGATGTGGTAGGGGAGGTCATCGTATTAGTCATATGTTTTTTGCGGATGATAGTATTCTTTTTAGTAGGGCTTTGAGGGATTGTAGTTTTAGTATCCGGGAGATTCTGAATGTGTATGCATGTGGATTCGGTCAGCAAATTAACTTCCAAAAAAGTAAGGTGACATACAGTTCAAATGTTATTGATAGTACTAAATAAGAGATTCTTAATTTGCTTAGCATAGAGGATCATAACAATCAGGATTAATATCTTGGGCTTCCAACTATGGTGGGTAGAAATAAGAGAATATAATTCAATGATATTATGGAAAGAGTTTGGAAGAAACTTAGAGGTTGGAAAGACAATTATTTTTCTTTTGGTGGAAATGAGGTTTTGATAAGGGCAGTGGCTCAAGCTATTCCGAACTATGGTATGAGTATTTTCCAGCTTTAAGTTAGTCTTTGCAAGGAGTTAAGTTCTATGTTCTCTAAATTTTGGTAGGGTTCCAGAGAGGGTAAAAGAAAAATTAAATGAGAAACTCTTTGCAAACCTAAAAGACAAGGTGGATTGAATTTTAAAGATCTCATTTCCTTTAATCAATCTCTTTTAGACAAGCAAGCTTGGAGAATTTTGAAAAATCCTAGCTTGTTGATTGCACAGTTGTTGAAGGCGAAATATTTCAAGAATGAGGATTTTTTGCAAGTTTCTGTTAAGAATGACAGCTCTCATGTATGGAGAAGTATCTTGTGGGGGAGAGCTTTACTTGCTAAAGGGCTAAAATGGGTGATAAGGGATGGTAAACATATTAGAGTGTTTAAAGATAGGTGGATTCCTCTTCCCTTTTCTTTTATGATTATTTCGCCGGATCCTGGGTCTAATATCCGTGTGGCTGATCTTTTTTATTGTAATGGTCGTTGGTGGGATATAGATAAGCTGAATAGATTTCTATTGACAGGGGATAAGGAAATAGTGCTTTCTATTCCGATTAGTTGGATAGGAGGAGATGACTATCTTGCATGGCATTATGAAAAGAACGGGGAGTACTCTATCAAAAGTGGTTATCAGCTGGCTATGTCTCAAAAAATTAGAGATTATGGTTCTAATTCGGAAGTGATGCAGCGTTGGTGGAATATTATGTGGAGTTTGAATTTACCACTAAAAGTAAAAATCTTTGTTTGACGTGCATGTTGGAATGCTTTCCCTTCTTTACATAATCTTTGGAAAAGAAAAGTGGTGGATTCCCTAAGGTGTAATAGATGCTCAAACCCCATGGAAACTTCCGCCCATGCTATTTTCTAGTGTAAAGAGGCTAAAAAATGCTGGAGAATTTCGGATTTTGATTGTCCATTTGAAGAAGTGAATCAGCTCCCTTCCTTAGATGTGTTTATGTACTTTTCTTCTCTTATTTTTGTTGAGGATTTGTGCAGTTTTTGTATGACAGCCTGGTCTATATGGAATAACAGAAATTTTCTCTTTCATAATGGGAAAGGAAAGCCTCCTAAGCTGGTGTGTTCGGGTGCTATGTCTCTTTTGTCAGAATTTTAGAGATCAAAAATTGCCTTCTCTTCTTAGTGTGCCCCTATTGTTTCCAAGGGTAGTCCGGATTGGTTAGCCCCTCCTCCTGGCAGATTCAAGCTTAATACAACAATGGCGAATCGAAAGAATTGTATGACTTTTTGGTGTAGGAGTTGCTATAAGAGATGATAAGGGCTTGATGTTAGCTGCCAGATCAAACCAGCTTCTAGGTACTTTAAATGCTGAGAATGGTGAGCTAATTGCTCTTAGGGAAGGTCTTCTTCTTGCCTATTTCTATAATCTGAAAGTTGATTATGCTAAAGTGATTTCTCCCACATTGGTTTCTATGTTGAACGATTCCATGCCTCTTGTAGGGGAATCTAAGTTCTTGGTGAACGATATTAAAGCGTTGTTCTTAGATGTTGGCATTATTAAGTGTTTTACTATTTCTAAATCTGGAAACTCCTTAGCACTTAAGCTAGCTTTTTCAGCTTTCATTTCCTTTAGAGAGCAACTTTGGCTGGACAGTAGTTCTCCCCTTTGTTTCTCTACTCTGTAATGTTTGTTGTGTTTATTTCTATCAAAAAAATAAAAATAATGATAAAGATACCCGTTGAATCTTTTCAAAAAAAAAATAAAAAAAATACTCATTATTCATAAATTGTTTATCATTTAAGGGAAAATATATAATCTATATATAAATTTTTATAGAGAAAATAGCACTAGACACCATTAATTGGTGGGTGGAGTCCCAAGAATGTCATTCACTATTTAAATTGTTCCAGAATCACCATTTTGACAAAACATTGTTTATTGGTAGTCATTCTATTAAAATCTAACACAAAGTTATTGTGACATTGCACCCACAAAGAATTTTATGGGCAATATTGAATGTATTTTGATTATTTAATTATATATATATATAAATTAATGATTTGATTAATTTATTATTTTTATGGGCAATATATCCTTTTTATGGGTGATATCAATCTTATTATTATTTCCTGATTAATTTATTATTTAATTATATATATAAAGTAATGATTTGATTATAAGAATTTTGTGGGAAATATTTCAATCAACTCAAAAAATAGTTAAGAATACGGGTAAAAAATAAGTCAAAAACCAATGCAAAACATGTTTTTAACATAGAAGAAAAATGAAAAAAAAAAAAAAAAAAAAAAAAAAACTTTGAACATCCTTGTCAAATTGTGTCATAATACCATCTCCAATGTATATGCCAATACTAATACCAAATTTGGCACAAAAAAAAGTGTAAAATGCTATATTTGACACATCAATTTAGTATTGTGCTCCAATGCATAATCCTATTTAAAATGCTATTTTTATTATTTTATTAATTAAAATTGTAAAAGTAAACACTTACCATAAATGTATTCATTATTTCTTTTAAAGTTCTAATGCAAAATTCCATTAATGCATTCATTATTTCATTTAAAAAATATATATATAATGGTATTTTTGTAATTAAAAAAGAGCATTTATTGCTGTGCCAAATTTGGCACTGCATCAAAGGAGAATTTTTACACCCTATGCTAAATTTTAACATTGGCACAATTATTTGGCACAGCATTGGAGATACTCTAAGATGGTGACTTGGTGATTTTACAATATTGTCATTTCTTATTTTATTGTTTTGACCTCTATTCTAATGGGTTATGACATAAGCAAATGGACTTCAAATAATTAATGAGCAAAGTGACAACAATCGATACTTTCTTTCTATGAAATGACTAATTTGAACCATTTTGAAAAATTAATGGTCATTTAGGGACTACCTTACCAAATCAGTGGCTCTAGAAATCACTGACCCATTTTTATATATTGTAAAAAATATATATAAATAAATTGTATATATTTTTTCCATTTTTAAGTGTATATATATTTACACACTCACACAATTAAGTTGAATGAGTAATTTATCAAACACAATATAATAGGCTTGTAAGATAACATTTTAATTGATTGATGTTGCACAAGTCATATAAAAACAATTTTACAGTTAAGAATTACGTACAATCCTTATCGTATTGAATTTTAGCCAACCATGAAGGAATTTTTAGCTATATTTTTGAAATTCCCCGAAAATATCAAATGTGGTGCTTTTTTTTTTTTTTTTAAAGCCTTCGGTGGTTTTTTTTTTTTTTTTTATTTATTTATTTTTTTTTTTATTTATTTTTTTATTTTTAATATTAGGTGACGAGGTGAGGTTTGTTTGATGGTATAACTCTCACATCTGCGCAATAAAATTATAAGTTCGAGTCTTTCCCTTCCATAAAGAAAAACCCTGAATTTATATAATACTTAATACTTATATATATTATTTGGGATTTGGGGAGTGGGTGAGACTCGTCGTCTACGTTTAAGTTGAGTTTTGATCTGAAACTTTGTTGTTATTAACCCAATTGGGCTCTACTTCTATAATTCAATTGGGCTTGAGTTATAGTCTTGTAGAATGTGGACGTTAAAAAATAAAAAATAAAATAAAAAATAAAAAATTATATGCAAAAGTGAGACAAAAATAAAGAGACAATTTTGCTTCTTTGTCCGGTTGATCAACATCCAACTGGGCAACCCGTTCTACAATATCCTGTACTGTAAAAACTTTGGTTGACTTCAATTTGAAGGCACCACAGTCCTCTCACTCGATGCATAACAGAGGTAACTTGCGTTTTACTATTTATGTTTAGATTCGTGCATGCCAAGTGTTCGATGGAATTCCCGTACCAAGTTCTCATATTTGATTTTTTTCGTTGAAAAAGTTTTAATCTTTGTTATCTGGGGTGTCTTGGATGTTGCCAATAACAGTGTCTGTAATGTTGGGGTACTTGGAATTGGAGCTCAGTGTCGTCGTTGGTGGTGAATTTGGAAAGTGATGGCTTTTTGAAGAAGGGGTTGAAATTTTATTTAGATTTCGTATTGTGTGGATAGTTCAAGTTTTGAGCTGTAGTTTTGTTATTTCTATTGAGTATATTTTCAGTGAAGCAAGTCTTATGGTCCAAACGCAGTCAAGCAGGAAGGCCAAGAGTCTAGTCTTTTTAACGAAGTTAAAGATATAAAGGTAGATTGGTTCGTTTTCATGCTTAGGTGTCTGTCGTTCTCGGTGTGCTTGATTCGGATTGAGAGGAAGATAAGTCCTGATCTAATATATGAAATTTTAGTAATATGAGTTTCAATTCCACCCGTCAATCTCCATTTAGATTAGAGCGAAGAAGTACTGCCGCATTGCATCAATATGGATTAAATAATCCATTGGGTGTACATTCAGAGATGGATAAAATAGCAAGAAAGAATGCATGAAAATAGATAGGTCTGCTTATAGTATAATAAGCAGTTTTACGTGTGATTTACCTATTTTCAAAGCTGGTGCTTTTGCATTTTTGGTCTTTTCTTGATTAGGATGGGCTCGATACGTAACTGTTTGCATTCTTACCGTGATCACAGCAAAGCTAGAACTAGATACATTAGATAACTATCATCTTCTATTGTAACTTCAACCAAACCTAAACAATGAAGCGTAGAAATGTGGAAGCGTTGAAATGCAATTCCAGTCATTAAAGTTTGTCAAAATGTTATCCTCATTGAGTCCTCTGTTAATATCTATGTTTCTTATGTCAGGTTCCAACAAGATATCCTCGAGAATTGCCCAAATACGCCTTGTCAGTTCACATCCTGAGGTTTATGAGCCATGTGATGATTCATTTGCACTGGTTGATGCACTTTTAGCCGATCGAAACAATCTGTTAGAGCATCGTCCAACATTATGCATGGAAGTGGGTTGTGGTAGTGGATATGTTATTACTTCTCTAGCTCTTATGCTCGGGGAGGAAGTTCCTGGGGTCCAGTACATTGCCACTGATACTAATCCTCATGCAGTAGAAGTGACCCGTGAGACACTGAAAGCACATGGTGTTCATGCAGAGTTGATAAACACTGACATTGCATCGGGACTGGAGAAGCGCCTTGCAGGGTTGATTGATGTAATGGTTGTGAATCCACCATATGTGCCGACACCTGAAGATGAAGTTGGCTGTGAAGGAATCGCCTCTGCTTGGGCTGGAGGGGAGAATGGCCGGCGCGTTATCGATAAGATATTGCCCATTGCTGACAAACTTTTGTCTGATAGAGGCTGGTTATACATGGTCACACTTACCACTAACAATCCTTCACAGATATGCCTTCAAATGAGGGAGAAAGGTTATGCTTCTAGAATTATTGTCCAAAGATCAACAGAAGAAGAGAGTCTCCACATCATCAAGTTTTGGCGGGATTTTGGTATTAAACCAGATGCAAAGGAAAATGTGACAGTGAACAAAACAGCTCCTGCAAGGGTCCTGGACACACTGCTTTCACAAGTTCATTGGCTTTCCTTAAAAAAAAGTGGCAACAGCAACAGCAGTTGATGCATGTGCAGAGGTAAACAAACAAAGTATTTGTGCATTTATTCTGGAACCTAGATATATTGTTGTTTGATTTTCATTTTACACTTGAGTTTTGAAAAAAAAAAAAATACTGAGAGGATATGGGATGAGGATCGATGGTTGACAACATATGATTCTTGTTCTGCTGCATCAGGCTTACTTATTCGTATTTCTGTAATTTTGTAATAGTAATGATTGCCATGATTGAGGGGTTCTTTTGAGGTCCCTTCTCTTCCTCCCTACCTTTTTTCCACTCCTTTGTTCAAATAATCTGTTTCCGCTAGTGACAACCAACAGCTGAAAATCTGAATAGTTTTTCTCTGTCTCGTTCAGGTTCTTGGAATATCAATTGGCTACTAGTCTTCTTTAACTTTTGTACCTTATAACTTAGTGCTATATTCTCGACCGTTATTTTGATTTTGTAGACTGTATAGTGTATATGCCGCTCATGTGCTCTTTGTATCTGTTGGTAGGTCATTTGGTGCCTTTGAGCTCATTGTAATTTTTGATGGTTTCAACTTCTTTTGGGTTCCACCGCTACTTTCAGTAATATCAGAGCGCAGAGTCTCTTTATCTGAAGACCTTACAAGGTCCTTCACTGACAAACTGAATGACACAACTTACTTCAAAACTGGTTACTTGTGATATATTGTTTACCAATTGTACCATTTACGCGCAGTTTCAGTTTAAAGAGACTGGTTACTAGCGATATATTGTTTAATGTTGTTCTTAGACAAACTGACCAAACTTTGATAACACATCAGCTATCCGATCATTTATTGCAATTCAATATACATTACAGTTCTTTATGTTCTCAGCACAAGGACAATGTAGCAAAAGAAAGGCTGATGTTTCAAGTTCTTTACAGTTATTCCACCAAACGCATGAAAAATAATTTGCACTGTGAATTTACTTCTTTTCATGATCAAACACAGCATTTAAATGCAGTAGGACTCCAAAGAAACTTGTTTCGAATATACAAATGATGCCATTAGAAGGCACATGACAAGTTGCTGCTACACAGAAATCCAAAATTTGTGTGAGATATTTACTAGAACATACATCATGCAAGAGCATCAATCATATCTTTAGGCTTCTATAAAGTGAAGAGAAAATTTGAAGATAGAGATCTGCTATGTGGGGATTTACAGAATGATTAATGATTTCAACATCTGCAATAGATCATGTTTTCTTTTAACATTCATTCAGCACCTGGACAAGTCATACTTTTTAATTGTGACAAGGAAATTGCACTGGCAACCAAGATGTCGACAATGGTGTAGGTCAAGTATTTGGGGGCGGCTTCTTGGTCCTCTTTACTGCAGTCTTGGTAAGAGTATCGCAAATCTCTCTTCTTCGTTTGACATTGTTTTTATTGTTCTTCTTGTTATTTTCCTTGCTGTCATTGTTCTCGTCATTGTTATTATTGTTGTTGCCACCCGAATCTCCAGAACTCCTGCCTGAAACTTTTAGTGATTCTTGTACAAACACCTTTAACCTCCACAATGTTAATTCACTCTGTTGATCAAAAACCAAAAAAGAAAAATGTAAAATGAAAAGATAAATCTCATTGATGTTGATTTACCCAAATAAATTGAAAGCACCCAAAGAGGATGAATGTTGACCTGAGCATCCATGTTTAGGTCCACTTCTTGGGCTGTTGGTTGGAAGCTTGGGTTATATTCAGCAACTATCTTCAGCGCCTTATCGAGGTCGTTTGGCGACAATCGGGTGAGTGCTGCCCCGAGTTTTTTCTTCTCATCAGTTGTCATTTTTCTGAAATCATGCATCCACAATCAATGTTGATTGCATAAGAATATGCTATATCACAATTCACAAAAAATAAATTATAAGTCTAGACTCAATTGATCAAATATGACACAAACATGCTAACTGATCGAAAAGAAGGTGAGAAGTGTTCATTTTTCCATTCTCATTTCCTGAAAATGCTAACTGGTCGAACAAAGTCTAAGACTTCCTTTCTCTAAGTGAATCTTCCTTCCTGTTACTCTTACCAACACAAATCCAGGCTCTCAGTCTAGAAATCAAAATTAAAGATCTCAACCCTATCTCTCCCTCTCCCACTCACCTCTAAATGCATAAAATGAATCCAACTATGTGTCACAAACTTCTTCTGCTTCAATAGCAACCCATGCATGCTCAGGGCTCAGGCACAAGGTTACCAGTTACACAGAAGAATTTAAAAGAAGAAGAAAACCATACAAATGACATGCAGATGCTGCTAAACCTATGCGAGTATAAACAATTCAAGTTGAATGCAGAATACAAGGGCTCTTATATCAACCTGCACTTCTGAACCACCGTTTCTCTGAGTTTCTCCAATTGCATATCAACCTCATTAAGCTGAGAACGGTTAAAAATTCATGTTGTTAAAGGCATGGCACAAAATAGAGTAAACTTTTACTGTAGATCGAAAGAAAATAATCCATGCATGTAAAACACATCATTTAGCTTGTTGCAGTTTAAATTAAGTTGTAAAAGACTTGCTCTGTAATATACTACCCATACAAGAGATTAATAAAAATGATACGGCTACTTGAAGCTTTAAGAAACTTGCTTTCAGATATGATTTGTTTAACAAAATTAAAAAGAAAAAAAAAATGTATGGCATACTTCACTGTTTATATCCCTAGCCATGTTGGCATGAAGAGCCTCTTGAGTGAGTTGCATATCTAGTTGGGCCTTTGTTTCCTCTTCTTCTTGTCTTTTCTCCTGCAAGCACATGAGTTTAGAAGTCCCACATGATGCTGAAATAATACGACAGAAGATAAAGTGTATCTCCACAGCTAATGAATATCAACAAAGTCCTAGACAGAGAATCAACTTACACCTAGGGAAGACTATTCATGTTGAAATATCAATTTACCTCTTCCACAACTTTAGGCAAAAGTAGGAGCCATTTTTCTTCAAATTTTTCCAACAAAGATTTTGCCATTACATGGACATCGTCTCTTTCATCGTTGTATTTCATAGCATTCTTAAAAACCAGCCTGACATCGGCATATATCTCCCTGACATTCTTGTACCCAAAACCATCCATATTGTTTTTTATTGTACTGAAGTCCATGGGCTTTTCAATAACCTGGTATACAGAAACCTACAACATATTAAGTGAGAGCATATGGGAAAACAATTGCAAAATCACAAATGAATGAAAGGTTGTTGCAGGAAATCCATGCATTAACCCAAATCAAACATTGTAAGCTGATACACACAGGTTTCAAGCTCTGGATAAAATTTCAATCTTCATTATTATTTCATTTTCAGCCAAAAAAAAAAAAAAGAAGTCAATATGTGTAATATCTGTCTCCTGTAAGAAATAAGCACCTTAATTTTCCAACAATTTGTACATCAAGTACAAAGGGAAAATTTCACATTACAATATTCACGAAATGATGAACCTACAATGAGTGGATCAAAAAGCTCACGAAGCAATAAGCCTCACCTCATAATAGTCGTGCAAACCAAGACCTTCAACATCTACAGGCTGCATAAAAGGCCATGCCCACTTGTGCTGAGTGATCTGAAACATTTCAAGGTAAGGAAAAATAAATTAAAGTTAGCTACTGAGATATAATTGCATAGCCATTTGAACCCAAAGCATCCAGTAAATGAGGTTTCAAAGAAGAGATCTCCAGAGAGGTATTATAATGTGTGCTTTCTGTGCTGTTCCTTTCCGATAAGTCTGGCATTGGTACCTCAAACAATCACCTAGGTTTGTGAGGTATTTTCAAAGAAAATAGCATCAACATCAAAGACCACTCTAATTTTCCAAAATTTCAAAAAATGATTTTAGAATGATAGTCATATGATCAGCAAGTTTAAAGAATAATCTTTTCATGACGTGAAAATATCAAATAATCAGTCAAAGACTTGGTAAAAACCTACATCTGATTATCAGATAGATAACCGGATGTCAACTAAGTAGTATCCGTTTTTATAAATCACAGAATTATCAAGAGGCGATAAAAGAATAAGGATGAAATAAAAGAATTTCAGTTGCCTGGAGATTTAAAATAACATGATATCTAATTCTACAGCAAATAAACTAAAGGTAGAGAGCAGAATGCATCAAGACTGAGTCAATGCATGCTTAAGTTGTTATATCCTGAACAAGAAAAAGAATGAGCACGAGTTGCAAAGCTTTGGTGGTTGCCTGACGAAATATTGTGGCAAACTGACGCTTAAGCTCTTGCATTCTCCTTAAAGCAGCTTCTTCCCTATTTGATGCTTCTTGCTGCTGCTTCTCAATGGCAATATTATGTTTCTCTTTCAGTTTATCCTTCATAAATGAGCTACTTTTGGACATGTTTGGTTGAGTGCTATCCATAGTTGTGTAGAAATGTTCAACCTCGTTCAGTTTTTCCTCCAGCTGCAAGTCATATATAGCACTGAATTATATATTAATGTCATGAAGAACGCAGGCTGACAAGTTGAAAGCTTGAAGCAGCATAATAAAAAATTAGAAAGCTAAAAACAAACACAGCTGCATTAGAGAAACAGCTAAAAAACATCTTCCGATATCTCCAAGTTTTCCAAACAAGAGATCAAATCATAGGGGAAAATCTGTACTTCTAAATCTAGTGTAGACTTCGATATTCCTCGCCTAGGGAACCCCAAAAATAGATGATAGCAGTATCATCATAGAACTGTAAAAAAAAGGGTTGTTAATCCTAAACTATGAAGCACGGATACTTCAAGGAGGCTAGCGAATCGGGTATCAGAGCATGTCGGATATCGACACTCTTCCGATATTCCCTCATACATATCGGATACGCTTTTTAAAAAATCTTGATATTTTTTTAAATTTTTTTTCTGATACTCTCTAAATACGTATTGGATAGGAAAATCTTTAATTTTTTTTGAAATTGCTGTTACCAAAAACTCCATGCAGACCGTGATCATTCATTTATTGAGTTATTTGAGACTACAAATTCTTATACGATAGGAGTTAATAAATCCTTAATTTATTGATTTATATTGAGAAGGTAAATTCTTTGACTCTGTATTGTATCCGTAGATATCACATTCAACTTTAATCTTTTTTATGGAACTATGATTGAATATTGTTGAATCTTGTAGTGTAACTCAAATTTTGTTGTTTAAATTATGAAAAATATCTATGGAATATTTTTTTTAGAGACGCTTGTTACTTAAAAATGCTAACTAAATAACTAATTCCTATATAATATATATATATATATATATAGAAATTATCAAGTGCAAGATCCCGCAAAAAAAATTTGTGCGGATTCATTGTTTCCAAAATCTATATATATGGTTTAACCGCATGAAAAATTTGTGTGGGATCCCACACTAGAAAGCTACTATATATTGGCGCATCCGTGTCGTATCATATCCAAAATGAGTATCCGAATCGGTGCTTCCAAGATCCTAAATGCCGACCTCTTGAGCAGATTTGACCCATCAACATTCAAGTATTCAACACATTATAGTACATCCCCTTTTTTATAGTTTAAGATTTAACGTTTTCTTTGGGTATTTTTATCAAAATATCACAGAGAACCAGACTGTAGTCTGGTGACATTTGCCTCACACTCACATTTAACCAGTTGACAATTGAGCCAAGATATGTGCAATGACACCAGATTAGTTAAAATAAAGCAAAGTAAAATATCAATCAGAAGATATCAATTATCATATACGATTCTGAGATTCAAATTCAAAGTTGCTAACAATTTTCATTCTTGCAATAAGCCTCACCTGAGTAACTTTCTGAGATATATCATCAATGCTTTTGCTAAAACCCTCCACTTTCACATCATTACCTTCAGCCTGTATCGGTCCTTCTCTTCTAACATCCGTATTTGATGCAACAATCGATTCCATCTAAAAGAAAGAAAAAGAGTGATAATTCAAATCATTAAGACTATAGTCTATAGTACCAAGGGAACAATGTGAGATAAAAAGAAACAAGGCAGTAAGCAAATAAAATCCAAATGCCACCAACAAATGGTCGAGTGAAATGGAAACCACACACTCCTCCATCGGCATAAACACAAAAAATGAAATCAAAACCCTAGGCTTAGGTTTCTATTCAATTTGGGGCATAGAAACCAGGTTCTGTTTGTGAGCCCCAAAAAATGGAATCTTAATTTCCCTTTTGGATTACCCTGTAGAAGATTATCTTTTCAATGTGTTTAAGCTAAATTTAGGGAATTGTGGTTAGGGTAAATGATAATTTTAGGGTGATTGATAAACGAAAAATGATAATTTGATAATTTGGGGAAAATAATCTGAAAATGTGTAAAACTCACGAAAACGAAAAATGATAATTTGATAATTTGGGGAAAATAATCTGAAAATGCGTAACACTCACGAAGAATCGAAGATGCTGGTAGAGGCTGCGACTTGCGACGGCCGGACGATGCCGAGCTCCGGCGACGGCGACGGCGACGAGTGGCTGGTTGAAGTAGAGAGCAAGTGAACGGCTGTTTGCTTTGCTCGAACAAGTGAACAATTATTTTATTTTTTTAATCAATCACAAAACAACGTCGTTTTGGGATTCATTAAACTGAATTCCAAAACGGCGTAGTTTTGTGGTTCATTGTTGGATCTTTAATTGGACCGAGCTATATTTCTCTCGGCCCAACTACAAATATGGGCTTTCCTCAATTTTGTGGGCAGCCCAGTTCCTGGATTTCTTTTTAAAAAATTATCATCATACTAGAAAAATATATTCTTCTTCTTCTGATGCAATCATGACACGTGACATATCTATATACGAATATGTATATGCATGCGTGTCATATGGGGTGTGATTGAAACGAATGATGAACGGTGCGAAAAGATTTCGTCGGGAAAGGTTTTAGTCGACGAAATTTTGAGTTTCGTTATTTTAGCAGTCATTATGAGGAATCGAACTTGCAACCTCATATCAAAGTGGTAAGCCTTTACCGCTGGACTATAACACTTTATATGTTAACATTTACATTATATTTATATATAACTATATGAGTTGTTAGAAAATTTTTAAAAAACTTGTTAGATAAATTTAAATTTATTCAACTAATCAAAAATATAATTTGAATGACAAGCATATATTGAAAAATATTTATTGGATTGCAAAATATTTCGGGTTTGGTGATAATGTCTTTTTTTTAAAAAATAAAAATAAAAAATTATGTTATTTAATTAAATGATCAATACCTCAAAGTGGTAATCAATTAAGATGGTGCTAATCGAGAATGTGATAAGAGTTAATTAATTAACAATTAAGGACGAAATTGTATATATTTTATTTAATCAAAGTTTTATGTACCGGGTGTCCACTACTGATTAGTTTGGTGGTGGTGGATTTATCTATTAACTTTTAATATTTTTTTAGCATATATATTTTTAATTAATTAATTAATTAATTTTAGTATATATATTTTTAATTTTAATTAACTTTTCCCTACGAATTTTGAGTTTTGTGGGGAAAGGTTACCTTTCCCGACGAAACTCATTTTGTGGGTAAAAATTTTGTACCCTTAGCTGACAAATTATGAGATTTGTGGGGAAAGGTTGGAAAACATTTTGTACCCTTAGCCGACGAATTTTGAGATTTGTGGGGAAAGGTAACCTTTCCCGACAAAAATCGTTTTGTGGGGAAAGGTTGGGAAAATTTTTTTGTACCCTTAGCCGATGAATTTTGAGATTTGTGGGGAAAAGTAACCTTTCCCGATGAAAATTGTTTTGTGGGGAAAGGTTGGGAAAAAAAATTGTACCCTTAGTCGACGAATTTTGAGATTTGTGGGGAAAGGTTGGGAAAAATTTTGCACCCTTAGCCGATGAATTTTGAGATTTGTGGGGAAAGGTAACCTTCTCGACGAAAATCGTTTTGTGGGGAAAGGTTGGGAAAAATATTGTACCCTTAGTCGAAGAATTTTGAGATTTGTTGGGAAAGGTAACCTTTCCCAACGAAAATTGTTTTGTGGTGAAAGGTTGGGAAAAATTTTGTACCCTTAGCTGACGAATCTTGAGATTTGTGGGGAAAGGTTTCCCGATGAATTTTGAGTTTTGTGGGGAAAAGTAACCTTTCCCGACGAAACTTGTTTTGTGGGGAAAAGTTATCTTTCCAGACAAATCTTGCTTTGTCTCCTAAAGTTTTGTCTGGAAAGACTAAAATTCTTATAGTGAATTGGGTTGTTTGACTTGTATAAACTATAATTTTTTTTTTTTGCATAGGCTTTCTTTTCCTTGTAATACAAAAGGTGACTTGTGGTAAGCCACTCTTAGAGCATCTCCGATGGTAATGTGACTTACATTTTAAAAAAAAAGGTGATACGTTAACATTGTCAAGACAATTGCTTTCTATGTGGCATATAATTAAACTTGATAGACAACCAAATGAAAAATTGGTCTCCAATGCTTCACTTAATTGTAAAATATATGTTTATAATGACATGACAATTTATTATTGGTTTCATTGAATATACTTTAGAATTGTTAAACAAAGTAAAGTAAGAGAAAAGAGGGGTTACTGACTAAGCCAACAAGATGGCTATACAACAAACCCTCTGAAATTAAAGTCATGTTGACAGTTTCTAAAAAAAAAATTGCCACCTCAGCTTGAGGTTGTATTTGTTGGCCAACAAATGTCACTATACGAGCTGAAGCGTTGCCGGATAGAACACAAACAAACACAATAATAAAGAAAAGATAAGATGAAAAGAAGTAATCAAATCCAATCACACACAACACAAGAGTTTTACGTGGAAACCCAAATCAGGAAAAAAACCATGGTTATCGGGACGACAAGAGAAAGTTCCAGTATGTAGTAAATAGTTACAACCATACACGCAAGATCTCTCTCTAAATAATACCCCAAACCCGATTACATTCAATGCTCATTTTGAGATCTTTCTAGTATTTGCTATTTTGCTCCACCCTAATAACCTAGCTATTATGGTTTATTTATATGAATTACAAGGAGTTTAAGATAGAAGGAAATCCTACTCCTATACATACAAGAATTACTTGCTCCACATAAATACTATTTCTTATTTATGATAAGTCTTCTTTTAAGGAGAAATCATTTTCCTATAATCATTAGAACTTCTAGAAACAACATATTTCCTTTTCCAAGAATATTTTCTAATTCAAACGCATGCTTGTGATTGACTACGATTCAAGTTGCAGTTGGCCACTCGCTTCCTAAACCGTGTTGAACTTGATCACTCAAAACCATGACCCATGCGCCACATCATCGTCGACTGCTATCGGTACCGCTGTGAAAGCCACAACGCTTTCCAGTGGCTTTCACAGCGGTACCCACTGGAATTGGATCACTTTTAGTTTCACTGTGAAAACCCACAGCAGCGACCACCGCTGTCAAAGCCACAGCGGTTGTGGCAGTGGTTGTCACTGTTCTTCGTTTCTTTAGTCCTTCAAGTCTTCAAGCCTCCCTCAAACATAACCTCATACTCCCAAACATTCTCACGTCTCTAGGAAGTCTCCACATCGGTAAATTGTGTTTGGTAACCATTGGAATATTCAAGCTATATCCAACAGTATTACCATAGTTGCCTTGGAGATGAATATTTTAACTAATTGATTGTTTATCCTACGTAGTATCTAAATTTTTCACAACTCATGTTAGCATTGGAGATGCTCTTATTGAGTCATATCTATTTCTCCATTCCCAATTTGTACCAAGAAGGGTGGTTGCAATTTGATCATAATTAAAACATAGAGGAGTGCTAGAATCACTCTCTCAACTAACTCTCTCTTTGTAATATGACATATGGACAACAATTACTTATCTGCATCAATCTTGGAGTCACTATAAATAACATGCCTTTTCTATTTACTTACAAATCAAACTAATCACTAATTTCCTAAATTACCCTTTATTTATTTTTCAAATTTCCATCTAATATCATCTTATTATTATAATAATAACAATGTTTTTAAAAGAAAATAAAAAGACATTTAGTTCTTCATCTACATAGGGGAAAAAAAAGTTCAATATAGAAATTTAATACAACACAATAAAATTATTAAATAAAAAATGCTATTAAAAAATTACATGTAACAATTGTGGAAGACAATTTATGTTTGAAAATGATGAGAGTTTGAGAGAAATTCAAAAAAAAAAAAAAGAACAGTTTAATGGTTGACTAGGATTGATAATTTTGAAACCATAGGAAAAAAAAAGAGTTTATCTAAAAAAAAAAAAAAAAGTAATTTAGAAAGTTAGTTGTTGGTTTGATTTGTAAATAAATATAAAAAACAGATAATTTACAAGGGTTTCAAGTTTGAGGTAGATAAATAAAATATTGTTCACATGTCGCATTATAAAGAGAGAGTGAGTTGAGAGAATGGATTGAGAGAGTGATTAAAAAAAAAAAAAAAAAAGCAACTTGGGCAATCAAATTTCAGATGTCAATAACATTGGAAATCAATTTCATGACCTATTTAATTTTTGTAATAGCAATTCATTTGAGTAATTTGTTGCGTGTGGGAAACATAAATAGATCATTAATCATTGTTTATTGAGTATCTTATTGATGGAAAACTTCCTTTCAAATCCATATTCATTATTATTTACTTGCCTTGGTTGTTGAGATAAAAACATCATAAATTTTTTTCCATTTGGTTTCTCATGATTTTCCAAGAAAGTTCAAGAACATGTAAGAAGTAAAGTTGGATGTTTGATCAAAGCAAACAGCTGGGAAATAACATAATTGAATCTTGAATCCTATGCTTTACACAATTTTAGTTCTTAGTAATTCCAACCATCACTTCACCTTGAAAAGTAATTATTGGTATAATTAGAATTATTTACGTTAATTATATCCGTATTATTTTTAAGAGTAAAGCTATATTGGCCAAATTTGGTGTCCAAATCTGGTGCCCAAATGATGTGGCAACAATGTGGATCATTCATTTAAATCATGCAAATCTAATACAATTTAAATTAATGGTCCACATTGTTGCCACATCATTTGAGCACCAGATTTGGACACTAAATTTGGACAATGTAGCATTACTCTATTTTTAAAACAAAAACCTAGCTAAGTGGATGTAATCATGTAAACACAATTTAAAGAAATTCATGGATACGCAATTAATATATGCTAATGTGATGCTGATATGGATTACTGACTTCTCTGATGACGACGTGTCATTAATAGTTTGATGTGTAGTTGTGTACCGTGATTTAGATCACTCCAAATAAATATTCTCCTAAACATATATCACTAATATGGGTTTAATAGTAAAAATTTGCATTATTATAAATGTTCTAAAAGGTAAAAATTTACTTATTTGAAATTGTAACTATTTGTATCACTTGGTTGCCTTGGTGGTCCAAGGCTTGGGATGAAAATCTCAAGTTTTTGGTTCTACTCTTGGCTATTACATTGTGGCCAGCCATCAGAGCGCTAGCTCAGCTGGTGAAAAGACGAGCTTGGGGCACGTGTAACTTCTAAGCCAGCAGTTCGAATCCTACCTAGACGAAGACGAGTTCTGATTTACCCGCTTGCATCTTTGCAGGTGTGGACACGTGTAACTTCTAAGTCAGCGGTTCGAATCTTACCCAGACGAAGATGAGTTCTGATTTACCCACTTGCATCTTTGCGGGTGTAGGCCAAGGTTTCCTATCTGTTCTACTCCATAATATACAACAAATAGACCATCAAAACCAACAAGTTGGCTATGGGTGTGTCACGTAGTTGGGGAGGACAGGCGGATGGGTGTCTGGACGAAGTCCGGGATCCTCGATACCAAAAAAAAAAATGTTTAGAGATCCTCGGTACCAAAAAAAAAATGTTTAGAGAATGAGAGAGAGAGAGAGAGAGAGAGAGAGAGAGAGAGAGAGAGAGAGAGAGAGAGAGAGAGAGAGAGAGAGAGAGAGAGAGAGTAATTGATTAATTAACAATAATAACAAATGACTCCTCATGAAGGGCTTTTCTTATAATGTTCATGAGGAGTGTACGAATTACTACACTGTAAAAATATTACAAATTCACCACAAAAAAAAAAAAAAAAAAGAAAAAGAAAAAAAAGGAACAATTACACATAATTTGGACATAATAAAGGGTTTAAAACAATTCCAAAAAAAAAATTACAAAAGAAAAAAAAAACATAGAATAACAATACTGACAATAAAGAATAACAAATCTTTTTTTTTTTCTTCTGCTTTATGAGTCTTTTACACAATATGATTTTTTTTTTTTTTTTTTTTTTTGTTGCATGTAGCTTTCAAGGTTTTGGTGGTTCTTCCTTAGCAGGCTCAGTTGGAGCTGGAGGAGCTGCCGCCGGTTCGGTTTTCTCCTCCGCGGCAGGTTCAGTTTTCACGACAGCCTCTGGCACCGCCACTATAATTTCTTCTTTCTTCTCTTCTTCAATCACTATCTCCCTGTCTTTTTTGTCACTTGTTCCTTCTCCAGCTGGTTTTGTTTCTGTTTCTGGGACTGGTGGTGCAGCCTCCTCTGCTGGCTTCTCCTCCGTAACTATAAACGTCGAAACTTTTTCGAACACGAAGAAAACCGGGCCTGGAATTAGGGCTGCTCCATACTTTGATGATGCTTCACTCACTGGTTTTGATCCCGGAAACTCTATAAATTCATAACAAAAAAAAAAAAAAAAAAAAAAAAAAAAAATCTTTAGGACTCGTTATTAAAAAAATACATCACATGCGAATACGAGTCCATAATCTCCTGAAAAATACAAACTTCAAAGAAACAGGCTCGAACAATAGTATATATAAAGCTCTTTAAAAAACATACCAATTTTAATTAGTTTTGAAAAGAAACAGACTAGAACGATAATATAAAGCTTTTTAACGTACCGATTTTAACAAGCTCTTCAAGAAACTTGTGAACTTCAACGGAGTGCTTTTTCAATCCTGCCTCCTTGGGTTCCTTCACTAAGGTCTGTTTTCAAGTAAAAATTAAAGAAAAAAAAAGGTGTTAATTAAGAATCCGAAGATACGAATATTTATTTATTTATTTATTTTTCTTCTTTTTCAAGAATATATGGATACATATAAACAGACCTTGATTTCAGTTGAAGAAGCTTCATAAATTTCAGTCACTTTTGGTTGGAGCTCAACTTTTTTCTCTTCAAACTCCTTGTTGATTTCTTCCTATAAATACATATACCATTCATTTTCAAGGAAAAATAAATATAAGACAAAAAATAAAAAATATTTATCATGAAGAAGAAATGAAAACAAATAATTAATATATATATATATATATATATAAAGTACCTTAGAATCATCAAAGGACTTGCAAGCCTCAGCAGCAGCAGCCTTCTTGATACCATGTTTCTCAAAAACCTTCTTGATCTTTGGAAGAACCTTTGATTTCCAGTACCCCATTTTTTTTTGTGTGTGTTGTGTTGTGTGAGTCTTCAAGCTTGAATATTGAAGGTCGATCTCAATGAAAACTGTTGTGAGTCCCTCCAAATTAAAGCTTAGCTAGAAAAAGATCCAATGGCAATGACAATGGCAGATCATCATATAGAGATACTTCCAACTAAACAACCCTTTTTTCTCCAACTTATTTACTAAAAATACCCATTTATAATTCACTAATGTGTCATGCCAACCCATTAAATTGACCAAATAATTATATATATATAGTTTGATATGGTTTGATTCAGAATTCTCACGTGTAGACGTTCGCGTTTTATTGGATTACAATTCTTTATTTTAAGTTAATAAATTTATATTAAAAGATTGTTTTTTTTTTTTTTTTTTTTTTAATGTCAAAGAAGTTATGAGTTCGAGTTATTTGAGTCAATTTTGTAATCTAAAAAATAATTGAAAATAATGGTCAGTGTAAATGGTGGAAAATGAGAAGGGTAAAATGGGGAAAGAGAAATGGTGGGGATGTGACAGCTGGCAAATAGCTCATTGAAAGGTGGCAAATATGATAGAGGTAGGTAGGACCCTAAGGGGTGGATGTTGATCTGATCTGTAACAAATTTATATAAATAAATAAATATGAATATATGAGTGTTTGCAATTGCTTTAGCTTCTCAAAACTTGTCACATGGCTTCGCTGGTTCAAAATGCAAACAATCAAGCCGTCAATTACCAACCCATATACCTAATTACCTATATATATCATATACATTCTTTCTATTGTCAGTTCGTCCTGACAATAAATATATCAGAACGAAGAATATGGATCATAGATTATGGAGAAGTTTTGACAAGTGCATATACTTGGAGTCAAAATATATAAATCTAGTGATCCACATTTTCGTCCTGATATATTTATTGTCAAGATGAATTGACAATAAAAAATCTGATATCATATATGTTTTTGTTTGTTTTGTTCATAAAAATACACCCTTTGATTCCAAATTTGATTCTCATGAAATTAATGCATGTCACTCTTGTTCTCATGGAAAATTGTGGACAACATTGATGACATGTAACAAGCTTTTGATGGGTCCTTTAAAATCCAAACTCATTCACTTTTTCAAAAGTGATCAAGTCACTTTATAATGTTACGGAATATATTGATCTCACATAAAAAAAAAAAAAAATGCGTGAGAAATTTCGTACCTGAAATCATTTATATATGTGTTTTGTGTTGAAATGAATTTATGTAACTAATAGACCGTAGTTAATTTGTTTGCTAGCTTAATGAGTCCAATTTTAAAACCTAAACTCATTAGTTGTCTCAATAGACAATAGAAATTGTAGTGGAATCTTCAAATCTTCAAATATTGATTGATTGATGGCATGTTAATAGAAGATTTTTGAAATGTATGGCTTGGATGCAATATATTTATATGATCATGAGGTTGTTTGCTTCATGAAATAAATCATGCAACACGATAAATTAGAGCTAGCTTGCATGCACATGGAGTACTTTTGATTTATAATTTGTTTTTGGAGCTAAAAACAAAGAGTAAAAAACAAGAAAACTTGGTTTAATTAGTATTAATTATGGGGTTTCTTGATTCGTAATCAATCAATCAATCAAAATGTTTTTTTTTTGTTACCTTATTTAGTAATTAATAGTTTTGGATTTTTGACAGTATTTATAAGAGCATCTCCAATACAAACATGACTTGTGAAAAAAAGAAGAAGCCACATAGGATAAACAGACCTTATGTTAATAATTGTGTCTCCAATGCAACCGTGCATATTCAACCTCAAGCTGATGTAGTAAAAAAAATATTAGACATTGTCAACATGACCGTCCACTTTTAGACGGTCTGTTGCACAGCTATTTTTTAGGTTGACTCAGCAAACATTTAAAATTGACATTAATTTTTCATATATTTTTGGTAAGAAAATAAAATAAAAAAATAAAATAGGAAAAAAAGATGGACACGTCATTAAAAAAATTGTGTTTCAGACGGAAGCATTGGAGACCAAATTTTAAGTTGATTGTCTATCAAGTCTATTTTTATGCCACATAAGAAGCAAGTCCATTGACATTGTTACCATATCAACAATTATTAGTATGCAAGCCACTTTTGCATTGGAGATGCTCTAAGTAATCAATCATGGTGTTTTTATACAATCGAATCCTTTATGTAAAAAGTGTTTTTGATTATATTTTCAAAAAAAGTACTTAAAAACCAAATCTTTGATTTTTTTATTTTATTTTATTTTTATTTTTATTTTTTTACACCTGAAAAAAAAAAGAAGAAGAAAAGGATTAAGGCTTCCAGCTCAAGGCAAAAGGGTTTGAAATTTAGTAATAATTTTATAATTTTTTTATGGAGGACGAGATTTCAGATTTGATTTTTTTTAACGTTTATTCAATTCTATGTAACGTTAGAATGTAAAAAATAGGCAGAGAGAATATATACACTTGAATTTCAACAATTTTACTGTTCAGATGATTTCAAGAACAGAAACCTCATATTTAAATTTATATGAATCAAAAATATCTTGTCTTGTCCATTCTTTATCAATCATAAATCATAATCTTAAATTTAGTGTCTATCTTTTCTATGTTTTAAACTTTGGTGGACAAAAAGTAGTTATCTTAAACTACTTGCAATAATCATAAATTTTCTAACTTTTTAAGATACCTTAATATATATCTGAAATATTAAATACTGATTTAATGAAATAATTTTAACTACTAAAATGATTGGTGAACAACTCATAAATATAATTTCTCATTGGTTGACCAAAATTAAACATTTAAAACCCAAGAAAGAACATTACAAAAACCCCTTTAGAATAATCCCACGTTTCTGACTAAAATATTTTTCAATATATATATATATACACATATCATTCTTTTATGTTTTCTCTTATTTTAGTGAAATTGATTATTGGGAATGAAAAGACATCCATCCAGGTCAACAGTATTTTTTTATTTATTTATGTAATCATATAATCTCATGATTTACAAGATGTTGATGACAACTCACATATCACATTATTTAGATAGAAAAAAAAATAAAAAATTAGGAAATCTAGCATTACTTTTATTACAAACATTAAGTAAAACTTAAATTTATATATAAGTCAATGCAAATATAGCATTTTTTTTAGTGAATTAGTGTCCATGTGTCGTGATGTATCTATAAATAAGATCATTGAATTTGATAATAGTATCTTGTATGTATATAACAACTCGACTTACCTTACTAAAAAAAAAAAAAAAAAAAAAAACATATTTGATTCCGATCACCGTTAACCTTATTCCATCTTACATTTCCAATATTAATTTATATTACATATTATAAACGTACCATACGATAAGCTAACAATGTTCAATTAATTAAAAGCTAGCCCCACCACTAATCAAAATCTTTAAATTAACAACATAATTAAATTATAGAATGAAGGCGAATCAACCTCCTATCAATTACCTCTTAAAAATTGTTCTTTTTGGCTTGAAGTAAGGTCTACCAGATCACACAGAATGTGTATACACACACAAGATCTATGACTTTTTGTTGTACTATATATAAATTAAGAGATATCATTTGTTATGAGCCTATATAATCACCAAATCTATAATTCATTTTCGCTTAATCAATATTATAAATTTATAGTACTAATTAATTCCTGGCAGGCCATGAGTGGAGCTGGTCATTCCCTACCAATCATTCATCGATTTATCATATGCAAGGAATAAAATATCGGTATTGGTATCGATATTGGGCTTCTAAATTTATAGATAATTCGGGGATATTATTAATATATGTGGATATTCCGTCAAAAATTAAAAAAATGATGGATATTTATATCTAAAGTTAGAATTTTTTTATGAAATTTTAGGACAAGCTTGAATAAGTAATTATACATTAAATGAATCTTATTTCAACAATAAATTAGCATAGTTATGAGTTTATTATAAATTATAACATATATAGAGTCTGTATATAATTTTTAAAATTGAGTATTTAAATAAAATAATATTTTGTTTCACTTTTACAATATTATATACAATATAAAGAGATTAAATATTTAATAAAAAAAATTATCATTAAAAAAATATATATATATTTTCATACTTATAAGATTCTATCATAAATCATAATTCATACGTAATAATACATTGTATGTCTGAAATTTAAAACCAAAATGAATTCCTTTCTAGTTTAAATATATAAGATACAGTTTTATCTTGATTCGAACAGTAATTTTCTCAGGAAATCGTGCTTGCATAGTTTTCTAGGTAGTTATTAATATGTCATATGTATGTTGCTTAATCTTTTCCAACTGATCCATGAATTGGGTAGTTGGGATTTACCCAACTTGACATTATCAGTGAATCACCAAAAGAACTATTTTCTGTGTCTATACTCATTGAGGAGAGAGTCATATTCAAAGAATCTTCATCAATTTGACTTGTTCCTCCATTTTATCGAGAGGTGTGCGGCGGATCGGATCCAATGGATTTACTATGATCCAAGATTCGATCCAATTGGATTGAAGAAATTGTAATCCAATTCGATTCAGTTACTATTTGATCAGATCTAATCCAATTACTATATGATCCAATCCGATCCAATCCGATTGTAAAATACTTTAATCCGATCCGATCCGATCCGATATGATCAGATGGATCGAATTAATATAAAGTCGTTCTTAATATATAAAAGTTATAGTCTGAAATAAATAAAATCAAATAAATTATTCAAACATTACTAATTAATTCAAATAAAATTAACATTAAAAAAAAGTACATAACATAACTTGTAAACTTTATATAATTTAAAAAGTTTATAAGCATTAAACATCAGCTCTAAATGTAAACTTAATAAACCGTGATGTTGATGAAGAAGAATAGAAAAAAAGAAGATGGTGGATTGTTGGTTGTAGAGAAATTCAGAAAGAAAACCTCAAATAGTAACATTGGAAATTGTATTTGGGTTTGGATCTTTATAGATATTCAGAGAATCAAATTGTATTTAAATTGAACCTTTACATTAGAAAGTAGTGGATAAAATAAATAGCCCAATATAAAAATAAGGCCTAATATTTTAGGCGTATTGGTGGATTTCCAAACGAAAATCCAAGATTTGATTTAATCCAATGGATTTTAGAATTTAGGATCCGATCCGATCCGATCACCTCAATGCATCCGATCCAATCCAATGAATTAGATCCGATTGTATGGATTGTATTGGATCGGATTGGATCTTGCACACCCCTAATGTTGTCTACCATAATTTTGATCAAAATTACCTACATGAGCATCCCAACCTACCGCACTAGCATCCCAACCTGTTGCACCAGCATCCCAATCTCCAGGACAAACATCCCAACTTGTTGCACTAGCATTCCAACCTCCCGCACCAGAATCTCAACCTCTTGCCTCATCCCCACCATCCCCATCCCCATCATCTCCATCATCTCCATCATCTTTTCCTCCACTATTTCCATCAGAGGTATGTTGGTCATCGGAAGAGCTAGTAACAATAACTTCATAATCTACATCAACTTCTTCTCTAATAACTTATTCAGCATTTATTCCCATGTCTCGAGTATAAGAAGCAATTTGTGGATCAAGATTTCCCTCATCATCATCCAAGGAGGCAGGTCTAACCCAGTCAAAAATAGAATTCTCATTATCGTCTCCTGCTTCAGTAGTTACTTAAAGTAGATCTATAAAATCAATTTCATTTACTTTATCTTTTTCAGCTACCATATCCCTAAGTTTCAACTTCATATTATAATAACAATAAACAAGTTGTTCAAGCTTAGAATAAGTAAGATGGTTCCTTTGTTTTATGTGGATTAAAGCAAATATGGACTAATTTCTTTCACATGCAGAAGATGATGATGTTTGTGACAGTATACGAACTGCTATTACATGCAATGGTGGAGCATAGTTTCCATGCATTACCCACCAATCAGTTGTAATAAAAATTATTAAGTATTATAAGTATGAATGTTATTTCAATGATATTATTATTTATTATAAATGTGTAATTTTTTGTAATAAAAGTTATATACCAAGTTGCATTTTACTTTTAGCTGCAATGACTGCTCGTTCACAAAAACTTTTCCTTTTATCCTTACATATTTATAAATTGATTGATACATATTTAATATTATTTGGAATTAGTTTTACACATTTGAGTCACAAACAAATTTTATTTTATTTTATTTTATTTTTTTTTTTTCAGATTGCTTTCACAAAATTTTACATATTTTACTCATCCACTCTTTGGTTCTTCGTTCAATTTTACTTCAAGTCCTCAATAATTTTACTATTGACTATTATGTTAATTTTTTATTTATTTTTTATTTATTTTTATAAATTTGTTAATGTTTCTTCTAAAATAATTTTCAGTTTAAATTATTTTAACAATACTTTAATTGTTTATGATTAAAATATGCAAAATATCCATGGACTTTCGGGGTGAAATTTCGGGAATATCGGGAGATTTTTACGGATATTTCGACATCGGCTGGATATTCTGTAAGACATTGGATATTTGCCTGTTTCGATATCGGTCCCTCCAAAATACGGATATATCAGTGGATATTTCGGTATATCTATCGATATTCAGTTCCTTGATCATATGCAAGCAATCCTAAAATAAACATGATCATGTAAATCTTGAAAATCATAGGTTATTAAATGATGAGGTCGTGAGTTCAAATCATATCCCTTTCGATTAGCGAATTATAATACTTAAAAAATATATATATTGTTAGCGAACAAACGTCATTTATAAGCGCGGAAGCGTTGCCAGATAAAACACAAATAAACACAATAACAAAGAAAAGATAGATGGAGAGAAATAATCTAAATCCAAGCACATACAATACAAGAATTTATGTCGAAACCCAAATCAGGGAAAAAACCATGGCTGTCAGGACGACAAGAGAAAGTTCCAATATATAATAAATTGTTATAACCACACACTCAAGATCTCTCTCTAAATAATACCCCAAACCCAATTATACCCAATGCTCACTTTGAGATCTCTCTAGTATTTGCTATTTTGCTCCACCACAAATAATCTAGTTATTATGGTCTATTTATATAAATTACAAGGAGTTTAAAATAACAAGGAAATCTATCTCCTAGTCATACAAGATTTACTTGTTCCATATCAATACTATTTCCTATTTATGACAAGTCTTACTTTAAGGAGAAATCCTTTTCTTATTAGAACTTTAGAAGCAATATATTTCCTCTTCCATGTAGAATTTCCTGATTTAACGCGTGCTTGTGATTAACTATGATTCAAGTTGCAGTTGGCCATCTGCTTCCTAAACCGTGTTGAACTTGACCACTCAGAAAGCTGTGATCCACGCACCAAACCTTGTCGACCGCTGTCGTACCGTTGTGGAAGCCACAGTGCTTTCCACAGCGTGAAGCACTGGAATTGGAACTGCTGTCTATGCGCTGTCGGAAATTGGCAGCGGTGCCAAACCGTTGCCAGACAGTTGCCGGACCGCTGCCACTACCGCTGCCAAAGCGGCAGCGGTTTGAGCTGTCCGTCGCTTCTCTTGTTCGTCATGTCTTTCCAAGCCTCCCTCAAACATAACCTCATACTCCCAAACGCTCTCACGTCTCCAGGAAGTCTCCGCATTGCTAAATTGTGTTTGGTAACTATTGGTAATTCGAGCTATATCCAACATATATACAGTATATATATGTCAAAGTTATTAGAAGGAATATAATCTAGTTCTTTTATCAATTGTAATTAGTCAATCGATGAACTTTGAAAATTGATTTGAAGACTATAAAGAATCTTTTTTAGGAATATGATGCTAAATAGTACAAGTAAATTGTGTATATGAAAGATTTAATATCTCGATACAGATACTCGTATCAAAATAATCACGAATGTATTTTATCGTTTAGATGATTTTTGGACCAATCTATGATTTCCAATTTGCGGAAGGAGTTAGAGGTTTTGGTGTTAGCAATCACATAAGAAATGATGATGAGGTTATGGATGATATATGGAACAGTACATGTCAATTTCAATTGCTTTTACATCATTAAAATGAAGATCATCAAATGGAAAGACGATACAAATTCTATTTAGCGTTTGAGTGCAAAACTCTTTTGATAAGGACATTTCAAAAATGGACTCATTCTCATATTGAAAAATCAAACTTTAAAAAAAATAAAAATAATTAGCATCTATAATCTTTAATTTAATCTTATCCAAGTTTATGTGGATATGTTCTAACCAAACTCTAAGCACTTGATTATGAATATATTCATTTGTTTATTTAATTCAATTTATATATATATATATGGTTTCAAATGCGGATCTTACATGTTTTGTCATCCAGGATTCTAGTTTATCAGACCTAATAATCCATTTTATAATGATAATCAGATTTGATAATACTATATAGGATTTCGCACGAAAAAAACATATTATATCTCACACCTCATGGTGAATATGAATCTTCAAAGAATTTATTTATTTTTATAGAAAAAATATTGATGGGTTGGGTTCAATTACAAGTTACAACTAACTAATATAAATAAAGAAAAATAAATAAATTGGTGGGTTTTATTTAATCATTTTTAGCTTTCAGGATGTCCAACTCAAGGCAAGTCCAAGAAGCAAGAGTTTCTTTATACCTTAATTAAATTTGAGTAAGCTGAATATTTCTGCTAAGCAAAATTACAATATTAACAAAGAAAACATTATTGCATGTTCACTCTTGTTTGATTGATTGTGCATCTTCCCGTATTTACGATGAAAGTTCGAGTGTCATGTTGCTTATAAAAAAAAAAAGGCGGGAAGACCTCTCCTCTATGTTATAGAAGCAACTGTTCAAACCATGTAAGTAAATCTCTGATTCAATCTTGGTGTCAGTTTTTCAAAAATAATAAAACATAAAAACAAAACAAATAAAGCAATATTTTTTGGTTAGACAGACAATAACAGGCCTGTAATGTAGGCCCAATCCCACTCTTAGCTTACCTTGCTCAACAACATAATGGCAGGCCCGAAGACCATTCACAGCTCTCATATAATAATCACTTTTTGTTTATTTATTTTTGAACAATTACAATAGCAAGACTCGAACCCTCGAACCCACGATCTCAGTGATATGAATGTGTGAAATATATCATTAGACCACCTCAACTTTTGTCAAATGAATAACTATATCTATACATTGACAGATGGTAATCAAATAACTAGATATGTTTGTTTCATTAAAGACTTTCCCTCCTAATTGTCGATGAGCAGAGAATAAACAGCAAAAGCCAGCACCGACAACCAAAAGGGGGGACCAAAAGAGGGAGAAATTTGTTCAAAACAAAAATGAAAACCACGTTTCGAACTCCAGAGACCCCCACATGGGAATCCTTCTTGTTGATGAGGTTGGAAGCAATAGCCAGATAAGGAGAAGACAGCAAAACACACAGTTTCTCTTCTAACCAAATCAGATAATATGTTCTGTAATAAATATGAAAAAAAAAAAAAAAAAAAAAAAAGAGTTGGTGAGAAAGTGATTTCTATGTCCAAAAGACAGCTTCATCAGAAATTTTGAGTAATTTGCAATCTTTCCAAAGTACCAAAGCTGGTTGGGCTTGTCTCTTGCATTAAATAAGAATGTTTATAATGTCATCAAACAACATTCAAACATGGTGGGATCTAAGTATCTAACAGCTCACAGTTCACAGTTCACTTTTTCTTTTTTCTTTTTTCAAAGTACAATTAAATCTTAAATATAACAAAATCTTATATAGAACAGACAGGTGCATCAAATAAGTGAAAACCAACAAACAACAACCAGAATAAATTTCACATCTTTTGGCAAACCTTAATTACTTTAAATTACAACATTTCAGTCAATCATTTGATCAGATAGATCAAGACAGTAGCAAACCTTTGGTTTCAAAGTTTTCGCATATGCAATATGTATCGCTTCAACTGTACAGGAGAAAGTGCTTCTTTATGCTTTTGATGAACTCTGACAATGTGGTGGGCAATGTGGTAATCAGTTTGATAATCCGGGCCAATGATCATTACATATACCAAGTGAAACCTCAAAAGAATAGCAGGAGGAAGGGAAACATTATACTGGAAGAAAAGCACATCAAAAGTGATTAGTCCACCAAAAAAAAAAAAAAACTGATAGAAAAAGACCTGGATATCAGTTATAAGGCTTCCATAAGAATTGCATTCTCACCTAAAGTGGTTTAGTCTTATCATAGCGCCCTCGGTAGGGTTAGCTGCAGCTAAAATTGATGTCCGGGCATTCAATGTTCCTTTTATCCCTGCTTTTGTAATGCTTATCGTTTGCTTTTCCATGGCTTCATCAATTGCAACCTTCACAATCATTTGCAAATCAGGTATATGCTAAATCAGGGGTTCTATATAAATCATGTGAAACTTACCTGATCCATTGTCAAACTCGTCAATGCCACAAATGTACAAGCATCTTGTCAAACTCATCAATGCAACAAATGCCATTGTCAGCAAGCATCAGTGCACCAGCCTGGGAATAAACCAGACATATTTATCACTGAATCTAAGCTGATCAAACAAATGTACAAGAGATACAACAAAGAGAAAGCCCACATCAGAAGATCAGGGCTCTTCTTTTAAAGCCTTGTCTCTTTTCTTTATCTATCCATCTTTTCAAGTAAAAGTGGTAATTATCATATTTCGTAGATGCTATAGGTTCCCTATAACTCAGAAGACAATCATATTGAGCGGATATTAACATGTCCTAATGCAGCTTCCATGACTACTAAGACTAAATAAAATCCAAATTAAGAGGAACCGAATGCTACCTCAATGCAGAATTCCCCGTTGTCTAATTCTTTGGCCACAGTAGCTGTCAATCCAGCTGCAGAATACGGAAAGGGTTTGCTTACTAATTAAGCTACGACTCTACGAGGCAATATAACGGTAATAAAACAAATATTTTTATTAAATTACCAAACCACCCTTAACGTTTACATTGGTGAAAATAGGTTTAAAAAAAACAAATATTTTTCAAATAATAAATCAATTTTATTTAATAATAACAGTAAACTATAATTTTATTTAACAATGGTTTTTGTTATTTTTTATTTAATAATATATAAATTAAATAATTATTGTAATAGTTTGTTATTCAATTTTCACCGGATTACAATTATAATCTCTCCGAACAAGATTGAAGAATCTAAACTCGTTAGGCCTACCAAAAATCCCACCTATGTTTTTATTTATTTTTTTATTGGATAAAAAATATTATAGAATTATAATTTATTTAAAATTAATATTTTTTTTGACATTTTTAATTGAGGTAATTACACAACCTATCCGTGGTATACATATTAACAGGTAAAAACAACTTTTTACTAAATTTACACAGAACTTCCCTACCGTTAGTCAACTCATGTTAACGTTAATAGCTTGAAGGGTAATTTTGTCTATTAAATATAAAGCTATGTACACGTCACATTGATAATTAAAGCTTGTGCCAAATAATATTAAAAAAAATGAATTTTGAAATTAAAATAAAATAAAATAAAAAGAAATGCTAAGAGGTGCGAATGTGAATGTTCAGTTGTACTCTCACACTCTAGAACTATCCATTGAATTTCTTTCTTTCTCAGATTTCCAATATGAAACCTTAAAAAATATAAAGCTTCATCATTAATTCAGCTACCATATTCTTCATCATCTTCATAGAACAATCTAGTTGCCTGGGAAGTTACAGAGGAAGAACGGTTGTTCTCTACAAGATGGGGCAACGGTAAGGAAAATCTTCGACTTTGTGCTACTTAGATGGTTTTTGTTATCTTGTGTGTTTTATTGATTGAGAACGATGAAATTGTTCATCGTTTTTGTTAGAGTTAGGGTTTTTTTCATTTTAAAAGACAACAGATTTTGATTTTTGACTTTTTGAAAAAAAAAAAAAAACCATTATTACCTTAGGCAAAGACTAGTAAACCGCAAGGTGTTCATAGAGGAAAATTGGAAAAAAGTGTACTATTTATCGAACGGAAACGAAGCAGAGATGAAGTCTTTACTTTCGATTATGCGATGACATGTATGTACTTTCATAATGCATTTATAGGAGTTCATATATGCTCTCACGACTTTTTGGTTTGTATCCTCAAATAAATGAAATCAGTGATTATTGATGCCGATATTCATTTATTTCATTTATTTTCGTTGATATCATTGTTCCACAGACATGGAATTGGCATCTCGAGACTGCACTGCCAAATAGTAGACCAGTTCACATCTTGTAGTGTTTTTTTTTTAAAGAAATTTTGTTCCGCACATAAAGTTCATAAATGCAGATTGGATTGATCAAAAAAATATGTTTAAAAATGTTTCTTTTTAGAGGTTTTTTTTTTTGTTTTTTTTTTTTTTTTTGTTTTTGTTTTTGTTTTTGTTTTTTTGAGGTCTGATATTTCGAAGAAAAAAAATTGTTTGAAGTGGGTTGAAATATGTTTAACAAAATGAACAAAAAAACCAAAAACTGTTGATCAAATTAGTTTGATATTGGTGGCTTCCGATATGGTGTTCTATTCAAATGAATAGTTGTTTCATTTGTTTAATGTTTGTGACTTCTGGTATGGTGTTCTGTTCCATGAATGGTACCCTATTTCATTGCATGTTTCATTATCTGTTGTTGAAATGATATGTTTTTCTTGGTATGGTGCTCCAAATTTGATTCGTTGCATGTGTTTGATGTTTGTGGCTCTATTTATGGTGTACTGTTCTATTAAATGGTACTCTGTTTTATTTTATGATGTGTGTTTCAAATATGTAAGTTTCATTATTTGATACTGGTTTGAAGTTAATGTGATAACTGTTTATATTTTTGTTGTGTAGGGATTTTGTATTCAATATCACTGCATCTTTTTTGGGTAAAACTGTTGAGATAGGAAAGTGCACTAGGGATTTGATATGTCTCAAAGATATTTGGGATAGTTTTATGATGGAAACATTAGGTTTTCCAACTGTTATTGGTGAGAAGTTTCATCAAGAGGTCCAAATTCCTTGTAGTGATGAAGTGAGGGAAATAGATTCAGATAATTAGTTGATGGATGTCATGAATGAGTTTGAGTTGAAGAACATTAACACAATTCACTTAATTATCAACTTCATCCCATTGAAAACAATATTTCCTGAACAACTCGAATTACACCCAAATAGTAACAAAAACTCAAACACTCAACCCAACTTACATCCAACCCAACACCAAAGCTCAATGCCAACACAACAACCTAACTTACAACCAAGTGACATTGTGTGTGTTGAATCCTCACTGGTGCCTTCTTATTGTAACACTGACGAGGAGTCACACATTGAAAGTGATTGGGCACTTAGTGACATTGATGGGGCCTATAGTGATTGCTCAAATGGGGATCAAAGTGATGACTCAAACGGGGTCCACAGTGATAGCTCAGATGGTCTGTCTGATATTAATGAAAGTGGGGTTAATGAGGAGGAAGTTGTACAAATAAATAGTGATAATGAGAGTGAGGGATACCGACCAAGTGGGGGCCATGCATTTGTCTTGGGGGACGATGGATGTATTAAACTGGAGGTTGGATAGCTTTTTCAGAATTTTTCTCACTTTAGGGATGTAATCCTAGATTATTCCATTCAAGAGGGGTTCAAGCTTAAAAGAATTAAGAACAAGAGGAGAAGAATTACTAGTAGGTGCTTAGTTAAGGGCTGCCCTTGGAGAGTGCATGGGTCTCCAACATATGATAGAAAAACCTATATGTTGAAGACTTTAGTAACCTCTAACTGGTTAGGGAAGAAGTTTGAGTCACTCATTAAGCAAAACCCTAACATGAATATCAGGGTGTTTGGTGCAATTGTGTTAAGAATTTGTGGGGTTTCAGTATTAGACCATACCCTTTATAAGGCTAAGAAATATGCCTTGAACATAAGAAATGAAGACCACAAAAAAAGTTACAACAAGCTTTACAAATATGGTCACATAATTATTGAGAGAAATCCAAGTTCATATGTCAAGTTAGATACCATATTCTACAACCCAGAAGACAATGTCCTTGCCCATTTCAATAGATTCTTTCTAAGTTTTCATGGCCAAAAAATGGGTTATTTAGAAGGTTGTAGACCTTTCCTAGGACTTGATGGATGTCACTTGAAAGGTCTATATGAGGGGATTTTATTATATGTAATAGCAATAGATGCAAATTGTGGTGTGTATCCAATTGCATTGGGGGTGTGTGAGCTTGAGTGCCAAGAGACTTGGACTTGGTTTCTTCAACTATTGTACGAGCACATGGGGTAACATGACAACATGACTGCTTGTTTTATGACTGACAGACAAAAGGGATTGGTTGCAGCTCTTCATGATTGTTGGCCAAACCACATCAATAGATTTTGTGGAAGACATATTTTACAGAATCTGTTGAGTACATTCAAGATTGATTACCTTAAGGACCTGTTTTGGCCTATTCCAGTAAGTACAAATGTGGCTGAATTTGTAAAAAAAAATGGGCGACATTAAGAACGCTTCTGAGAGAGCACATCAGTATTTAATGAATATTCCCTTAGAGCTTTAGTCTGTCCATGCCTTCGACACATTAACCAAAGCATACCACAATACCAACAACATAGTCGATGCATTCAATGGATGGTTGAACAAGTATCGAAGACTCCCAATGCTGACTATGCTGGAGACTGTAAGAAGAAAGCTCATGAAACGTATTCATGAACGATTTGAGGTTGTAATGCATTGGGAATCCAACATACCTCCAGCAGTAAATAAAAAGCTGCAAGAAGCACAAAAAAAGGGAGGTATTTGGATCCCTTACATTGTGGAGAATGGGAGTTTGAAGTTGTTGATGAAAATATGCGATTTGTGGTAAAACTTAATGAACGTACTTGTGATTATGGTATCTGGGCTATTAGTGGGCTGCCTTGCAAGCATGCAATGACTTGCATTACCAAGAAAAGGGATGATGTTAAGGAGTATGTGCATCATTATCTAAAGAAGCTGGCATATATAAGAACATATGCCAATGTCATCCATTCACTTCTAAATGAAAATTCTTGGCCGAATGTTCAGTATAAGACTGTGTTGCCACCAATAATAAAAAGGAAAGCAGGTAGACCTAGGTTGTCTAGAAGAAGAGGTGCAACTGAACCAGCTAGAGTGCAAAGGTCTGTTGGTTCCAGATGCAGCAAATGCCAATAGACTAAGCATAATAGTCAGACTTGAAAAGAAAAGGAACCAACTGCTGGACAAAGGAAGAGATATCAGGTAAATAACAACATTTTTTCATATTCTTATTTGCTTATACTTTTATTAATTGATTTCTATTTACAGGTTGACAGTACCTCTAATGCATATTCCACCAACAGTATAGCTAAAAAAACCAAGACATGTTAGGTATTTTACTTTTTAATATCACTTTGATTATTCCATACCAAATCCGTGAATAATATATATATATATATATGCTACTAGCAGCTCAAGCTTTTCAGCTGCAGGGAGGACACAAACAACTAGACATATAACTACTGGTGCTTCAAATTCTTCAACTGCTGTAATGAGGACTACAACTGCTGGTCATATCCCACCTACAAGAGTATCCAACTCTGCACCACCCGAGAGGATCACAAGAGTAATTTCTAACCTCTAATTTCCCATCTTCAAGTTCTTAATTAACTTAAGTTGTTAGTCAATTTATAATGTGAGGCTTTTTTTTTTTTTTTTTTTTTTCAATTTATAATGTGGTGCTCATTTGGTGTAGGTACCAACCTAGCCATCTCAAGGGTCTGGATATAAGACATCATTTAATTGAAATAAGAGTAAGTTGGTGTAGTTAACTTTATTAGTTCAATATAGCGTTGTTCTTTTTTTTTTTTTTTTTTTGGATTCTGTCATCTATGCACAGTTAGTTGCTGTTTTTGGGTGGATGCTAGAAGTATTTAGATTGCTTTTTGGCTAATATGGATAGTGCAAATGTTATGCACGGTTTTTGTGGATATGGCTATTTCATGCATATCTGTTATTCTAGTTGTTTTATGCACACCCCTTCTTTATGTTGGATACTGTAATTGAAGATTATTGTGGTGCAAAATTCAATATCGAACAATATTAACCAATGTTTATGTTGGTGCAGAATTCAATATCGAACAATATTAACCAATGTTTATGTTGCTCACCTGTTTTGTGTTGGTATTTATTTCATACCAAAATGTTCATACAAAAAATCTCACTATATATATTTAGGTCTTAGTATTACACACATTAATGACAAGTTGGATTTTCAAGTTTCATATGAAAAAAAAAAAATTACTAAGATTTTTCTATGATTTCAAAAATTTTAATGCAACCTTCTTGCCATTGTAACAATTTTGATTTTTAAACTTGATCAAACCTCCATTAACTATACTACTGCTACCATAAGAAATTTTTATGACCGAGCAACAAAAATTATGCAATGAATGAATGAAAAACAAGAAAATATTGCCCAAATAGTTGGGATTTCAGGCCAACGGTAACTTCTAAAAACAAAAAAAAATAAAAAAAAATAAAAAATAATATATATATATATTCATTTTATTATAAAGATGGAATTCATTCAATTGATGGGGTCTTGGGGATATATTGGTAAAAAAAATAGAATACCTTCGTGCCTCCACTTAATGTTTTAATAAAAAAAAAAAAATTATCACTTTCCATGGAAAAAAAAAATAGGAAGGAAAAGACCTTGACATAACTTCAAGGGTATTTCTGACTTTTCAAACAACTAACATTGTCGAAGGTTAAGGCTAATGGGAGTTGACTAATGGTAGGGAAGTTCTATGTAAATTTTGTGAAAAGTTGTTTTTACCTGTTAATATGTATACCTCGGGTAGGTTGTGTGTAATTACCTCTTTTTAATTTAATAATATATAAATTAAAATAAAGTATTAATTTAGTTCAGTCTCACGTTTCTCCAAACACGTGATATTATTAATTTAGTCCGGTTTAATCCTATCCAAACCAATCTCATCTAACCCCAATTCTACCTCAATCCTATCCAATCTCAAAAAGTAGTCTAATCCAATCACCCATAATTACTTTACAAGCAAGCATAAATCTTTACAAGGAACCATTCCTCACCAATATATTACTTTACCACAACGCTCACCTTTTGGTCCTTAAATGTTGTCCCAACAATGAAAATATGAATCGAGAAACAATTCTTGGGCTAATATCCACCTCTAGCCCAATATTGATGTCAAAAAAGACCTAAAATTTTATCAGAAGTTTGTTATTCAAAACACATCTTTAAAAATTAAAATTTAAGAGTTGGAAATAATATAAAATTAAATATATAATATGTTAGTATTCATACTATTATAATCATAAGTTATATCATGATTTAAATAAATAATAAATTGTAAAATTTTATTATTACATTAATTAAGTACAATATTAGATTTTCGTTTTTATAAATTGTTGCAAAATATGTTTGGGAAATTAGAAGAAAGTTTTGTTGTTATTTTTATTGAATCGTTTTGAAAGTAATCATGCTCATGTGCATGATTTCATAGTCATAAAAATGTATCAGAATAAAACATAAAGTTAGGTTGTCAATTAACATAAAATTAGAATGAGTTTTAGAAGAACCAAAAAATTTCACTCCATGATTGAAAAATAAATATATTGATGAAATCGGAGATATGATCATTGTTAGTAAAATATTGGAGGAAATTAAAATGCTATTCAAATTTTTATTAAGGAAAAACTTGGCGATTCTATAGGATCTTTATTAAAATGTTATTTGAATATTTTAAATTAAATACATTTATATTTTATTCTTCTTTTTTTTCCTCATATATACTAGTTTAAAATATTGAGTTGATTATCAATAATCGATTATTCTACATCAAATCACAAAAAGGATTTTAGGTGTGATGGAATCATGCTACTATGTAGTATGAGTATTGTTACTGTGTCATTGGATTTTAATTCAACTGTCAATTATGGAAGACTCCCCTACAACCTCCAACTCGCAGAGAACTCAATGTTAGGAAGTATGCCTAAAGCAAGAGTTTTTATGTAACAAATAATTTGATATCAATAAAAGTCTTTTGTTTACAAATAAATTATGTAGCATGTGTAAATCGTTTATTATATATGTCAAAAGTAAAATATTCTAAGGATCTAAGACTAAAAGAAACATAAAGAATTATTCACATAAAGAAGTTTATGCGTGGTAGACATAATTCATTATTTAAAAATGTTCACAACTTAAGATACATGTTAGATAGCTTATCTTAATTAAATTTGTGTGTCTTTTGTTTTCAATTAGGAAGTGATGAGTCTAGAATCACTAAGTGAAAAACTTTATACAAAAGACCTAGTACTAAGACCTAGTACATATGGTGTATTGAACGGATCAAGTGAATAGTATATTTCGATTTTACTGTTAATAGAATAATATATTCACAATAGAGCAATTAAAATATTTATTTTAATCCTGAGATAAATAATATACCATATGTACTATGGGTTGTAACGTTTGAGCTATCAATTAGTACGACAACAAAATAACGGTTTAATCCCGATAGTTTACTGTTATTGATTCATACGTCATTGCAGACATATATTTATAGATATGAATATCATGACTCTTATAATCAAATAAGAGTAAATATCACATTATGGGTCTTACGAGGACTTGGATAATAAATCTTGGTACCGAGTATTCAATAAGGAGTTATTGAATCATGATTTATGATAAATCAAAATTATACATTAGACGTAAGGAAGGTCTTAAGGAATAAAAAAAATTAATAATGCAATGGTTAAAAGGCATTTTAATTATTGATATTTTTTTTTAGAATACATATTTCACATAATTGCCTAAGGTAAAAATATTTAATATATTTTATTTTAATTCAAAAGTGCAATTTTAGTTTCTTAGTGGACTAAACTGAGAGTTAATTGGTACTTGGGCCAAATATATTGGAGCTTGCAATTAAAATAACATGTGGATCTCCAAACTTCACAAGTTAAATTGGATCATCTAAAAAGAACCTATTGGACTCAAATGTTGGGTTCCAAGACAAAGACTCATCTTACTTCTTTTATTTTAATTCCCATTATGAATGAAAAATAAATCAAAATAGGATTTTGATGGAAAAAGTAAATAAAATAAAATGAAAAGGAAAATACTTCTAATAAAATTAGACTTACTAAATCATAATAGGATTTGTGATTCTTATGTCCTATAAGAAACAATTTTTTTTTTTTCTAAACCTTTAAATATGTGGCTTAAGAGAAAGACTAGTTTTACACCAAGCTTGTCATTCTCATTGGCATTGACATAAGCTTGAAAATAAGTTGTAAGTTTCAAATTCGATTTAAGCTTTTAATCTTTTTTGTTAAGTCTTGTAATTGGATTAACACCTTGGTTCAAAGACAAAGAAACCCACACTCCTAGGTGATTCGATCTTGTGTTAAGTGCGGAAGATTTACGGAGACAAAACTACAAAAGTAATTTCTAAATTAATTCAATTTGTATTACGTTCAGAATAGGATCCAGCGAAGTTTTGAATTTTTTTTTTTAACCGTAAATACATTTATTTTCAAAACGGTTATATTTTCCTATAGCAAATTGCAACCACACACACCCATAATTACTTTACAAGCAAGAATAAATCTTTGACTAAATAGCACTGTACCCCCCTGAATTATACACGAATTTACAAATTGCCACCTAAATATTTTTTTTTTAGTGGTAACCCCCTCGAATTGTTTGAAATTTGCAAAAATGGATAGAATAGGGACGGAACCCTTATTCCGTCTGATTTTTCTCACACGTGTGCCTCACGTGCAGTCGTACAAAGGGCACTTTTGTCTTTACAATTAAATTGTCTGAATGTATATCTTCTTCTTCATATACGAAAATTTCTTCTTCTTCTTCTTCAAAACTTCTTCTTCATGTAAGAAAAGTTATTCTTCTTCTTCATCTTTGAAAATCCCATCTCCATCATTTGTTTTCTTCCTAGGGAAAACACGAATACGAATGAAGGCTTGGATTTTGTGGATTTTGACTCAAAGTGTTTATATGGAAGAAAAGCAATGCGTTTCACATCATGGACGAAATCAAACCTAGGAAGACGTTTCTTGGGTTGCTCAAATTATCGGGTTTGTAGGTGTTTAATAGCTCAAATTTTCATTACCCATTTTCCTTAATATCTAAACAATTGAAGAGTTGATTAAATATATATTTTTTGGTTGTTAGAGAGATGTAAATTGTGGATTCTTCAGATGGTATGACCCCCCGATGTGTGCATGGTCGAAAAAGATTATTCCTGGATTGCTTAGAAGAATACGGGAGCTTGAGATGCGATTGGAGGAAAATAATGGTTTTCACGGTATTGATACTACCCAAACAACATTGGAAGATGAAGAAGTTAGTTCTGCTGCAGTAGGAGTGAGAATAAACCCTGGCAACAGAAGAAGAAATTGGTTTATTGTTTTGGTTTAAGCAATAGCGATTTTGTGTGTTTTAGGCAAAAATTGTCTAGAAAATACGCAACAAGTTTGACATAAAAGTTGTCTGGAAGATATGTGACAAGTTTGGTTCCTAGTAGTAGGTGTAAAGTTTGGTTGTACTTTAATGTTCATCAATGAAGCTTTTGTAAGCAATTATGTTAGTTGTTGTACATTACGATCTGTTATATTTTGCACATTCAATTGTGTTAGTTTGATTATTCAAATTATGTTGAGCAAAAATTAATCTATGTAACAATACAATTTGACAATGTTGATAACAACACAATCTTCTAACCCTGTGTTCATAACATAACAATAGTTAAAGCAAATATCTTGATAACATTGAATGTGTTGACAACATTACAAAAGCAGAGTAGAATATCCAACATTACAAACTTAAGCATAGGATCAATGTTCACAACATAACAAAAGCTAACTAAACCTGTTAACAGGGTTGTTTATGGTATATAACAACCCTTAACACAAAAAATACAGGCATCAGTGAAATAAGCATCCCAAATACAGGCACCAATAAAACATCCCAAACACAGTTAATATCTCCAAAAATCAGTTAATCAAGCTAAGCATGTTGATTCTAACTTGAAGCTTGTCTTGGTTGCACATGTTGATTATGACTTGAAGCTTGTCTTGGTTGCACAGGTTGAGTCCCTCCACCATTTGCATTCCCATCTTCAGACCCTGTTACATTTGTTCCACCCATTTTCTCACAAGTTGACTTGTTGTGCCCTCCCTACCCATATTTGCTGCACTTAACCACTATGTAATTACTCTTCATCTTTATTTTCCCTCCTATCATAACCTCATCGGATTGGAGATTTCTTGCTTTCTTTGGTCTGCCCCTCTGTTTTTTAAAGTGTAGGCATTCAACAGGTATGTCATTGGTTTTTGGTCACATGCTTAGGCCATTTATGCCATAAATCACTAGGGTATAAGCCTTGAGAAAACTTTCCTTCTTGTACTTGATGTCTATGAAATCAAGAGAGTCGTGGTTAGAACTTAATAAGGCAGCCATTCCATGAATGCGTGAGATCCCAATCAACTGCCACTTGTTGCAAGCACATGACTTCTGTTCAATGTTAACCACAAACTGCTCACCTCAAGTTTCCTTCACTTGAAATATGTAGTTCCCACAGTACGCAAGGTTGCAGGCGCTACTCTCCATCTTAATCTTCTCAACAAACTTCATAACTTTGGGACCTATTTGATGATGCCATTTATGTACTTCAGCTCTTTTTGTCACTAACATTTTCATCAAATAGATCCTTATCATCTCTATAAACATGATCACAGGCTTGTCACGAGCTTGTAGTATTACTGAGTTAAAGGCTTCACACATGTTATTGCATAATATGTCACAGAGAGCAGTGTCTTTGAAGAAGGCTCTTGACCAATGCAAAGAATCTTTGTCGGCTAACCACTGGTAGACAGCTTCACTCTCAATCCTCAACCTTTCTATATAGTGTGTAAACCTGACAGGTGAAACATAAAATATGAATCACTTAAACACAAAACAATAAGCAAACCATAAGATAAAAGAATTTAGTATTATTACCCTTGTTTAGTTGTAGACTTTGTAGCACCCCATAGAAGTTGTTTCAGCATCAATCCCTTATGTGAAGCTTTGAAGCATCAATCCCTTATGTGAAGCTTTGAAATTGTTGTAAAAATATTTGACACAATACCGGTGCTTAGAATGTGGAAACAATTCCTTGATTGCATATATTAATCCCTTTTGTTTATCGGTAATCCACATGATGCCATGAGAGTTGTTGATTTCCAAATCTACACCCAGTAGCTCTAAAAACCATAACCATATTTCCCTACACTTAGACTCTACCAATGCATAAGCCACAGTTGTTTGGATCAACCCCAATGGCTGTCAAAGGCTGCCCGGTGTGATGTCATATGATGAAACAACCATCCAAACCTAAAATAGGCCCACATCCTTCTTTCCATCCCTGCTTTAAAGCACCATGGCACATGTATAACCTCTGAAACCTTCGTTTTGCACCACTAACTGCCGTAGAACACTTCATTATAACCGAATTATTTGGATTCATCCTTCTAATCTCTACACCATACTCCCAAAGCTTGGAGTATTGCTCCTTCACACTACCTTGGATCATCTCTCTTGCAGCACTTCTAGCACGATAGTACTGCCATTTTGATGTATCCACATCAGTTTCACTCCTCAATCGCTCAGTCATTCCAGCAAAGTTTCAGTCTGGGTTTTTCCTCCACTGACCTACATACTTCTCAGCAATAAATTTAGAACTAACGTACTTATTCTTAAAGAACATAACACATGTGTGATAATCTAACAAAGACTTAATCTTAAAAGTTTTATGATCACTTAACCAAGATGCAAATACAAACCACTTACATCCCTTATCCTTGCAAACTACCCTTATCCTGTTAGGATCGTTTTTCTTAAACTTAACAATCCTTCAATGTTTCACAGAATGTGCCTTGATGGCCTTTCTAAACACATCAACACTGGAAAACTCCATTCCAAGTCTAAAAACTGGATCTTGCAAGTCATGTCTTAGATTGAACTCATGGTACCTTCTTTTGATAAACTTCCTCACTGGTCATTCAACATCTTCCTTACCATTAGATCTATCCAAGCTCCCCAAATCCTCTGATTTATCATCCTTATCAGATCCAAATCCACGAGGTAGGTCTGAAAGTTATAAAAATTCCCAATCATTTGTAGGATCTACACAAGTTTCAGCCGCTATATCTTCTGCTCCTTGATCATAATCAGACTCTACTAGTTCATCACCCTTATCAACTTTTGCCTCTTCTTCCTCTTCTGCTATGTATTTACCCTTGTTTTTCCTTTGACTCTTAGCTTTCTCAACATCCTCTTCAGTCAATTCTTCATCTCCCTCTTCATTAACAGGCCCATAACCATGCCTCATTATCTTCATTATCTGTTGCTGCCTATTGTCTTCATGATCACTGTACAATAAATCTTGAGACTTTGGTTGCTGAGATGGAATCAATTCATCTCCTCTCAAAGCTTGCAATGATTGTATACACTTAAGGTAGAGATCTATGACCCTATTCTCAGGAATTTTATTCCTAAACCACAGCAATTCCTCATCACGCACTATCTGATAGGGCTTTCCATACCCTGGCAACTAAATCCAATACCCCACAGGGAGCTTATACTTCAACTTAATAGCAATATCATCAAGATCCAACATAGACAATTCATCTAAACTAATATAATCAAAATAATTAATACTTCCCCCATTATAATTATCCATTAAGACATCAAACTGTCCACCATGATGTACCTTGAAGCTGAAGAATATGTCTAGGTCATCAGGACCTACAACTAAAGTGTAAAAGGGGTCAATTTAACAAATTGAAATACTATAACCAGCATGTGCAGAACAAGACAAAAACAACAAAAAGAAATACTGTCATCAGGACCTACCACCAGTAAAAGAATCAAAAGGGGCCAAAATTTAATTAACAAAGTTATTTCATCTAACAAACTGTCAAAAGGTTCCTCATACAATTCAAATAAATACCGAAAAACTCAACCCACAACAACACAACCAAAACCAATAATGAAAACCCAAATAAAGCTTACCATATTCTGGCACTTCATTTGGGTTTCTCCTTTCTCCAACCATTTCTACCTCAGTATCAACGAAGTCACGAATGCAACAACACAAAAACACCAAATCGAGAACACAGACACACCATATCACCCTATTTGAGATAATGAAATTTTGTAACCCTAAAACTCCACAATGTAATCAACCTATATTGTTGACTTCTGATTTCTCAAAAGGAAAACGATAGAGTTGGTGAAGAAGAAGAAATTTGGTTGAGAGATTATAAGAAATTTGGGAAATTTGGGGAGAATAAAAATGCCCTAATTTTTTTTAATTGTAAAGACAAAAGTGCCCTTTGTACGACTACACGTGAGGCACGCGTGTGAGAAAAATTAGACGGAATAAGGTTCTGTCCCTATTCCGTCCGTTTTTACAAATTTCAAACAATTCGAGGGGTTTACCGTCGAAAAAAAATATTTAGGGTATAATTTGCAAATTCGCATATAATTCAAGGGGTATAGTGCTATTAAGTCTAAATCTTTATTCAATTGTTTGCGATTTTATTGGGTCCTAAATAGGCAGATAAAATGCACCATGTCAACTCTAGTCAATGGTCCCCTTTTTAGGCCCAACTAGCTTTGCGGGATAGATTGACTCAACTTTTTTAGACTTAGGCTCTGTTTGATTTTTCCACTTAACACTGAATGGTACTTAATGTACTCCATTTAGTTATTTTGTTTGATTTTTTAAGTGTTAAAATCACTTAATAAACCCCTAAAACCACTTATTTTGAAAAGTGAAAAATTTTCACTTTTCACTTAATATAAATCCAGTAGAATTTAATGCAAAGTTTTATATCCAAAACTATCTTCACTAATTTAATCTATTTCTAAAACTAACCACTTGTTCTATAATGTGTGTGTGTGTGTGTGTGTGTGTTTTTTTTTTTTTTTACATGAAATCTATAAATTATATAATTATCCAAGTTTATTCCAAATCAATTAAAGAATAAATTACACACATTAAGTAGATTGCTAATAATAACATATTGATGAACTTCATTTTGTCCGTAATATACACATGAAGTAGCCCATTAGTTTTATAATGTCACTAGCTAAGAGCTTAGTAATTATTATATTCTATACAATAATATAAATTTGAAATATTATTAATAACTAAATACATTTATTTTAGAATTAATTTATATGTTAGAGTTGTCCGTAATATATTAAAATGTAAATATATAACAAATAATAGTTAAAAGGGCATAGATATAAAAGTATTTATTTCCAGATATTTATGACTTGAAAAAACAAACAACTTATCACTTATATTCAGTTTTAAGTGAAAAAAAACAAACATGTTTTTCAGTTTTCAGTTTCAGTCACTATTCAGTTTTCAGTAACATTCAGCACTATTCAGTCTTCAGACAAAATATCAAACGGGGCCTTAGACTAGACCATATCTTTAGCAGTCAAGAATTGGGTTTCGTTGGTTATATCGATATTTGTAATTCTACAAAACTGTATGTGTATCCTTTTTTTTATACCACCTCATTGAAAATTTTAAAATATTTTAACTTGTAAGCACACCCCACATATTACCAAATATGTACATTCTCTTCATTTTTGAAAAAAATTATAAATTAAAAACAAATACTTATATAGAAGAGCCACGCGGTAAAAAACAAGGAGATGGAGCATTTTTATATATTTTTTCTTTTATTCCTTCTTTAGAAGCACAATGACATATGTAGGGTGTCGACCTACAATCGATATGGATCGGGTTGTATATTGTTAGGCCCAGTGCAACTTGGGTTGAGTTTCCGTGGATCGTGTTGTCGTCTGCTGGATTGACCTGCAAAAGAACTTAGTCGACCGAAATTGATGTTGGTCGTCCGACCTAATAACCTGCAAAATTGAAGAACAGATAAAATAGAATAGCAATAAAAAAGAATAGAAAAGGAATTGATTTAGATTGATAGCCTTAGTTATGCTTGGGCTGAGCAATGATGATCGTGATAATGTGGATTCCGGTGACCGTGATTCTCTTAAGACAGAATTTCAATACGCTTTCTTAAGCTTGTTTTTCTATATATCCCTACTGAAAAGAATGCTTAGCTATTTATAGGAAAACTCTTAGGTAACCGTTCGAAGTAGGTAGGTAGGATAGAGGACTGATTGTGGGCGAGATCCTAGGAGAGATTCTCTCCCCCAAAATCTCGCTGTTAACACCTGACTGACTTGGTCTTTCAAACGACCAAGTCACATTGTTGCTGTCGTCGTTGGGCTCGCTGGACTCTCTAAACTTGGGCCAAAGTTTAGTTTAGTTTGGGCTTTTGCACTCTTGGGCCTACAGGCCATTTTTGGCTACCACAGTTTGTCCCCCACTCTCTAGTGAGTTGCCAACGAAGTAGAGAGTGATTCAGATTCAGTCGACCGTTGTCGAGCGAAAAAAAGAAAATAACTTTGGTCGGCTGGATTAGTGGCTAACTTATTGAGATGAGCTTCTAACGTCGTTTGAATACAAAATCTTGAGTCGACATGATCTGCTATTGCCTACTCGACATGGTTTCTTGAAGTTGTGTGAACACTTGAGTCGGAATTAATTTGTATGAACTATGTTGAAACGCCAACCTCGTTTGATAAGAATTGAGCTGTCGTTCGACGCGTATTCTAAAATGAGGGCAAACCGAAGGTCAAATTGAAAAGACATCTGCCGTTTCCGAAACCCTAGGATGACATCAGAGCATTAAATTTTGGCGTGCTTGATTTGCTCGAGGGATTTTGAAATTCAAAAAACTCATCATGAGCAGTTGCGTGCGTGCGTGGGTCATCGGTAGTTGTAAGGTTGCAACCACTTATGGGGTAGACACGTGGCAAAAGGGGTGCAAAGGGTTTGAGTTATAAATATAACCTCCCAACCCTTGTAAACCACTTTTGCGAAGAACACATCGTCTGAGCTGCCACTTTCGTGAAGAACACGCCGTCGAACTCAGGAAATCTTCAGGAACTTCCAGCAACCCCAACCGTTTCACACCGGAATTCTACTTCTTTTTCTTCTCAAAGGTGACTATTCTTCTCTTTATCTTTTAGTTTTTCCTGAAAAAACTTTGCTATTTGAAATAAGGGATAAAAACGTAAAGAGATGTGAGTATTTACTTGAATAATAGAGTTCTGGGTTTGAATGCCTTGTTCTTCGTTGTTCTTCATTGTTTTTTGGTTGTTTGTTTGATTTTGATCTTTGTTTGCATAGTTCTGTATTGTTCGGTGTTTATTTATTTCATACGACCGATGTAGACTGAAAGCTTTACTCAGTCGACTTTGTAGGACGTTAGAACTTGTATATGGTAGGTTTTAAGACGACGATCCTAGAATAGGATTTTAGAAACCTTAGGTTGTGATTGTAGCGCCACAGCTTCTGACTTGTGCATTTTCTGCCTTGTCAGCTTTAGGAGGCACTATGTCGAACGACGATGTTAGCATGTCGAGTGGAGAAATATTCCTGTCGAGCGACAACACCATATCTGATCCGAAATATAGTTGGACGAGCGAAGGGGAGGATAGTGTTGAAGTTGATAGTGGTATTGGCGTTGATCGACGAGTTATACTAGAGGATCCGTCGAACGTCGTTTCAATAAACACAAAAAAGATACTAGAACAAGGCGGCGTACGCGCAGTTGCGTCGATAGTCGACCATCCAGAATACATAGATGTAGATGAGGCCACTACATCCGGTCGACCAGTAGGTGTGCTAGAAGAAAGTCCGTCAAGTTTGGTGTCGGAGGAAAACTTGTGCCTGCTGAGGGAAATTTACGGCATCCCTAGTAGTGTCGAGTTGCGTGCACCAAAGGAGTATGAAAAGGCCGACTGGGACATAGCTGAGTGGACATGTCTTTATGAATACACATTCCGTCTGGGGTTTAGGTTCCCCATTCCCCCTTTGGTGCGACGAACATTATTGTACTACGACCTTGCTCCGGGTCAGCTAATGCCAAACACATGGAGGATATTGCTGAGTTTGAGTGTACTTAGTGAGAGATACGGCATACCATTTGGGATGTCGAGCCTCCTTCACAACTATTATTTGAAGGAGCACATATACGACCGAGGTCGCTATATGTTAGTACCTAGAAGTAAGGAGCAGCAGATCGTTACCGACACGACAACGAACGATCGAAATTGGAAGGATACCTATTTTTTTGCAAAAGGTCCTCCAGTCGACGGTCCTTGGTTCGTGGACAATGAGTCGTATGTTTTGAGACGGATTTGGAACCGATATGGTGAGTGTCGTCCGAGTTTTGTCGTAGATAGGTTTCTTACTTTTACCTGATTTGACTTTGCTGATACCTAGCTTATTTTGTAGAAATAAAGGGCTTAGAAGCCAAACCGTCGAGCAAAATCGCTCCTGTTCGCACTGCAGCAATGCTGAATATCCCTGAAAAGGATAGAAGCTGTAAAGTGTTGTTAACAGAAGGTAAACTTAGGCCTACTAGGCTATGGAGGTGGTCGACTCATAATAGGTCGCGAGCGCCATATCCTAACGTGAAGGATTTCTTGTCGTATATCTGGATTAGGAGGAGTTTCGAAATTCTTCAATATTCAATGACATTCTTGTCGCCTGTTTCTGACAATGAACGTCGTGTTGCAGTGACATCGATGGCAAATGCAAGAGTGAATATCCCGGACACTGCAGACGCCCTGAAGAATCTCAGGGACGACCTGATGAAGAAACGACAAGCAGCAGCAGCAAAGAAGAAACAGGCGGGGAAGTCGGCTGGAGGCTCTGCGCAGCCGCAAGAACAGGCCTATGAATCTTCTCCTGAACGGTCTCCTCAGAAGAAGAGGTCGAGGAAGAATCCGCCGGCCGACAAAGGGAAGAGGGTCGAGTCGAGTGCTAGAAAACAAGCGGCTGTCTCGCAGCCGGACTCGTCGACAGCGACCCTTTCTAGTCTGTCATCGTTCGACGATCCAACCTCTTTTTTGGATAAGTCGTTCGACTATGTCCTTCCTGCAGATGAGAAGCACCTGCAGAAGATGAAACTTGAGGAAGTCTTCGACACGACATTCCTCTCGGCATTCCATGTGAGTTGCATATATTATATATATATATTTTTTTTTTTGACGTCGTTCTACTTATGCTGACTTTCGACGCTGTGCAGTCTTTGCAGGCTTCTCTACACTTGTATGGGAGGTACAAGTCGTTGGGTGAAAAATATGGGAAGCAGCGGAAGCTTGTCGACGTCACTAGGCAGGAGAAGGCCCAGGCCGACAAAGCAGTCGAGGAGCTGACAAGAAAAAACTTGGCTCTTGAAAAAGAGTTTAGTGATATGAAGGTCGACAGGGATCGACATTCCATGGAGTCGACCGAAGCTCGTGCCGCCTTGATTGAAGAGCAGCATAATGTTGCTGCTTTAAAGGCTCAGCTGACGTCGATCGCCTCTGCTGCGCTAATTAAGGCGAAAGCAGAGCTGTACAAGGAATATATGTCGGGCCAACATGTAAATTGGAGCCGCGACGAAATGCAGGAGATGGTTGAGACTTATGATGAGATGCGTCGGCTGGAGGAGGACGACAGCGCACTCCCCGAAGGTGCCGATGTTGCTGGCCTCCAGTCTGCTATCGATCCACCAATCGACAATCAATCTCCTGCTGATCCTATTGAAGCTGCTTCCCTCCTTGATCCCCCTGCCGTCTGAAATTTAATTTTTATTCGAACAATTTTTTGTAATCATGGATGATATGGTCGTTCGACCTCCTTTATATTTATATATTCTCTTTGAAGGCTTTTGATTTGTTTATATATCATGATTTGCTTACAATCTTTAATGCTTGTGGCCTTCACTTGATCTGTATGTGGAAACGACACGACCATCTTTTAATGGGGGTTTACACAAGTTTAAACATCTGCGTTCAGTCGACCATTCATCGCGTATGTGCGATAATCGACAATTTACAAATTCACTAACAAAAAATCATCAATTTGTTTAATACAACTCGCGTACAAGCGTTTAGTCGACAAATGTCATCACGTACATGCGTTAGTCGACAATTATATTTGAATCGCGTACATGCGTTAGTCGACCATTATATTTGAATCGCGTACATGCGTTAGTCGACCATTATATTTGAATCGCGTACATGCGTCAACTTTCATTTCAATTTCATCATCTAGTGTTGTCCCCGACTCCCAGCGTGCGTTTGAATAAATGACGGTGGGAGTAGATTCATGTTGTCGTCGACGTCGGGGTATTGCCAATGCTGAAATAACAGAAGGATAACGTAGCAAAATAATACGTAGAAGTCGACTGAGGTTATGAAAAAAGTTTTGTGAGCTCAGTTATAAACTTGTACTAAGTTTTTCATCATCGCTCTTTTTCGCGTCGTTAGTAACTCTTTAGAAATATCAGAAAATAAAAGCAGTAAATAAAATTAATGTAATTTAAGTTTTAGAAGTGATACTGTTTCAAGTGGAATGCGTTCCAACTGTTGTTCAGCTCTCGACCGTCGAGTCCTCGCAATTTGTAAGCTCCTCGACCGACGATGTCTGTTATTTGATAAGGCCCCTCCCATGTCGGCCCCAATTTTCCAGCTCCCTCTTCTCTGGTGTTTTGAAAAACGCGGCGTAGTACCCAGTCGTGTAGCTTAAAGGTTCGGACATGCACTTTTTTGTTGTAATGTCGTGCGACCTGTTGTTGATACGACTGTATTCTTAGAGCCGCTCGATCACGTCTTTCATCCAAGTGATCCAACTCGAAGGCGAGCTCATGGTTGTTTTCAGCTTCATTTGGATTCTCACTCCGTGCGGTTGCGAGTCGTGTCTCGATAGGGATCACTGCTTCAGATCCATAGACAAGGGAGAACGGAGTTTCTCCAGTCGATCGTCGAGGGGTTGTTCGGTACGACCATAGGATCTCTGGTAGTTTTTCCACCCATTCGTTTTTTTCAGCTTCTAGTCGTTTCTTCAGCGTGTTGATGATGGTCTTGTTCGTCGACTCCGCTTGTCCATTTGCTTGTGGATATCGTGGAGTTGAAAAACTTAGCTTTATCCCGTATTTGTCGCAGAAATTTTTGAAGTCGAATGAGATGAACTGGGACCCATTGTCGGTCACTATTTCTCGTGGGACTCCGAACCTGCAAATAATGTTTTTCCACACAAAATTGCGTACCTCGATGTCGCGTACCTGAGGCAAAGCTTCTATCTCAACCCATTTTGTGAAGTAGTCTGTCATCACCAACATGTAGACGACGCCTCCAGGTGCAGCTGGGAGTTTTCCTACGATATCCATCCCCCATTTCATAAAAGGCCAAGGGGCTGAGATTGAATTTAGCATACCTGGGGGAAGATGGCAGACTGGCGCGAATCGTTGGCACTTGTCGCACGACTTCACGTGATGTTGTGAGTCGGAGCGCATGGTTGGCCAGTAGTATCCTGCTGTAATTGCTCTGTTCGACAGGCTTCGAGCCCCTGAGTGATTTCCACATTCTTCATAGTGTAGACTCTTGAGAACGTCGTACGCCTCCCGTGGAGTTACGCACCTCAAGTAGGGTCCTGTAAAAGACTTTTTGTATAGCTTACCGTATAAAATGCAGAACTTCGCAGCTTTTGCTTTGATTTTTCTTGCCTCAGCTCTGTCCCCAGGTAAAATGTCGGCTCGCAAATAGTCTAGTAGTGGATCCATCCAATTTCTCCTGTAGTCGACTGGGGCGACTATTTCTGTTGCTTGAATAGTCGGTGTTGTAAGGTGAACGACTGGAATTGACTTTGATCCGCCTGTCGTTGTCGAGCCAAGATAAGCTAGTGCATCTGCACGTGAATTCTCCGACCTGGGTATTTGTTCGATGTTGAATTTGTCGAAGGTCGACTGAAGCTGCTTGGCTTTGGCCAAGTAGGCGGTCATCCTTTGATCTCTTGCTTCATACGACCCGTTTATCTGTCGAACGACTAGTTGTGAGTCGCTGAATACTTGGAGACTTTTGACATTCAGGCTCTTGGCTAGGTCGAGTCCAGCAATTAGTGCTTCGTACTCTGTTTCGTTATTTGTCGCTCGGAATTCGCAATGGATGGATTGCTCAATTATGTCCCCGTGAGGGGATGTGAGTACCAATCCCAGTCCACTTCCTTTTACGTTGCTTGATCCGTCGACCGACAAAGTCCATTTTTCGTCCGACGTTGTCTCTGTTAGAGCTATTAGCTCTTTCTCAGCCTGCAAATTTTCGTTAGGTGTAAAGTCTGCAAGGAAATCAGCTAATACCTGTGATTTTAACGCTGTCCTTGGATGGTAATTGATGTCGTACTCACTTAGCTCAACAGCCCATTTCGTCAGTCGACCTGAAACTTCAGGCTTATGTAATATATTTTTTAGAGGGTAAGTCGTTAATACCTTGATTGAATGGCACTGGAAGTAAGGCCTCAACTTTCTGGCTGCAACGACCAACGAGAGTGCCAGTTTTTCCAATTGACTGTATCGTGTCTCAGCATCGAGCAGTGCCTTACTTACGTAATAGACTGGATGTTGTCGATCGCCTTCTTCCCTTACCAATACTGCACTGACGGCTGTGGTCGACACGGCTAAGTATAGGAGTAGTGTCTCGTCGTCTTTAGGTTTTGACAGGAGTGGTGGGGAGGCCAAGTATTCCTTAAGGTCTTGCAATGCCTTCTCGCAATCGTCGTTCCATTCGAAGGCCTTGTTTTTCCTCAAGGTGTTGAAAAATGGATGGCATCGCTCAGACGACTTGGAAATGAACCTGTTCAATGCTGCTACTCGACCAGTCAACTTCTGTACGTCTTTAATGCATTTGGGCGACTCGATTTCTTGTATCGATCGGATTTGGTCTGGGTTGGCCTCGACTCCTCTTTGTGTGACTAGGTACCCTAAAAATTTTCCTGATGAGACACCAAAAGAACATTTAGTGGGATTTAATTTCATACCGTACTTGTCGAGGACGTCGAACGACTGCCTGAGGTGGTCTATGTGTTGTTGAGCCACAAGCGATTTAACCAGCATGTCGTCAATGTAGACTTCCATCGTCGAGCCAAGCATTTTGGCGAACATCATATTCACAAGCCGTTGGTAAGTAGCACCTGCATTTTTTAAACCAAACGGCATTACTTTGTAACAGAAGGTACCTCGTTCGGTTACGAAGGCTGTCTTTTCCTGGTCGTCTGGATGCATCAGGATCTGGTTGTAGCCTGAGTAGGCGTCCATGAAGCTGATTAATTCGTGTCCAGCTGTTGCGTCGACAAGCATGTCGATGTGAGGTAAAGGGAAGGAGTCTTTGGGGCATGCTTTGTTGAGGTCTGTGAAGTCGATGCATACCCGCCACTTGCCATTCTTCTTCTTGACGACCACGACATTGGCTAGCCAATCAGGATACTGGACTTCTTTTACTGAGCCAATGTCGATTAGCTTCTGGATTTCTTCGTTGATGACTTTGTTTCTCTCCGGAGCGAATTTCCTTCGCTTTTGTTTAACTGGTCGATGATCGGGGTCGACCTGTAGTTGGTGCACTATTACCTCCGGATCAATGCCGACCATGTCTGCGTGCGACCATGCAAAGCTGCCTTGTCGTTCTTTTAAGAAGTTGATTAGTTGTTCCCTAACTTCCTTCGACAGTCTCGACCCTATGAATACCTTCCTATCAGGTCGACTTGGGTCGATCGACACTTCGTCGAGATCCTCCATCTTTGGAGCGTTTGGTGTCGACTCGACTTTGGAGTCCTGTAATTGCTATAAAGATTCTTTTTTCTTCTTCATGGCGTTTTGGTAGCATTCTCTAGCTGCTCTCTGTTCTCCTTTAATTTCACGAACTCCCCACCTGGTTGGAAACTTGATCATTTGGTGGTAAGTCGAAGGAATTGCCTTCATTTCATGGATCCAGGGTCTTCCCAGGATTGCGTTGTAGGGCGACTGACAGTCGAGCACCAGGAAGTTGACGTAGAGGTTCACGCCTTCAGCGTAGATGGGTAACACGATTTCCCCCAACGTACTTTTTTGTTCTCCACTGAACCCTGTCAGCATAGTCGTCCGACGGCTCAGCTTTGACTCGTCGACCTGCATTTCTCTCAAGGCACTGTTAAATAAAATATTGCATGAACTGCCATTATCAATTAGAATTCTTTTTGTTAAACAATTTGCAATATGAAGTGAAATAACGAGTGCATCATGGTGAGGAGAAAACAAATCTGATTTGTCTGTCGCCTTGAAGGTGACGGTCTCGTCGACAGTCGACGGATGCTCCCTATTTGGCTGAATTTCTGTATTTAACACTTGTCGTGTATGTCTTTTTGCTGCTGAATAGCTAATACCACTCACTTCAGAGCCTCCTGCAATGAAATTTATCACCCTATCGTGTCGAGGCGGTTCTGGGGGATTGTCGTTTGAATTTGACATTCTTTCGTTACGTCTTGCCAAGGTTTGTTTTCCCTTGTCTGTTAAAAACTCTTGTAGATGCCCTTGTTTTAATAGCTCCGCAACTTCGAATCTGAGGGCGATGCAATCCTCAGTTCGATGACCGTGATCCCCGTGGAACTCGCATCTTAACTTGGCATCTCTATGTTCTGGTAGAGCGTTCATCTTTCTGGGCCATTTCACAGTCTTGCCCATCTCCCTCATAACCGCTACAAGGTCGACTGGTTCGATGCTCAGATTGTACTCGGGTACTTCTGCTCGTGGTCGACTTGTTCTTGGGTTGGCCCTCCTGTATGGTCGACCGTCGCTTGAGCCATCGCCACTCTGTCGAGTTGACCTGTCTCCAGTAGGATAAGGTTCTGACCTTCTGTCGTTCGACCTCCTATCTACTCGATCGTTTCTGCGGTTTGAGTAGTTGTTGGCTCTACCTACGTAGTTAGCTTCATCTTCTTCCCATTTTATTTGGGCCCATGCTTTGGCCAACACATCCTCCATTGTTCTGCATGGATACTTTGTCAATTCTTTATAAAGGTCAGAATCAAACCTGAGGCCCTTTCTGAAGGCGTATATCGCAGTCGCCTGATTGCAATGAGGGATTTGAACCTTCTCCCTGTTGAAACGACCTACATATGTCCTTAAGTTTTCGCCGTGCTTCTGGGTTATAGTGTATAGGTCGTCCGACTGTTTTTCCAGCTTGCGACTACTCGCAAATTGCTCCACGAATGTATCTGTAAGCTGCGCAAAAGAATTGATTGAATTATTAGGTAGGTTAGTGTACCATTGTAGAGCCGGACCATTGAGACTGGACCCAAATGCTTTGCACATGCACGCTTCTCGCAGGTCGCGTGGAATGGCTGCGGTGAACATCCTCTGTTTGTATTGCGCTATGTGGTCGTCTGGATCGGTCGTCCCCTCGTATTGCTTCATGTTTGGGAAGCTGAATTTTTTGGGCATCTCTATCAGCGCTATTGAGTCGACGAAGGGTGAGTCTGCAAAGCTATTCATGTTGCTCCTTTTAATTGGAGCTGGAACGCCAGGGATCCTTTGTATGAGAGCTTCCATTTCTGCAAACCTGCGAGAAAATTCCAGATTAGCCAGAGAGGATAGATCCGGATTTGACTTTACCAGGTTTGGTGTCGACTGGAGCGACACGGGTGTCCCTAGGACATTTTCAGGTTGCCTGCCCGTAACAGGATCTTGCTCGTTGTCGTTTCGAGCCGGCAAATTGTTGAGGTCGATATCGACTCTAGTCGTCTGGGGTGTTTGCTGGGTTTGTCCGACATTTGGATTCACATCAGGTGCTGATGGGCCTGTCGGAGCGTCTCGACCTCGTCGGTCGACCTCTTGTTCAGTGTTGGGGACAGGAACTGGATTCCCCACATCTTCGCTGTCGGGAACAACGCCATCGACAATGGCTCGCAGTTCTTCATTAGTGGCTCGAATAGCAGCGTTTTCAGCTTCCAACAATCGTAACTTCTCTGCGTTTGCTGCTGTTTGAGCTACCAATGCAGCGATCTGCTCTTCAATGGTTGGGGTAGTTCCTTCTCCTGACATCGCTGTCTGTTTGAAAGTATGAAGATTGCGGTTGATATTTGTAGAGTTGCAACGAGCCCCACGGTGGGCGCCAAACTGTAGGGTGTCGACCTACAATCGATATGGATCGGGTTGTATATTGTTAGGCCCAGTGCAACTTGGGTTGAGTTTCCGTGGATCGTGTTGTCGTCTGCTGGATTGACCTGCAAAAGAACTTAGTCGACCGAAATTGATGTTGGTCGTCCGACCTAATAACCTGCAAAATTGAAGAACAGATAAAATAGAATAGCAATAAAAAAGAATAGAAAAGGAATTGATTTAGATTGATAGCCTTAGTTATGCTTGGGCTGAGCAATGATGATCGTGATAATGTGGATTCCGGTGACCGTGATTCTCTTAAGACAGAATTTCAATACGCTTTCTTAAGCTTGTTTTTCTATATATCCCTACTGAAAAGAATGCTTAGCTATTTATAGGAAAACTCTTAGGTAACCGTTCGAAGTAGGTAGGTAGGATAGAGGACTGATTGTGGGCGAGATCCTAGGAGAGATTCTCTCCCCCAAAATCTCGCTGTTAACACCTGACTGACTTGGTCTTTCAAACGACCAAGTCACATTGTTGCTGTCGTCGTTGGGCTCGCTGGACTCTCTAAACTTGGGCCAAAGTTTAGTTTAGTTTGGGCTTTTGCACTCTTGGGCCTACGGGCCATTTTTGGCTACCACAACATATAGTGTATGCAGCGTATACTTCGATGCTATATCCTGTATGCTTCAAGCACTATTATACATTTTAATTAAATTACCAAACTACCCTTAACATTTACAATGGTGAAAATAGGTTAAAAAACAAATATTTTTCAAATAATAAATCAATTTCATTTAATAATAGTATGAAACTATAATTTTATTTAACAACCGTTTTTTGTTATTTTTAATTTAATAATATATAAATTAAATAATTATTGTAATAGTTTGTGATTCGATTTTCACCGGATTACAATCATAATCTCTCCGAATAGGATTGAAGGATCTAAAATTGTTAGGTCTACCATAATCCCACCTATGTTTTTATTTATTTTTTATTAAATAAAAAAAAATATAGAATTGAAATTTATTTAAAATTAATAAATTTTTGAACATTTTTAATTTAATAATATAAAAATTAAAATAATTACTAATTACGCTACGCGGATTGGATTTAACTTCATCCGTAATATAACAAATATTTTATTAAATTACCAAACTACCCTTTATATTTAACGGTCAACTCAGTCTCGGTGAAAATAGTTTCAATTGTGGTTGTAAAAAAATATATCTTGTTGTGGATATTGATGGATTTGCCACCTCTCTCTCTTCAATTTTTTTTTTTTTTTTTTTTTTTTGAATTATCTTGTTTTAAGTCCATTATGCTCTATTTGGTACATAGATTTAATAAACCCACCCATTTTGATGCTATTATTTAATCCCAACTGAGAGGGGCTACATGCCTACATTTACATCTTTTTTTTTTCTTTTTTTTTTCTTTTATAATTCAAATAATAAATCAATGTTATTTAATAATAATAGGAAACTATAATTTTATTTAACAATTTTTTTGTTATTTTTAATTAAATAATTATTGTAATAGTTTGTTATTAAATTTTCGGGGGAATTGCACAAACATCCCTCGAGGTTTGATGAAATTGCATAGATATGGTAGTTTTGGTCATATACATACAAATTTCCCTCAACATTTAAAAATTGTTGCACAAACATCCCCTGCCATTAGATGGATCCGTTAGTCAATGATCAAAAGTGAAAAAAAAAAAAAAAAATCTAAAATACCCTTTATTTTTATTTTAAATAAACTAAAAATTTAAAAAATAAGATCAAAAATATAAAAATATATATTTTAGATAACATAAATGTATCTTAAATCCGAAACCTAGAAAAAAAATTCATTTTTACAAATAAAAAAAAATTGTTTTTTTAAACAATTTAATAATAAATAAATTTTAAATTTATTTAAAATCAAGGGGGAATTGCACAAACTAATTTTTTATTTTTGAAGATGAACTTTTTTCCAATTTTCTGATTTAAGATACATTCATATTTTCTAAAAGATTTTTTAATATATATATTTTTTATCTTATTTTTGAATTTTGAATTTTGTTTAAAATAAAAGTATAAGGTATTTTGGACTTTTTACACATTTGACCATTAACTAACGGATCTATATAACGGTAGGGGATATTTGTGCAATAAGTTTCAAATGTTAAAGAAGTTTGTGCGTATATAGTTAAAACTGCCATATTCTTACAATTTTATCAAACCTCAAAGGATGTTTGTGTAATTCCTCCTAAATTTTCACTGGATTAAAATTGATTGAGAGTATTTTAATCATAATCTCTCAGAACACGATTGGAGAATATAAACTCAATTAGGCCTACAATTAAATTAAATAAATAAATTATAGAATTGAATTATTTAAAAGTAATAATATTCTTTAATTTAATAATATTTTTTTTTGCATATTTTAATTTAATAACATATACATTAAAATAATTATTTTCTTAAAAACTTAGTCCAATATCATGTGTCACTAAACAAAATATAGTATTAATTTAGTTCAGTCTAGTGGTGACAAAATGGGTCGGGCATGGAAGGTCAAGCTCGGCCGGCCCTACCCATAATCAGGCCAAGCTTGGCCACATGGGTGAGTCCTGCAGGCCTCACAGATCGGCCTGTGGCCAACGGTCACATTATAATATTTAAATATAAAAAAAAAAAAAAAAAAAAAATTGGCCAATGGCTACCTTTTTAAAAAAAAAAAAAAATTTAAAACTTTTTGGCCGCCTTACTTAAACGACTACTTTAAAAAAAAAATTAAAAATTTCGTTAAAATTATCATTTAACCTCAATTCAATTTATCTATAAATACCCCCTCCAAATCAAATTTTCTACACCTCTCTCTCTCTCTCTCGTCTATCTACTCTATCTCTCTCTACTCTCTACACACTCTAATACTCTATAATATTAAATTATATAATCTCTCGTTTTCTTGTCTCTACTCTCCACCAATGCACCAATTCACCATTTCTCTACAAATTACAAATTACAAACTACAAACAAAGGTAATTTCTTCTTTATTTTTAATTTTATATTTATAATTTGTGCTTAGTATATTAATTTATGCTTAGTAATTAGTAAATTTAATATTAATATTTATGCTTAATATTTTTATTCATAGAATCTTATGTCTATATTTAATATTTATGATTTTATGTTTAGCATATTAAAAATTAATGGGATAGTTTTTACTTTTTAATTTTAATATTTATGTTTAGTATATTGAATGCAGGCCACACCAAAAAGAAAAAGAAAGCATCAAGAGAAACGAAAAGACTTCCGGCCTATGCAGTCATTACCAACTAAAGAAGAACATAACAATGGGATAGAGAACCACCAAGAATCAGCCTGAAGCTCCAAAGCATGCTTAGAAAGCGCATCTACAACCTGATTCGCCTCCTTGAAAATATGGGAAACTTGAAAATCTATCTGCGAGATCTGGAAGATGCAATGCTACCACGCTTGACGAACCCTCCAAGGAATCATCTCAAAATGAGATGAAAGAAGTTGAACCACATAAGAAGAGTTGCTCTCAAGCCAGATCTGATGCCACATATATTTCCAAGCAAAATTAATGGACAACAAGGTCGTTAGAAGCTCGGCCTCAAACACGAAAACCTGACCAAAAGGAATAGCAAAGCAACCCTTCATAAATGCTCTACAGTTCCGAAGATACCACATCAACCATTAACCCTCGGAGAGCCCATAATAGCACCATATGTATTCATTTTAATCCAACCAAGAGTCAAGGGTGACCAAACCACACTCTTAATCATAGGGGCTTTAGAAGGGCGACCCCGAAGACCAAATCGATGAAAAATTAAAAGGTCGTCCATACAATTACGCATACAACCAATCTCCAGTCGATTAGCCTCTGAAATTGCATACCAAACCAGAGAGAGGACTGATTTAAAGTCCACTGACTTCCCTTTAAAGATCCACTGATTACGAGCTGTCCACACCTTCCCCCCTCCCCAAATCACTGTATGGATAGCCGCCTTCCATAAAATGATAACCTGCTCACTAAAGGAAACCGACATGGCCTGCAAGAAGATAGATTGTCTACTTTCGACAGAGACATGTCACTGGAAAGCTAAAAATATAGCCTTCTAAAGAGCAACCGATAGGCGACAATGAAGAAAAAAATGATCTCCCGATTCACTACTAACCCCACAAATACTGCAATGAGAAGTCAACTGGAACCCAGACCTACAAAGGCGATCCTCAGTAGGAAGCCTGTTCAACATAAGATGCCAGGTCAACGTTGAGCAAGAGGGGGTAATAAAACCAGACCAGACATCTCTCCACCAAACAACATGAGGAATATCACGAAAAAATTGGGAATAAGCAACCTTGCAAGAAACATGACCATCCCAAGAATTAGCCCAAACTAGAGAATCATAAATAGGAGAAATCATAATCTGATCAATATAAAAACACAGATCCGGAAAACGTGCTCGGAAGTAATCGTCAAGCACCCATCTACCCTTTTGAATAAAATCCGAGACCCTTGCCCAGAGCGAATTAGCTAAATAATCTGGAATCCCTAAAAGCTCCATAATGGGAACCCCCAGCCAATTATCATGCCAAAAGTCCCATTGAGAGTTCTCATCATTCATCAGATACCTTCCTTAAGAATGAAACTATAATTGGTTCGAATAGAATACCAAATCGAAGAGGTGACATACCCTTAATGAGGCTTCTACAACTGCCTGAGATACCTCTCTCGAAGAAATGAGAAAGCAAAACCATCAGATGTTATAAACTTCCAAGTGAATTTTCACAACATCGAGTCATTCAGTAACCCAAGATCTTTCAGACCAAGAACACCATAAGAGTAAGGCCTACAACAATGATCCTAAGAGTCTCGAACTAACTTAGTCTCCTTACAAGAACCAGTTCATCAACTTTTGGTTAATCAACGATAGTAAAGAAGAAGGCCACTTGTAAATCATTAAAGAGTGCACAAGTGAACCAGTGGTGACCGACCTGATCAGAGTAGCATGACCGTCTAGAGAGAGGGACTTGCCCTTTCATTTAGTGAATTAAGACAAGATCTTATCTGCGGTAAGCCGTAACATTGCCTTTCGAGGCTTACCCCTAAACAAAGGGACTTCCAATTAAGAGAATAGAAGTTGCCCTATTTGCATACCAACCAGAGACTGTAAACTACCAATCCGAGAAGGGGAGACAAAAGATCCGAAATAAATGGAGGACTTACTCCAGTTAACCAATTAACCTGAAATATCACCATAATCCTCAAAAGCACCCATGATGTTCTTCAGATTCTTTTGAGCGCCTCTGCAAAAGATCAGAACATCAGCATATAGCAAATGAGTTGGAGCCAAAAAAACCCTTGGGGAAGAAATTGACATAATCTGAGAAGAACACATCATCCTCGTCAATAATCTACTAAAAAAGTCCTTAGCAATACTAAACAAAAACAGATAGAGTGGATCTTCTTGACGAACCCCTCTAGAGCAACATAAATCACCCTCTGGGACCCCATTCAAAGAATCGAAAGCCTAGAAGAACAAAGAATGTCGTCTATCCAATCCACAAAACAGAAGAAAACCTAAAAGCTTGAAACACTCTACAAAGGAAAGACCAATCCAGGGTGTCAGAAGCCTTACGGATATCAATCTTCATGGCCAAGTTACCCATATAACACTTTTTCTATAACACATTCACACAGTTAGAAGCTAAAGCAATGCAATCCTTGATATGCTGGTCTCGAATGAATTAGAACTACTGAGGAGAAATAATCCTTACCGAAACCTGAGCTAAATGATCAACCAAAATCTTCGAAGAAATTTTGAACAGAAAGTTATTAAGCACAATCGGTCGAAATTGATCAATCGAAATCGAGTCCTTCGGCTTAAGAAAAATAACAATGAAGTTGGAATTGAGACCTGAGAAAATAACTCCAGTGATGAAAAAATCCTTAACAGCAAGGACCACGTCACTACCTATGACATCCCAACATCTATAATAAAATCTACTAGAAAACCCATCTGGCCTAGGGGCAGAAGTAGCATCAATAGCAAAGACAGCATCATGAATATCATTTGTAGATGGAACGCTAGTCAAGAAAGTGTTCTCTATGGTAGTCACCAGGGAAGGAATCACATCATCTACAATAGATAAATCTCTCCAAACTCGAGAAACTTTCGAGAAAAGAGGTCAAAATAATAATTGATAATATGATCTCTGATGGTAGGCTAATCCTTTGAGAGAACCCCATTAATTGAGAGAGTTGATATAGCGTTATGATACTACCTACATCTGATAGAGGCATGAAAGAAAGATGTGTTCTGATCCTCATCATGAAGCCACCTAACGCTGGGCCGATCTCTAAAAAAGCAATAATGTTTGCGTAACAACACATCCAGCTTAGAATGAACACTTGCCTCAGCCATGAAAAGATCATTTGAAAAACTCCGGTTAGATAAATCCAACTGAATAAAATGAACCTCTGTAGACTTCCCAGCAATGGCAGAATTAAGATCCCCGAAAACCTCTCAATTCCAAGTCTTGATAGCATTCTTCAAGCTCCTCAGCTTACTGATAACAACCTGATGAGGCATACCCATAACATGAGAGCTCTAAACCATACAAACAACAGCTACAAAATTAGGATGATCTAACCACATGCTTTGAAATCGAAACGGCCTAGGACTAGAAACCTCAAAATCAGATAACCGAACCAACAACGGATAGTGATAATAACAAATACGAGGAAGAGCCACGCACAAAATTTTCCACCGATAAGAAATGCAACCATTTGAAACCAAAACTCTATCTAATCGTCTCTCAAATCTAGTGCGAATACTGCGACCTCTAACCTAAGTGAACCAAGAGCCTTGAGAACGAATACCAGCCAAATCACAATCCTCAATCATCGACCTGAAATTAGTATATTTAATATTTATGATTTTATGTGTAGTATATTAAATATTTATGGGATAATTTTTACTTATTAATTTTAATATTTATGCTTAGTATATTTAATATTTATAATTTTATGTTTAGTATATTAAATATTTATCTGATAGTTTTCACTTTTTAATCTTAATATTTATGCTTAGTATTTTTATTCTTAGGTTTATATTTAATATTTAGGATTTTATGTGTAATATATTAAATATTTATGGGATAATTTTTACTTTTTAAATTTTAATATTTACGCTTAGTATTTTTAATATTTATGGCTTAGTTTTTAATTTGGTATTTTTATATATATGCATTATAGGAAATGGATCCTACTAAAATTCTTGTTTATTTTGAAGACGGATTGAACATGGACAATGATGACTTTCAAATTTTGTCACTTGAAGCAGAAGACGGGCAAGATACTTAAGGACAAAGCGGTCCTTCCGCCTCCACACCAGGGTTAACCACATTAAGACCTGTAACCAGAAAGAAGAAATTTGTGGTATGGGACTATTTTGACCCGGAAGACGTAACCGACCCAGACAGTCAGTTAGAATCTAAGGCTCATTGTAAATTTTGTAAGAGTTTCTTGACCAGTTCTAAGAAAGAAACCAGACATTTGAAAAGGCAAAGAGAATCATGCATGCATAAACATGGTTAGTTAGATACTACTAGATAGACACAACTATAACAGAACCCATATGGGTCCGTTACGACGTGTAGATATGATGATGCCAATGCTAGGAAATGCATGACACATTATATTGCACAAACCAATCAACCAATTGGTTTTGGTGATAGTCCTTTTTAAAAAAAATATCAAAAAAGCATACAACCCCTAATTTATAGCTGGGTCTAGAAACACCATTAGAAGCGATTTATAAAATGTTTTAAATCCGACCGAGTCAAATTGGTTACTCAGTTAGAGTGTTTAAGTGTTTCTATTACACTAACTTTCGATATTTGGAACGTACGTTCCAAACAAGACTATTTATGTGTCACGAGACACTATTTAGATCCTGATTGGAAAATCCAAAAAATAATTCTTGGTTTTCGTCCCATGAATTTCGCCCATACCGCTCAAAATAATTATGACGTTATTTCTGAAGTTTTAAATGGTTTTAGACTAACTGGACACATCCTTTTCCTCACATTAGATAAAGCATCATCAAACACTGCATCCATTAACTTGTTTTTAGCCAACAATGTACCTCAAGCCGAGGGTCATCTCTTCCACCAACGGTGTTCATGTCACATCATAAATTTAGTAGTGAAATCAGGTTTGAAGGTTGTAAGCGGTCAGATAGATCGTATCAGATATGTCATTTCTTATATTAGCAGCTCTAATCAAAGAGTGAAATTTTTTTCTAATATTGTACAACTAACGACAAACAGTCTAGGAGGTTCCAAACAGATATGACGGTAAGGTGGAACTCCACTTATTTAATGTTGCAAAATGCTATTGATTATTCTGCTGAAATTACTGGTTATTATAATATGGAAATAGCCATAGTGTGCGGTCCAACCATATTCGATGATGATTGGTATGCGGCAAACTTTTTTATTAAATTTTTGTTAGGTTTGTTCTATATAAATAAATAAATAAAGAATATATATATATATATATATGCACAACCAAAAAATCTCATATTTTCTTATTAATTGAAAAAGGGGCGGCAATATAACTGTAATAAAATAAATATTTTTATTAAATTACCAAACTACCTTTAACATTTACATCGGTGAAAATAGGTTAAAAAAACAAATATTTTTCAAATAATAAATCAATTTTATTTAATAATAATAATAATATGAAACTCTAATTTTATTTAACAATTGTTTTCGTTATTTTTTTATTTAATAATATATAAATTAAATAATTATTGTAATAGTTTGTTATTCAATTTTCACTGAAATACAATGGATTGACAGTATTTCAATCAAAATCCCTCCGAACTGGAATGGAGAATCTTACCATAATCTCACATTCTCACCTATGTTTTTATTTATTTTTTATTTAATAAAAAATTATAGAATTGAAATTTATTTAAAATTAATAATTTTTTAGACATTTTTAATCTAATAATATAAAAATTAAAATAAAGTATTAATTTAGTTCAGTCTCACGTTTCTCCAAATACAAGATATTATTAATTTAGTCCGGTCTAATCCAACCCAATCTCATCGAACCCCAGTTCTACCTCAATCATATCCAATTCCATAAAATAATCCAATCCAATAATGCACATCAAATGAAGCTGATATGAACCTCACCAAGAGCAGTGAGACTCGGAACTAATATATGGTAATGAATGATCGTTTTCTAATTCAAGTTTATAACGAAGAATAATTTAAGGACCGTGACCCGTTATCTATATGGAGATAAGAATCAACGGTATCAGAAAGTTGTAGACGCCACACTCAAGAACGAGAGAGAATTGTGAGTGATAGGTCAGAGATTAAAGAACCAAAGAGAAAACACTCTCAATATTAATTTCATTCAAAGTCTGAATAATAATACATTCATGCATCCCTAATATACTAAAAATATCTAAACCCTAGAAGGAAAAAGAAACGCTAAACGCCTAACATACTAAAGCATACTAAAGGAAATAAACTGCTCAGCAATTTAATTGCCTTACAATTAGGAAAGTAAAAAAGAAATAAACTAGCAACTAGTTGACTTTGTTTTGGAAACAAATCATCTATTTATTTGGGAAATAATTAAAAATAGAAAATATACTAAAATTGGGACTCCCTTCCAACCATACACGAATATGTTGAAATTGTGACTCCTCCAACCATATGGAAATATGCTCACCACACGCCCTAACTTGTACCACACACCCAAGTCTCTTTATTAAGCCCAATCAGTTGTCTTGATGACGTTAACTAAACCTTGGTCTTCATGTGAGTCCAACTTGGACTTCAACAAATTAGAATCAGCTCATTAAGTGCTTCTTTGATCCTCTTGGCCCCTTGTAATTGGGCCAATTGGAACATGTAATGAATCCTTTGGTGATGCTTCTTGATTCTCATCAGAAGCCTTATAGGAATATCTATAAGACTATAATGCATAAGTTTATAAATTTGACCGTTGCAACCTATAACCACACACACCTATAATTACTTTACAAGCAAGCATTAATCTTTACAAGGAACCATTCCTTACCAATACGTTTCTTTACCACAATGCTCACCTTTTGGTCTTTGAATTTTGGCCCAACAATGAAAATATGAATCGAGACACAATTCTTGGGCTAATATCCACCTTTGGCCCAATATCGATGTCCAAAAGGGTCCAAATATTTGTCAGAAGTTTATTTTTTATTTATATTTTATATTTACCACCAGCAATGGTACAACTTGAACGAGACATTGCCGAATTGATCAGCGCCCTTTACCGGTATATTATATAAAGTTCAAGTTGCCGCAACAGAAGAGATCTTACTTAGGACAAAAACATGATCTCCTACTTTAACAATGTTTCCTTTTCCTTCGGCCAGGTTATCTTTGCAAACTAAGTTCTGCCCAAAGTAAACCTGCAAGCAGAAAACATAATAATTATTATTTTTGTAATTTTGGATAGATTTACAAATCTCTTCAAAATAAAATAAAATAAATAAAAAGCTTTTGTGGAAATCTTTCAGGATCTCTTCAAGCCTTTATTAGATAAAAGCTCCATCTCCATATCTGGAAAGGAAAAAAAAAAACAATTAAAAAAAAATGAGGAGAGATCTAGAAAGTTCCTACAACCATCTGATGGAGATCTCCATCTGAGCATTTGGCCAACTATGTTGCTGGTTTGAATTTCAATTTTTTTTTTCCAGATTCATGAAAAATGAAGTTATTGAATGGAGTTTTTGATGGTGTTTGATTGAAGATGGATTATTTTTTTTTCTAGATAAAAGTTTGAAAAATAAGAGATTGATAAACAATGGTATCAGTGATTGGTTCGTAGAAGAAGAATAAAAAAAGAATTGTTTTTTGATTAATTTTTTATTGAATAAAAAAAGAATTAAAAATTATAAAATCTTTTGATTGTGAGATCCATTATAAAATTTTAAAATGTTGGAGGGTAAAATTGTATTTTTAAACTCTTTAAGTAAGGTTAAGGGTAAAATGGTCAATTTATATATTCTGTCATGTTTGATCATTAAAAAAAGTCAAAGGGATCTATTTAATATATTTTTCAAAAGTTAGGGAAAATATTGCTAAAAAAACAAACTCGTTTAAAAAATTGATTTTTCAGAAAAACTTAGGGGCCCAAATGATAATAACCCTTTTTAAAAATATTACAACTATCAACTATTACAATATACGACTGTCAAAACCAACTAAGATCAGATAATATATATACGGTCTGAACAACTACTCTTATAAATCGAGAGAAAACTACTTACACATGTGTATGGTTGAACTCAAACCCCTCTCCACCACTGTGGAAATGCACTACCATCTCTACTAAAAGGTGATGCGCTAGTTTCAATGATGACCATTTTCTCCCCTGAAAACTAAAATATTAGACATTTTAACCCTCTAGTTTCAGTAATGTCCATTTCCGCCCATAAAAACTAAAATATTAAACATTTTACCCCCTGACTATTAGAAAGTCTGTTAGTCAACATCTTTGACTATCAAAAAATCAATTAAATGACATTATTACCCTTAAATACATTAGTTATGACCCCACTAATTGTTTTTAAAGAAAAAAAAATCAGAAAAAAAATTAAACTGATAAAAGTATTTTTTTTTAAATAATTGAAAATAAAAATTATAAAATTTATTAAATAAAAAAAATTATTTAAACAAAAAAAAATATAAAGAATTAAATGTACAAATAAAAATTTATTTTAAAAAACCATTAATCTAAAGAATGTAATGTAAAAGTAATCAAAATTTTTAATTAATGTAAAAATAATGTAAAAAACATTAATATATATATATATATATATTGAAATACTGAATAATTTATTTAAAAGACATTAATATAAAGAATGAAATGTAAAAATAAAAATTTAATTTACAAAACATTAACATAAAGAATGAAATGTAAAAATAATTAAAATTTTTAATTAATGTAAAAATAATGTAAAAAACATTAATTTTTCTTTCTTTTTTTTTTTGAAATACTGAATTTTTTTTTATTAAAGTTTAATTAAATTTATCATTTTTTTTTATTTTCAATTATGTTTTTTTTTAAAATACTTTTTTTAGTTTAATTTTTTTATTTCTGATTTTTTTTCTTTAAAAATTGGTATCATTAGAGGGCATAACTAATGTGGTCAAGGATAATAAGGGCATTTAAATGATTTTTTGACGGTCAAAGTTGTTGACTAATGGACAACCAAATGGTTACGGGGTAAATAATCTAATATTTTGGTTTTCAGGGGGGCAATAGCCATTATTGAAACTAGAGGGGGCAAAATGTCTAATATTTTGGTTTTCAGAGGGGGAAATGACCATTACTAAAACTAGAGGGGGCAAAGTGTCTAATATGTCAAACTATAGGGGCAAAATGATTATTTTCCTATATTTATTTGTGAGTTTTCGTTTATTTACTCAATTTATTATTTATTTGATAATTTGTATTATAGACTTATTTACCTTTTTTTTTTTTGAATTAGTAATAGATCAAGGGAGCAAGACGGCATTTGATGTGTGGGATTGAATTGAACTATTTTATAGAATTATATAGGATTGAGATGATATGATATGAAATTTAATTGGATTGGAATGGATCGAATGAAACTAAATTAATATTATGTTGGTAAAATATAAGACTGAACTGAATAACTAGGACAGAAAGTACTATCTTTGAACACTCACTATCACTAGCCCAAGAAGAGCCATGTGCTTTTTATTTCTTTTTTATTTTTTTATTTTTTTTAAGGCCATTTAGATAATAATGACTATTTGCAGGTAGGCTTATCACTCTAACTTGTTTTAGTAATATTACATTTTTCAACAATTATAAAATATAATACAAAAATAAAATAATTTTATTTCAATATTCAATTTAAAATTATATAAATGTAAACATTATATAAGTTAAATAAAATATTAAAAACAATTATCAAGTATTATTGGAATTTGTTACATGAATAATAATAATTTATGTAGTAAAATATTAATTTTTTATTAATTATTATTTTTAATAATATAACACAATGAATATATAATTTATAATATAATTTTTATTCTAAAAAAAATTTCAATTTATTCTTTCAAAAAAATATTTCAATTTAATATTAGAATATTCATAAACAAAAATTACATCTTAACATTATATAACTTAGTACAATATAATGCGAAATATAACAAAACATGAGATTTTATATGAAATTTTTTTATTAGACAATTAAAATAGGTAAAGTTGTCAAATTATAGAATGTTGGAGGGAAAAAGTTTCATTCTCATTTAATAATTAAATACAAAGAAAAAATGGCCAATTTGTATTTGTAAAAATTAGGGTCCGAGTGACCAATTTGATGTATTTATGAAAAGTAAGGGACTACGGTTGTTAAAAAACAAATACGTTAAAAATATTAATTTTTGGCTAAAGAGAGGGACTGAAATGATAATCTACACATAAATGAAAAGCCTTGTTTATTTTTCTACCGCCAACAACTTTTACACCCAAACCATTCTCGTCGCCGCTCGACTCCGGTGACTCGTCCTCCGCCACTCGTCTCCCGTCGTTTTTCCTCTGACGCTCGTACTCTACTCCCGTCGACCTTCTCTCCTGTTCTTGATTTCGTCGTTTTTCTCTCTAAAGCGACTGAGTGTTCTTTCTCCGACTCTCATCCTCCGCCGGCGGTCGACTTCCTCTTGCTCGCGTGCGCCACCGCTGCTCTGCTCTACCTCTCCAGGTATGGCCATTTTGATTTCTTCATTTAAAATCAGCTTTTGATTTCTTAGATTTTTTTCTCTTTTTTTTATTTTATTTTATTTTTTTATTTTTTTATTTTTATTTTTTTTATTTTATTTTTAATGTTCTTCGCTCTGCTCTTATACATATTCATTGTGCTTCCAATTAACACTTCAATATCAATATTTTTCTTAATAAAGACTGATTAAAGTATGTCCAAATGATATTGCTTATTGAGTATGCATAATTAATTAAATAAAATTAATTAAATATGGCATCTGCATCATCACAACAAAATTCAAATTGCATCATCTGTTTCCAGAGAATTCATTTGTCTTATAAATAAAAACAGAATTACAGTTTCTAATAGAATTGCTGACTGAATATTAGAAAACAGAGAAGAAAATGGAGAAAAGAAAAATGTTCTCGTTATTCAATTTGGGGAAAAATACACACTATATATGTTGTCTCATTTCAGCTAACACATAACTGTCAAATAACAGAGTGACAGCTCATCAAGTCCTATCTATAATTGCTAAGACTAATTATAACAACTATATTGCAGTAATGCAACACTTAATCTGTTAATACTCCCCCTCAAGATGGACTATATATATTGTATAGTCCCATCTTGCTAGTCAAGTGCTGAAACTGATTTGGATACAAAGCTTTAGTGAAAATGTCTGCAAGTTGGTGATGTGTAGAAATATGTAGTGTCTTCAAGCTACCTGACTGCACCTTCTCTTGAACCAAGTGACAATCGATCTCAATGTGCTTTGTACGTTCATGGAACACAGGATTTGCAGCAATATGAAGAGCTGCTTGATTATCACAGTAGAGAATTGCAGGTTTTGAATGACTAACTCCAAGTTCCTTTAGCAATGAAAGAAGCCAAGTTAGCTCACAAGTGGCATTTGCCATAGATCTGTACTCTGCCTCTGCAGATGATCTTGAGACCGTGTGTTGCTTCTTTGATTTCCAAGAAATCAAAGAATCACCAAGAAACACACAGAAACCACTAACAGATCTCCTGCTATCTGGACAACCTGCCCAATCCGAGTCTGCAAAGGCCTTCAACTGAATCTCAGAGTTGGAAGGGAAGAAAAGACCTTGTCCAGGTGAAGACTTGATGTACTGTAGAACTCTTTGAGCTGCTTTAAGATGAGGAAATCTAGGTTTAGCTAGAAATTGACTTAACCGATTGACACTGTAAGAAATATCAGGCCTTGTAATTGTCAAATACAGTAACTTTCCAATCATTCTTCTATAATCTTCTAACAGGTCACCATCATCTTGAGTCAATTTGAGATTTGCTTCCATTGGTGTGGCAACTGGTTTGCAGCCTAAATATCCAACATCTGACAGCAGTTGTAATGCATAAGGTCTTTGTGAAATAAGGATTCCCTTGTTAGATCTAGCCACTTCTAAACCTAGAAAGAACCTTAAACTTCCCAAGTCCTTGAGCTTGAATTTCTTGTCCAAGGAAACCTTTAATTCTTTCACTGCTCCAGCATCATTACTTGCAATAATGATATCATCCACATAAACCAATAAGGCAATAAAAATAGAACTTGTGGTTTTGATAAACAAAGAGTGATCTGTGGCGGATTGATGAAAATTCTCTTCTAAAAGAGCACTTGAGAACTTGGCATACCATTGCCTAGAAGCTTGCTTTAAACCATAAAGTGATTTGTGCAACTTGCAAACTGGATTAGTAGGTAAATTCTCCCCCTTAGGACTATACCCTTGAGGTATAGTCATATAAACTTCCTCATATAGATCACCATGCAAAAATGCATTGTTGACATCAAGTTGGTGCAAAAACCATCCATTGACCGAAGCAAGAGCAAGTAGAAGCTTAACTGTAACCAACTTAGCAACAGGAGCAAAGGTGTCTGTATAATCAACACCCTCTATCTGAGTATAACCCTTAGCAACCAAGCGGGCTTTATGCCTTTCAATGGAACCATTTGCATTATATTTCACCTTGTAAATCCATTTACAACCTACTGCATGCTTGCCAGGAGGAAGACTGACAATAGACCAGGTCTTGTTAGCTTCAAGAGCATTCAATTCAGCCAACATAGCCTGTTCCCATGCTGGATGACCAGAAGCTTGGTAATATGACTCTGGTTCAGATTGACTAGAAACAGAAAGTACTGCTGTTTTAAAGGGCAAAGATAGTCTTCTATAATCAAGAGATTGAGAAAGAGGATAAGAAGTTGGAGAAGAATCCTCAACTACAGAATGAGAAGCCAAGGCACAATGATAATCCTGTAAATAAGAAGGCTTCTTAACAGCCCTTGTAGAACGAGTATGAACAACATTTGAAGGATCAGGAGAAACAGGTTGAGGAGAAGAATCATGATCAAATACTGGCATTGGCAAGACTTGATCAGCAAATAAATCTTGAAACTCTTTAGATTGAGTGGAACCGGTAGCTAATGGAAACATTTTCTCATGAAACTGAACATCTCGAGAAATAATGACTTTATTAGTCTCAATATCCAACAACTTGTATGCCTTCATACCAGAAGGATAACCAAGAAAAACGCATGCCTTAGACCTTGGAAAAAACTTGTCTCTAGAACTCAAGAGAGTAGAGGCATAACACAAACATCCAAAGGCTTTTAGATGATCATAAGAAGGAGATTTATGCTTCAAAATGGGCGAAGGAATTCTGTTGATGAGATAGGTTGCAGTAAGAACACAATCCCCCCAATACTCCAAAGGCACATTAGATTGAAACAATAGAGCTCGAGCAACATTGAGAAGATGTTGATGTTTTCTTTCCACAACAGAATTCTGTTCAGGTCTCTCAACACAAGAATGAAAATGAGTTATTCCATGAGATTGATAAAAATCTGAAAAACTCAATTCCTTAGCATTATCTGACCTGACCCCCTTAATAGTTTCCCCAAATTGTGTCTTAATCATAGCAAAGAACTTAGGAATAATCTGCTGAACTTCAGACTTGGTATGCAACAAATATACCCAAGTAAATCGTGAGCAATCATCAACGATAGTAAGAAAGTATCTGTAACCTTCAACTGTAATAGTGTGAAAAGGACCCCAAATATCATAATGAATAAGATCAAAAGGCATAGCAGACAAAGCATTATGAGAAACAAAGGGCAATCTTCTTTGCTTAGCAAAATGACATATAGAGCAATGAAAATCAGTATCAGTACAAGTCTTAAACTGTAAACTCTTATGTAATGGCTGCACTTTTACACATGAAGGATGACCTAGCCTATAGTGCCATAATGTCTCACTAGTAGGTATGACAGAATTACAAACTGCAATTGAATGTGCTCTGAAATCTGGAAGAACCAGGTAATAGAGATTTCCAATTCTCTTACCCATCCCAATCTGGAGAGCGCGAGAAGAATCCTGAATTACACAACAATCAGCAGAGAAAACTAAAGAATAATGAGCACTCTTTGTAAGAGAGCTGACAGAGAGCAAGTTGTACTTGAAGTTTGGCACATATAAAACCTTTTCCAAAAGCATATGAGAAGAAAGTCGAACTGTCCCTACTCGAGAAATGGATACATGTTAACCATTTGGTAAAGTCACATAAGGAGCAATTATAGCAGAATCAAATGATGCAAAATAGTCTATGTTGTGACATACATGATGAGTTGCACCGGTATCTAAAATCCAAGCATTTGGAGGAATAGAAGAAGATATACCAGTGAAGTTAGAGACCATTGGCTTCTGATCATTGTTAGAGTGTGAAGCACCTTGAAGCTGTGAACTGAGAAGTGCAATTAATTGTTGGCACTGATTGTTGGATAGGCTAGAAACAGAAGCACTAGAAGACTCAGAAGATACTTCTTCACCGTGATCAGAACTAAAGCTAGCTTGATTAGCAATTGGCTTGCCTTGATTACCATTTTGATTTCTGCTTTTGAACTTGTATCCTGGAGGATAGCCATGTAACTTATAACACTTGTCCATTGTGTGACCAAGAACACCACAATGTTTGCAAGAAGGTCTATCATTTCTTCCTCTGGAAAAGTTAGGACCACTAGCATTGTTTCCAGCAGTCATCCCAAAAACTGCAGAACCTGATGAACTTGATGAGAAATAGGTAAGACCTCTTTGACGTTCTTCTTGAACCACAAGAGAAAACACCTTGTTAATTGGAGGAAGAGGATCTTGCATAAGAATCTGAGCACGAATCTGTGCAAATGACTCGTTCAAGCCCATCAAAAACTGAAGCACATATTCTTGTTGTTGATAATCCATCAAGGCTTTCATACCTCCACAATTACAAGTTGGAATAGGCCTAAAATCCTTAAGTTCATCCCAAAGTGTCTTAAGCTTGGTATAATAGTTGCTAATATCACTAGAACCTTGAGACAAACTATTGAGGAGTTGTTTGATTTGAAAAACTCGAGGACCATTACTTTGATAAAATCGATCATGAAGATCGGTCCAAACATCAACAGCATTATCAATATACATAATACTATCAGCAATCTCCTTAGATACAGCATGTAAAATCCAAGACATGACCATGCTATTACATCGAGACCAAGAGTTGTAAAGAGCATCAGTAGAAGAAGGTTTAGAGAGTGTACCATCAACAAAACCTAGTTTGTTCTTCGCAACAAGAGCAATGGTTATCGCTCGACTCCAGGAATTATAATTGCCTCCAACAAGTTGATGCGAAACTAAGTTCAATCCAGGATGATCACTATTGCTGAGATAGAATGGACTACTGGAATCATCTGCTGAAGATCGGCCTGAAACTTCCAAAGAAGCAAATCGATTCCCGTCATTGCCATTGTTGGCTCGATTACCACCTGTATTAGCCGCTGTAGTAGTCGACTGCGAACCTCCTCCACGAGCCATGATTAATAGAGAAATAGATGATTAGAGAAAACAAGAAGAAGAAGAAGAAGCTGTGCAGCAATGGCGCTCTGATACCATATTAGAAAACAGAGAAGAAAATGGAGAAAAGAAAAATGTTCTCGTTATTCAATTTGGGGAAAAATACACACTATATATGTTGTCTCATTTCAGCTAACACATAGCTGTCAAATAACAGAGTGACAGCTCATCAAGTCCTATCTATAATTGCTAAGACTAATTATAACAACTATATTGCAGTAATGCAACACTTAATCTGTTAATACTGAATCACCCGTTTCGATATAGCAGATGGGAACCTGCCAATTCCCACACCAAACTCCAGTCCTGAAATCCGCAGTCATCTCTAGACTCCTCCTGCTAACGCTGATTGTGCTCTGGTGAACCCTTTTTGAATCCCTACGACACTTCGGCTTCTCTGAACCCTGACTGTTTAATTGATTCTCGGTGGTGCCTCCACCGTTATTCAAACAATTCTGTTGGCTCTAAAATCGAACGCTCCGTCGTTTGGGACAGCATCTACTTTGTCCGTATTGTGCAGTGTGGTATGAATATGAGCAGACCTATGCATTCCTTCCCCTTCTTCCTGCTTGCATTTCTCTCTTGTCTCGCACATGTTTAAATATAATGCACCATTTTGTTGACAAGTTTGCCTTTTTGAGGCGGATTGATTCATTTCTGAGGTGGGTTTGTTCATTGATTGCAGTTTTTACATTGTTTGTTGCCATTATTGGATATAGAGCTGTGTTGGGGTTGTGTGGATATGTTGTTGGCAATGTTGCATTCTTGTTTGCTGCGGTTTATTTTTACTGGTAATTATAGAAATTTGAAAAATGGGTTCGATTTAGATTTCCTGATTAAATTAGTGTCTTTTATCTTCTTTGATTCTAACAGGCCTGCAGTTGTGATATTGAAGGATCTTGAAGCAGCTTTTCGAGCTTCAGTTTTGTTCTGCTTCAATCCACCTTCCATAATTTGTTCTTCAATGTGATGCTCTCATTCTTTTTTTGCTTTGCCTTTTTAATTTATCTTAAAATGATGTGCAATTGAATTAATAAAGTAATGTTTTATTTCAAAAATTGCAGATATTCAGAGAGCTTATATTTTCAGTTGGGGGATTGTACTACTTAATATCTGGTGCGAAGAATATTGCTGTTCTTTGGCTTGCTCTCTCTGGTTGTGCAAGATCTAATGGAGTGCTTAATGCAGGCTATTTTTGTTTTCAGACTATGCATCAGGCTTATGATGCTCTTTTCCTGAAAAAACGAGGTTATGTAAGTTTGTTGTTTTCTTTAATTGGCATGTTCTGTTTGTGGTTGACTAATTTTATGTGTTTGGTCAAATAAAATAAATCCATCTTTATATTCATTTTAAGTAAATGAGTGCGTTAATTTTCTTCCTGAATTTGTATTTCAAATAGTGTGATTGGTGCCATAAGAGTCATAAGACGCAATAATGTGCATGATCTACAAATTCCTGTAGCTTTCCTTCTAGCATAAATGACTAATTGCATCGTCTAGGTAAGTAGGAAATGATATTTTTTCACAAAGGATTTACACTTTTCCTTTTGGCTGTTTTACGAGTGTGAAAACTTATTGTATACATGTTCTCAATATTCATTTGCAGGGAATTTTGGCCACTCCATAAACTAGTTTAGACATATTGTATTAGTTGATATTGACAAGGAATTAACATAATTTGTTTTGTAGAGCTTCAACTTCTTACGTATCACAAATTTCCCTTGATTCTGTAGAGTTGCCTTTAAATTTTCGCAAATGCATCAGACAAGATTGCTTTCTTAGTAATTACTTATTTCTATGGCAGTTGGCAATCCTGGTTCTTATAGATGGAGCATTAAGATGTACATGTATTGTTATCCCCTTTATTGCTTTTCAAGTGTATGGCTACCGCAATCTCTATCTTGGAGCATTAATGTGTATGGCTACCACATTAATTAATCTTCCAGTAACTTATGTAATGTTAATTGCTCTAGACAAAAAGCTGTAGCTTCCAATCATATATACTTATTTATAAGATCTCATGCCGGGAAGATAGATTACCATGTCCAGATTTTTATTCCTTGTGTATAATTGCTCTATCTTATAGCAGAAGTTCTTTTATGGTATTTTTGGAGCAACATCTTATTAACCTTTTGCTTCTTCATCTCATCTTCTCCTCAAGTCCAGCTGTTCACTTCTTTCTTTGTCAATGACATTCTTCATTTCTTGCCTACTTCCAGCATTTTCTACTTTCACTCCTTCATTCGCCATGACTAGATCTGAGAAATCATCAAAATTGGGTGATCAAGGAATGGTGGCGGACTCCTACGTCGAGGAAACACAGGGTAAACCAGATGTGATTTACCCTAAGAGATCCTTATGCCTTCAACTGTGAAACCAATGTGGTGGACTCAACTGCCTTGGACGAATATCGCAAGTATTATGAAATCCTGGAGTTCGTCAAGCTCATACCACCGCCTGGAATCCATTGGAGGGTGTGGTGGCCTTTTATGGGTCCATGCTTGCTTGTGGCGTAATTCTATCCATTCAACCGTATATTGTCAAGTTTCTTTGCGATGCAAAGATTTCTTTGGTGCAACTAGAGCCTAATGGGTATTGGCAGTTATTGAGTTTATGGTCCCTGTGGTCAGCCAACAATGAACCCACACCATCTTCCCACGAGGTCAAGCATATTTTTGTTCTCAAAGGTTCTAACAGAGGGACCTATTTCTTGACTTCAGTCGAGGCGGAAAAACTATTATCGCAATGAACTGATCCCAAGCTCAAAGCTAGCGACATCGAGGTGGGAACTACCTCAGACAAAAAAGGGGTTTTGTGCGGGTTCCCTACTTAGAATAAATTTTGGAAGAATAATTGGTTCTTCGTGGCAGGAAATTGGGGGAGAGAGGTCACCAAGGATTCTGTTACTGGGCATCCCATTGGAGTTATCTCTTGCCACTTCATGAAGAACTTTACGTGGATGAATGATTCACAAGATTTGTGGGACGACGAGGTCCATAGGGTTGTCAGGATGGTTACCCACCCATTAAGCGAAAGGAGCGCCTCTGTCCTGTTCGCGGAGTCTACTCTTCTAGAGAGGAGGATTATTTCTAGGCATCCTAATGATCGCCCCTGATGTAACTGTCTCCTACAGCCTCCCTCTTTTATATTTGTCGTGTTTTCTTAAGTGTTGATAGGGCTGAGTTTAGTAAAATGTTATTACTTGATAGGTCGCGATGAACAATTGACGGTGTACAATCATGATGCAAGTAAGATAATGGGCAACTCCCTGGATAATGTTCAGCCTCTTAATCCAATCTAGTCTAGTAGCTTCATCATCATTGTGTGGAACACAATATAAGCTTCCTGATGTAGGACAGTTTTAGAGAATTTCAATTTTAATAGGATTTATTTTGTAATTTATTTTCAATTCTAGTTGAATTTGTTTAGGATTTCCTTTTTAGTAGTTTTTCGCATTAGCTCAAATTACGTTTTTGGTAATTTTGAGATTTTCTATTTTAGTCAATTTAGGAATCTTGAATCCTAGATGATTCGGGTAGTTTTGATCTTTTCTTTTCAGTCAAGTTAGGAGTCTCGAATCCTAGAGGATTTTGGTTTGTTTTATTTTCTATTTAAGCAAGTGTTATAATTATTATTGGTAACCTTTAATGATTTTAATAAAATCATTCCTTTGGAACATTTATCTGTCGTGGATTCGACATGCATTTTTGAGGATTTGAGAGCACAATTTTCTAATGAAGATTAGGGAATGATGGCCTCTGCATGGCGGTCCATGCTTGGGTAACTACCGGTCGCTACATCAAAGTTCCGAGTGTGCCTCAGGTTTGATAGAGTGATCATTCTTGTTTTCGTCAAACCCCGCTGCGTCACTTCCCATCTCTATAAACTCATAAATTAAAATCATGCATCTTTTATGCATACAAAACCCATAAAGCTTCACGATATTTTGATGCCTTATCTTTGACGGTATGTGAGCTTCATTCTCGAAACTCTTGATAAAAACGGGCTCCTCAATTTCTTATTAGTGAAGCTTCTTTAGAGAAATTATTTTGTGAGTAGGAAGCATAGCTTTGTAAACACTACCATAACCTCCCGTTCCAATGCAATTTCTTAATAGCTTTGTAGAAGTTGTAGGAGTAGAGCTTGTAGAGCAAGTAAGCAAGCCGCTAAGTCGACTGCGTAAACGGTTATTGCCTATAAAAACCTGTGGATTGTTTACATACTGCAAACTCATCAGAACTTCGCCTTCCAAATCATTGTATATCTTCAAGTAGATGAATTAATTATAAATCAATTACAGTTTGATAAGCTTTGTATAGTCAATATAAGTATAAAAACATTTCTTCAAACACAAATTGAAACACTGCCAGAGGCAGGGGATATCGATGCTTGATAAGTTGAGAACATAAAATATTAATGACTTCTAATTTATTTTAGCAACTAATTGTTGGAATCTGAAAAGAACAAAAACTTGCGATTACATTAGACAAAGTCATGACATTACAAAATTCATGATTCATGATTCATCAATCATGTCTCCTACTAACCATCAATCTCATCAACAAAACACATTTCTTGGTTTTTGAGTTCCGCAATGGAAATTTCATGAAAAGGTTTCGACACGTGTGTCTTGCGGATGAGAAATTCTTGAGACACGTGTTTCATCATTGGTCGAGACTTCGGCTTTGAACCCAAGCATGCAAATGCTAGTGATGAAGCAACAACAATATCCTGCACAATTGTTTGATCCTCAGGAGGCAAGAGACGTTTGTCTAATACATCAATGAGCTTTATATTTTGATCTAATGAAGAGAGGAGTTGTCCTGGATGACTTCCCATTAATGTTTCTAGTACTACTACTCCGAAACTATAGACATCACATTTCTCTGTCACAACCATGGTGTACGCAAGTTCTGAAAGAAAAATAGAATCCTTTAAATGTAGACATGAAATCTCTTAATTCAAAAAAAAAATAATCCATTATATATATAGTAACTATCGGTAGCTATCGATGATTTCGTATGGGATTTCTTGCACTTAAAAATTTTCAAGCATATGTAATTAAAGGTTCTCGAGTATTATTTTTTTTCTCAATCTTATTCATAACATTTAATTCTCATGTTTCTAACAACTAGTTAATTAAAATGTCATTGATGTTAAGTATTCCCAAAAGTAAAGATCACAAAAAAGCATAGAAGAATTATTAAGGATTTACCTGGAGCTATGTATCCATAAGTGCCTGCTAGTATCGTTCTATTGGATGAGTCCGAATGTAGAAGTCTAGCCAATCCAAAGTCACCAACAAATGCATGAAATTCTGAGTTTAGTAAAATGTTATTGCTAGAGATGTCACGATGAACAATTGTTGGAGTGCAACTATGATGCAAGTAAGACAAAGCATGTGCTATGCCTTTGATAACATTCACCCTTTTAAACCAACCAAACTCAACAGCCTCATCATTGTTGTTTAAAACATAGAACAAGCTTCCTCTCTCCATATACTCATAAATCAAAAACATACATTTTCTATGCAGACAATAACCATAAAGCTTCACGATGTTTCGATGTCTTATTTCTGAAAGTACACGAGCCTCATTTTCAAAACTCCTGATAAAACTTGGCTCCTCAAATTCCGAATGGTGAAATTTCTTCAAAGCAACTGTTTTGCAACTTGGTAGGTGCGCTCTGTATACACTGCCATAACCTCCTGTTCCGATGCAATACTTGATGTCAAAATCCTCCGTGGCTTCAATTATATCTTCAAATGCAATCTTGCCATCATAATTCCATATTGAGAACAAATCTCCATTCTTGGTTGCTGATCTTGCAATGAGTTTAGGGTTTTTAACCTTACGTTTAGAGAGAAACAAAAATCCTAAAATTATGAAGGCAAAAAATGTGATGGCCGGAAGAAATATTCTGAGGAAAGGGATAATAGAATGTGATGAATGTGATGAATGTGATGAAGTGCACAATGGAAACCCAATAAACTGAGCGCACAAACCTTTATTGCCATAAAATTGCTCCGGAAGGAATCTGCTTTGCAAGCGGATTGGGATTTCACCCTCTAAATTATTAAACGACAAATCAAGCATTTGTAGACTAAGATTATCGCCAATGCCATGTGGAATGCTTCCGCTCAAACTGTTGTGGCTCAATTTCAACACATACAACTGTGAACAGTTTTGGATCCCTGATGGGATAGGGCCGCTGAAATTGTTGTTAGAAAGGTCTAGAAATCCGAGGTTGAAGAGTACTCCAATTGTAATCGGTAATTGGCCGACAAGTAGGTTCGATGAAAGACTGAGATAATTAAGTTGGGTTAATCGGGTGATCTCATGTGGAATTGAACCATTGAGTTCATTTGAATCAAGCCTTAATTCTAACAAATTGGACAAATGACCAAGAGTTGACAGTATAGCTCCACTTAAGCCATTATTACTCAGATCCAGAGACTTCAGATTGGTTAGATAACCAATACTTGAAGGAACAGGTCCAACTAGGTGATTAGAACCCAAAGACAAAATACTAAGATTTGTTAGATTCCAAAACACTTGCGGTGGTAGCAAACCTTCCAGCTTGTTAAACTGAAGGCTTAGACTTGTCAATTTTGTTAAACTAGCTAAAGTTGTAGGGATTGTACCATTAAGCTTGTTATAAGACAGGTCCAGTTGAGGAAGATGTTTCAAATTCCCAAATTCATAAGGAATGGACCCATTAATTTGGTTCCCGGACAAATCTAAAGTACTCAACTGTGTTAAGTTACCTAGAGTTGAAGGAATTAAGCCAACAAGACTGTTATAACTCAGATCCAAAATTCTCAAATTGGTTAAATGACCAAGACTTGAAGGGATTGGACCATGAAAGTAGTTATCACCTAGATTTAAAAGTCTCAAATTGGTTAAATTACCTAGACTGGAAGGGATTGAACCATCTATACCATTTGAACTGAGGTCCATAATTTTCAAATTGGTTAAACCACCAAGAGTTGAAGGTATAGGATCAAAAAACTGATTACCACCCAGATGCAGCTTGACCAGATTCTTCATGCTCCCAATTTCTTGAGGGATAGCACCTAAGAATTCATTAAAAATTAAAATGAAAAATCTTCGGGTTATTGCATGAGGACATATATTTAGTAAGAGAAATTGCTAGATTAATATTACCTGAAAGTCGATTCTGCAAAAGGTCAAGGTGACGGAGTTTTGGAATATCACCAACTTTTAATTGAATGCTTCCAAAAAGATAATTGGACCCGAGTTTTATGAATTCGAGATTGGGAAAGCGGGAGAAGTTGAATTTGTTGAGGTCTCCTACTATGCCATGATTGTTCAAGTCAATACCATTGATGCTTCCTTGTACATCGCATGCAATACCAGTCCAGTTGCAGTGATCTGAAGTATAAACAGTACCATTTCTGTACCACCAACCAGTGTTAAGAAGTTCTCTTTCGAATTGTATGGCTGATAATTCAGAAGCTGCTACAACACAAATTATAGGCCACAAAATCAGTAACACAGTTGAAGTGGAGGATACCAATACCATGTTTAAGTTTAATTAATGTGTTTTGCTTGATTCTGCAAATTAAATGTAGCAAATTTATATCTTGGAAAATTTAAGTTTGTCTTGGTCCAGGCAGACGCTGTTTCAAGGAAAAGAACCATTGAAACGTGAATCAGCACACGACACGAGTCAAGGTCTTCCTGTCCAACGAATAGATTTTAGAATTAAAAGACTTTTCACTCTTGCATTTTTTGTCTCTTCTTCCTCTTTAAGTTGAAGCTATTGTAATTTTACTAATATGTCCCCATGAGTACAATTTTCTGTGGGCAATTATGATGGTAGTAGGAGAAAGCATGTGCTATGCCTTTGATAACATTCAACCTTTTACACCAACCAACTGGTCCAACTCAACAAAATCATTGTTGCGTGAGAGAGGGAGAACAAGCTAACTCTTTCCATAGACTCGTAAACCAAAAACATATATTTTCAACATAGATAATATCCATGAAGCTTCCTGACGTTTTGATGTCTTATTAAATGTGCATGATAGGCCTCAACGGTGAAGTTTCCTCAAAAACAATTATTTCACCAACCATTTGGTTGTTGGGCTCTATAAATTGCCGTAACATCCGGTTCCAATACAATATTTGAACTCAAAGTCCTTTGTTACAAGTAACTTACCTGAGGTTTACCAATTTACACTCAGAAACAACTTTATCAAATATTGACACTCACCTCTACTGTCATTAATATTGACCGTTACATTTAACTGTCGACTTTGTTAAAACACTGAAAAGACGAAACTACCCCTAACAACTATAATTAAAAAATGGTAATTAAAAAAAATTAATAAAAATACAAAAGGTTATAAAATTAAAAATCTTTAAAAGATCCTTTAAAAAAATTGGATCTCCATCTTTGCAGATTTATCACCAAAAAAAAAAAAAAAACAAAAAAAAGGAAATAAAAAATTTCTAGATTATCATCATCCTCATATCTCCACTCCACACTCCACACTCCTCATAAAAAATTTGTAGGAAAATTTAAGTTTGTCTTGGTCTAGGTAGATGTGACACGTATACTTTTCTTTCTTTCACTGTGAAAATAACATTTATCTGTTTTTATTTATCAAAATGAAAAGATAAATTTACAAAATTGCCCTCATACAAAAATGCCACTTTATTGTCTTAGGTTTCCTTGGAAGTTTATAATTAAAAACCAAGAACCAAAAATGAATATTGAATTCCAATCAAACCATTAAAGAAAAAAAAAAAAAAAAAACACTAGAACTTCAATAAGATCTAACAAAGAAAATTCGACAAGAAAATTTAAATAAATGGAAAATAAAAAAAAAGTAAAAAAAATAAATAAATAAAGGAGGAGGCAGAAATGTAAATACAGTGTCGCCAGTCACAACCCAGCACGGCAGCACCACTCCCTCTCTTCCAACCTTGATCCATCCCTTGACAGTAGTTCTTGAAACAGAGGCGGTTCCAACAACCAAATCCATACACAAATCAAACCCTATGATCAAATTAATTAACCAAATCACAATCTCAAATCAATTAACCAAAACCAAACACCCTATCAATTTAGCCCTCCTTTCTCTCTCTCCCCGCCATAATTAGAATATCTGCACTCCCCAAAACAAAACTCATATATGTATTTTTTTCATCACAATCATCTCTTATCTCTCCATCTTTTTCTGATAATTGTCTTTTGTCATCAACTCTTCCAGAGATGCAGAACCGAAGATGTATTTTTTGAGTTAGGATAAAAATAAAATGACAGTTGATGTAAATAAGATGAAAACATTATTGTATATAAATATTAAAAAAGAAAAAGTAAAAATTGACAGATGTCACAACCATATGACGCCCTTGTTCTCATTGTAATTTATTATACTAGCTGTTTCAAGGAAAAGGACCTTTGGAATGTGAATTACCACACGAGTAAAGGTCTTCTTGTCCTTTCTAATTAATGTCATTGAAAAATCATGTCCAACCAATAATTTTAATTTTTCTTATCATTTATGCAAAAACATTTTATCATAATGTAGATGGTTTAGATATAATAGTATTTATACTAGAGAAAGAAAGCCTCTTTATGTGTAATTGAGTTTTTTTATAGCAAAGGTTTTAACGAGATATATTCAGTATATGATGGCTATTCAAAGGGAAGGCTCATCAATACATAGAATTAAATGTCATCTTTTTATCTTCCCGAAAGCCATAAGCTTTATCATCATAATTTATTATATTGTAATTTATGTCCACGTAATGTAATTTACTAATTTGTAGTTATGAGATTATATAAAGAACTCAACAAGCTTACTAACCGGTAACACAACAAGCTTTAAACGCATGGAAACTGGAAAGACATATTCGATCTTAATTGAGTGGTGCTATTGGCACCCATTTAATGATCTGCCTCATTTTTTAAAATTCTTACATTTAAAAAATTTAACTTATTAATTTCCAAAATGATCCTTCTTATTTCTTTTTCAAACCTCATTCACCCATGTCTACTAGACTAATACTCTCAGTATTTTTTTTTAAGTCTTGTACCTTATATTTTACACATCTCCGATCTGACATCTTCATGTCTATTTTTTTTTATTTTTTTTTAACTTTATATCTTTTACCGGCGCTTCAAAGTTTTTTTTTTTTTCTTTCTATTTTTTCATTCGTTATATTTTTTTTACCAAAAAAATATTATAATCGGGTCTTCAACAAAACTCAAAGCATTCACGTATACCATAACATATCAATATAAGTCTGCAAAGCACTTTCCACTTCCACAAATTGTACTAGTTAACGATATCAAAAACTTGAAACCTAAAATGGATGAAGAAAAATGAGCAATTCCTAGAGATCTGAAATAATTCATCGCTCATTCATCAGTGGTCACCGAGTATGCTCTTAATGATATTTGAGTCACCGGCATCAATAATTGTGAAGCTACAAACTCTAATATTTTCCACGAGCTGTCACCAAATCCACACTGTTTCCATTGTAGTGGTGTGAACTCCAACCTTTGCCAACATGGTAAAGTACTCTATCTCATACTTGTGAAGAGGAGAGAGCCAACTAGTGCTGACCATCGGGGGAGTCCAATGAGGCAACTGTCTAGGCCACAGTTTTAAAGGGCCCATAAATTTAGTTTTTCTTTTAAGAAAAAAACATAGTGGAGATAATGACATTCTTTAAAAACTGTATGTACACTCCTTTCGTAATTACACTCATCAAAATTTTTAAATTTTTTCTAGTTTGTAAATAAACCACAATTAATGTCAAAAATATCATTTATTTAATTATATTATATTGTATTTTTATATGTACACACTACCTACACCTATTATTATTTTTTCTTTTTAAGTATTATTATTATTATTATTATTATTATTATTATTATTATTATTATTATGTTATTTAATCAATTTTATTATTATTTAAAATTTTGTGGTTCTATCACTATTGTTTCTCTTCCCTCTCTTCTTTTTTTCTTTTATGTTTTTTTTTCAACAAAATAGACTCAATTATTTGTTTATTTATTTTCCTCTTTCCTCATGTCGAGAGCTTCTCTTTCCAATTGTATGGCTGATAATTCAGATGTTGCTACAACACAAATTATTGGCCACACAATCAGTAACACAGTTGAGGTGGAGGAAACCAACACCATGTTTAATTAATGTATTTTGCAAATTAAATGTAGCAAATTTATATCTTGGAAAATTTAAGTTTGTCTTTTTGGTCATTTTGGAATTAGATTAGAGTCAAGGTCTTTATGGAATTGTTCTCGTTGTATTCATTCTAGCTATTCCAAGGAAAAGAACGATTGGAATGTGAATTAACACACGACACGGGTCAAGGTCTTCTTGTCCTTTCTATTGTCATTGAAAAATCATGTCCAACGAATAAATTTTAGATTGCCGTAACATTCGGTTCCAATACAATATTTGAAGTCAAAGTCCTTTGTTATTTCAATTAGAAGTAATTATAAGTAACCTACCTGAGGTTTACCAATTTACACTCAGAAACGACTTTATCAAATTTGACACTCACCTCTCCTGCCATTAGTATTGACCGTTACATTTAACTGTTGACTTTTTTAAAATACTAAAAAGACAAAACTACCCCTAACAACTACAATTAAAACATGGTAATAAAAAAATGAATAAAAATGCAAGAGGTTATAAAATTAAAAATCTTTAAAAAAATCCTTTAAAAAAATTGAATCTCCATTTTTGCAGATTTATCACCCAAAAAAAAAAAAGGAAATAAAAAAATTCCAGATTATCATCATCCTCATATCTCCATAGCCATCATCATCCTTCAATCTCAAAATTTCCAGATTTTTATATATAAAAAAAAATCAAAATTTTTTTTCTTTCAAGAACAAATTTCACATTATTAAGAAAAAGAAGAACAAATATGACAAAGAATCTAGTAACAAAAAAATTAAACAACCCACATATAGTGTATCCATCCAATAACAACTCTTCAACAAACAAAAACAAATACTCAACCAAATAATTAAAAAAAAAAAAAAAAAAAAAAGATGAAGATCATGAAAGTTGAAGATCCTCAACATTACATCTGAAAAGTTAAAGATCTGCTCCGGTTCGGTTTCCCTCGCATACTTTGTTCAGTGAGCTAGTGAGCAAGAACAAACTTAGATCTTTGGGAAGATTTTTCAAGAGATGCTACACGTTTAGATGCATATTTGATTGGGGCTGTTAGACGACATTGGTGAAGCTAGAGATCTCTTTCGGATTTTTTTTTTTTTTTTTGCTTTTAATTATTATTATGTTTTAATTCAATGGAAGAGATTGTGTGGACAAAGGAGTCAAGGATTTTTTTTTAAATAAAATTTTATAAATGTCCACTTTTAATTAATTTTTTTTTTAAATGAATGAGTCTCCACCATCCATCTATGTGATGGATGGTTGAGATCTATCTTCTTTTATTTTGCTTTTTGTAATACTTTTTGTGATTTTTTTTTTAATTTCTAATTTTATTAAAATAAGGATAAAGGTTAAAAAGACAATATTACCCCTTGGTTTGTCAAAAGTTAACGGTCAAACTTGGTCAAACTTTAATGTTAAGAGAGGTGAGTGTCAATTTATGATAAAGTTGTTTTTTAGTGTAAATTGGAAAACCTCAGGTAGGTTTCCAGTAATTACTTCTTACAATTATATCTGAATCACATGAAATATTTGAAAAAAATAAGATATAATTTGATGCCATTGTAATTTTACTAATATGTTACCATGAGTACAATTTTTTGTGGACATGCGCAATTATGATGCTAGTAGGAGAAAACATGTGCTATGCCTTTGATAACATCCAAACCTTTAAACCAACCAACTGGTCCAACTCAACAAAATCACTGTTGCGTAAGGGAGAGAACAAGCTTAATTCTTCATTATCTTGGAAAATTTAAGTTTGTCTTTGTCCAGGCAGACGCTAAATCAAATTAGAGTCAAGGTCTTTTTGGTTGGTGAGCTCTATAGACTGCCGTAACATTTGGTTTCAATACAATATTTGAAGTCAAAGTCTTTTATATTACTTATTAGAAATATGTTACATGATAAATTGAAAAAAAATATAAAAAAATTACATCACATGCTACCGTGTAACTGCACAAATTAAAAAAGTAAAGGATAGATATATCAAATATGAAACATTGTCCAGTGAATGAACGCTCTTACCATCTGGTCTCATTGGACGGTAGTACACCCAAATTATATTATACGATATAATATTGGTGATAACCGGTAACACAACAAGCTTTAAACGCATGGAAACTGGAAAGACATATTCGATCTTAATTGAGTGGTGCTATTGACACCTATTTAATGATCTGCCTCATTTTTAAAAATTCTTACATTTAAAAAATTTAACTTATTAATTCCAAAATGATCCTTCTTATTTCTTTTTCAAACCTCATTCACCCATGTCTACTAGACTAATACTCTCAGTATTTTTTTTTTCTTTCTTTCTATTTTTTCATTCGTTATATTTTTTTTACCAAAAAAATATTATAATCAGGTGTTCAACAAAACTCAAAGCATTCACGTACCATAACATATCAATATAAGTCTGCAAAGCACTTTCCACTTCCACAAATTGTACTAGTTAACGATATCAAAAACTTGAAACCTAAAATGGATGAAGAAAAATGAGCAATTCCTAGAGATTTGAAATAATTCATCAGTGGTCACCGGGCATGCTCTTAATGATATCTGAGTCACCGGCATCAATAATTGTGAAGCTACAAATTCTGTAATATTTTCCACGAGCAGTCACCAAATCCACATTGTTTCCATTGTAGTGGTGTGAACTCCAACCTTTGCCAACATGGCATAGTAGTATAGCACTCTATCTCATAGTTGTGAAGAGGAGAGGGCCAACTAGTGCTGGCCCTAGGGGGAGCCCAATGAGGCAACTATCTAGGCTACAGTTTTGAAGGGCCTATAAATTTAGTTTTTCTTTTAAGAAAAAAACATAGTGGAGATAATGACATTCCTTAAAAACTGTATGTCCTTTCGTAATAACACTCATCAAAATTTTTAAAATTTTTCTAGTTTGTAAATAAACCACACTTAGGGGTTGTTTGTTTTTTCCACTTAAAACTTAATGGGTCTGAATCATAATTATTAAGTTGTTTTGTTTGTTTTTTTTAAGTGGTCAAACAACTTAAAAATACCAAAAAACAACTTAAAATAAAAAGTAAAAAATCCTGACTTTTCACTTAATTGTAAATCACTGAATTGTATTAAATGCAATCCAAAATCTTTTCTTCCGATACTATCCTCCATATATAACATATCTCCAATTTCATCATAATTATATATTGTATAGAATCTTTATTTTAATATATTGCTTATTTTAAATAGCTTTAAAAAAAAAAAAAAACCATAATCACTTCTCATATTAGTGTTTAATATCAATACTTTATTATGATATTAGGGTGATGTATTTATATATTGTTTTTTTAGAGTGTTTTGTGTGAGTTTTTCTGCTGCTCCTTTTATTTTTTGAAAAAAAAAAAAAAACCTTTTCTTTTATTAGTAAAAATAAAGTTTGTTTGTAATCGAAGAAGAAAATCATGATCATATGTGTTCATATATAATTATTATTTTTGGATTGTTTTTATTATATATTATATGTATAATTGTTTAACATGGGTATAGATGTAAAATTACTTATTTTCAGACAATTTTATTTTTAAAAAACAAACATGTTGACAGTACATTCAGATGTGAGAAAAAAAAAAAAAACAAACATGTCATTCAGATTCAGGTTTCAGTCACTATTCGGTCTTCAGTAAAATTCAGGACTATTCAGTCTTCAGACAAAAAAACAAACGACCCCTTAATGTCAAAAATATCATTTATTTAATTATACTATATTGTATTGTTATATGTACACACTACCTACACCTATTATTATGTTATCTTTTTAAGTATTATTATTATTATTATTATTATTATTATTATTATTATGATGTTATTTAATCAACTTTATTATTATTTAAAATTTTGTGGTTCTATCACTATTGTTTCTCTTCCCTCTCTTTTTTTTTTTTCTTTTATGTTTTTTTTTTCAACAAAATAGACTCAATTATTTGTTTATTTATTTTCCTCTTTCCTCATGTCGAGAGCTTCTCTTTCCAATTGTATGGCTGATAATTCAGATGTTGCTACAACACAAATTATTGGCCACACAATCAGTAACACAGTTGAGGTGGAGGAAACCAACACCATGTTTAATTAATGTATTTTGCAAATTAAATGTAGCAAATTTATATCTTGGAAAATTTAAGTTTGTCTTTTTGGTCATTTTGGAATTAGATTAGAGTCAAGGTCTTTATGGAATTGTTCTCGTTGTATTCATTCTAGCTATTCCAAGGAAAAGAACGATTGGAATGTGAATTAACACACGACACGGGTCAAGGTCTTCTTGTCCTTTCTATTGTCATTGAAAAATCATGTCCAACGAATAAATTTTAGATTGCCGTAACATTCGGTTCCAATACAATATTTGAAGTCAAAGTCCTTTGTTATTTCAATTAGAAGTAATTATAAGTAACCTACCTGAGGTTTACCAATTTACATTCAGAAACGACTTTATCAAATATTGACACTCACCTCTCCTGCCATTAGTATTGACCGTTACATTTAACTGTTGACTTTTTTAAAATACTGAAAAGACAAAACTACCCCTAACAACTACAATTAAAAATGGTAATAAAAAAATGAATAAAAATACAAGAGGTTATAAAATTAAAAATCTTTAAAAAATCCTTTAAAAAAATTGGATCTCTAATTTTGCAGATTTATCACAAAAAAAAAAAAAAAAAAAAGGAAATAAAAAAATTCCAGATTATCATCATCCTCATATCTCCACAGCCATCATCATCCTTCAATCTCAAAATTTCCAGATTTTTATATATAAAAAAAAAATCAATTTTTTTTTTCTTTCAAGAACAAATTTCACATTATTAAGAAAAAGAACAAATATGACAAAGAATCTAGTAACAAAAAAATTAAACAACCCACATATAGTGTATCCATCCAATAACAACTCTTCAACAAACAAAAACAAATACTCAACCAAATAATTAAAAAAAAAAAAAAAAAAAAGATGATGATCATGAAAGTTGAAGATCCTCAACATTACATCTGGAAAGTTAAAGATATGCTCCGGTTCGGTTTCCCTCGCATACTTTGTTCAGTGAGCTAGTGAGCAAGACCAAACTTAGATCTTTGGGAAGATTTTTCAGGAGATGCTACACGTTTAGATGCATATTTGATGGGGGCTGTTAGACGACATTGGTGAAGCTAGAGATCTCTTTCGGATTTTTTTTCTTTTTGCTTTTAATTATTATTATATTTGAATTCAATGGAAGAGATTGTGTGGACAAAGGAGTCAAGGATTTTTTTTTTAAATAAAATTTTATAAATGTCCACTTTTAATTAATTTAAAAAAAAAAAAATGAATGAGTCTCCACCATCCATCTATGTGATGGATGGTTGAGATCCATCTTCTTTTATTTTGCTTTTTGTAATACTTTTTGTGATTTTTTTTTAATTTCTAATTTTATTAAAATAAGGATAAAGGTTAAAAAGACAATATTACCCCTTGGTTTGTCAAAAGTTAACGGTCAAACTTGGTCAAACTTTAATGTTAGGGGAGGTGAGTGTCAATTTATGATAAAGTTGTTTTTTAGTGTAAATTGGAAAACCTCAGATAGGTTTCCAGTAATTACTTCTTACAATTATATCTGAATCACATGAAATATTTGAAAAAAATAAGATAAAAATAGAAGTCAAACACTTTGCGTTTGATTAATAGCTCAATGAACAGCGTTTATCAGAACATTATGAAGAGTTCGCTTTTATAGGAATATCTATAAGACTATAATGCATAAGTTTATAAATTTACTTGCAAACCACACACACCTAATTACTTTACAAGCAAGCATAAATCTTTACAAGGAACCATTCCTCACTGATAGGTTCCTTTACCACAATGCTCACCTTTTGGTCTTTGAATTTTGGCCCAACAATGAAAATAAGAATCGAGAAACAATTCTTGGGCTAATATCCACCTCTGGCCCAGTATCGATGTCCAAAAAGGCCCAAATATTTATCTGAAGTTTATTTTTTATTTATATTTTATATTTCCCACCAGCAACAGTGCAACTTGAACGGGACATTGCCGGATTGAATAAACACCCTTTACCGGTATATAATATAAAGTTCAAGCTGCTGCTTCTGCAACAGATGAGATCTTCCTCAGGACAAAAACAGGATCTCCTAGAAGATGGACATACGCAATCAAGCCAAGGCTACCGCAAAAAGATAGCATTTTACCTTACATGACTTGATTGGGTATATGAATATGAATCTTATTTCACAAAAACACCGGATGTTATTGTTTTCTTACATACTTACGTAACACATTATAATGGGCTACAAGATAACACATTTTGATTTATTTAAAACCATATCGTTAACCTCTAAAGCTAAGACTCGATTGAGATCTAACCTAAATCATTCGCTTCCAGCTGCAAAATCATCAAAACTTATCATCGAGCAACTTACACAACAAACATTAGCAGCTGCGGCTTGCATTGCATTTCACCAAAATTTTACACAAATAGCTTGCATGTTCATCCTCATTCTCACCACAGTTTCTAAACTAGTATAGCACTTGGTGGATCAGCTAAATTTTCCAACTTAAATCAATCTTGACGAAAACAAAAGACCAACCAATTTCACGACACAAAATTAGAACACGTTACTTGGGCAGAGGCAGTACTAGTCAATGAAAAGTACGACGGAAAAAATAAGAATCAAGATGCTATTTCAATATCCAAAGTAATGAAACAATTAGAAAAAATAAGAATCAAGAAGCTGATCACTTGGCTAGTACATAAAGCACTTAGTTTAAAATTCACTTGGCTCAAGATGCTATTTCAATATCTAAAAGAGTTTATCAGCAACAAAAAGAGTTTGATAGACAAGTTCCGTTTCCGAGCCGACTAAAGTAGGAGGAAGAAGTGTCATGAGACAGACTAATTGAAACACCAATCCTAGTACAAAATGTTAACAGACCAACATTTGAGTTGCATATTCTAGCAACTATACCAGAAGCATATCTGCAACATGGATCATTTTCTTAAGTGCTTCAAGCACTATAACTAAGTGAACTGCAGATCAAAAAGAAAAGAATAGTCATACTTGAGGAACTGAGACTTGGCACAACTGGGATCTCCAACTATGCAAACATTAATGTCTTCTCTCAAATTGATGCCTTCATGAATCATGAGTCACCTTGTGGACACCGCCCAAGAGCATCAGCAGGATTGCTCGCTTGATATCTTGGTGGTGGAAAATAGTTGGGGCAATGCTATCAACAACTTTGTTGAAGAAATTGGGAGTATTTCTCATCCTCTGGATTTCATCCAGCTCTTCTGTCCATCAATTTTAAAAAAGTAAAGCTGTAAGACTATTACTCGTTACAATTCATAATGAGAAATCTAAAACCATACTAAGAATCAAGCAAACATCTAGGAGGAAAATGTTTTCCAAACCTTGACACATGATAGTATAACGTCGAAAAATTGTGTAATCCACGACTTATTTGTAAATCCTAATTGCAACCACATATTTACTTTGAGATGTCAAAATCAGATATCTATCATCAGGTTCTCTTTGGACAAATTGCTTCACTAGCATGGAAAAGAGATTTTATTGCAATGATCCCCAAGTAAAGAAATTATAGTAATTTTATCTCAAAAATTAGGAAATGGTATTCTTAACTGTAGATATGAAGTTGCACAAGCTAACTATAGCTAAAAAAATCTCAGACAGATATGTACTTTGCTAAAACCAGTAGAGATATTGCATGTTGAACTGTTGGAAATTTAAAAAATTTGAAAATAAAATTTTTCATATTGTAAAAATTACAGAGTTCATTGCTCTGCTTCCATAAAAACCATTTTGAAAAATATAAAACATAGAACATATTCTGATACCTCTGCTGAGATATCAGACCATCCATCCATAAAATATACATACATAAAACTCTATTAAACATTATTTTGAAAAACATCAATAACATGGCTACTGTCTTCTGTTGACAGTCAAACCATGGAACATAAAAATTCATCAATAAATTCGTTCATAAATCAAGGGTGATGCCTCTGGGTCATTCTCACCATGGCTGCTGCCACTTTGGGTCAGTCTTTACCATGGGTGTGATAGAAGCAGTGGTTCACAAGACCTCAAGTAGTTTAGTTTAATTGTTATACATCAGCTGTCAAATATTTCCTTATGTAATTAGGTTATTACTTTCCTGTTTTAAGAATTGTAATATGTATATATACGGCTATCAATCAATGAAAACGTGAGATTAACTCTTCACAATTATCAAACTCTGTTATGGTATCAGAGCTCTCTGTGTAACAACCAAAAGATCCTAAAACCCTAAACTAAAACCCTAGCCGCTTAAATACCTATTTTTTTCTCTTCAACGATGACTTCCTCTGCTACTTCCTCTGCCTCTGCCACCTCTTCTGCTGCTTCTCCTCCTGTTATTCTCTTGGGAACTAATAACACAAATCAACTCCAATCATTAATTGCTATCAACTCCACGCAAATTCCAATCAAACTCTCCAAGGGAGGAAACTATGCCACCTGGAGATCACAATTTGAAAATCTCCTCTTTGGCTATGGCCTCATGGGGTATTACGGTACCAAAGAATGTCCTCCATGAGTTCTTGCATCTCCCCCAACCAGTTCTGCTGAATCAACAACTCAGGGAACCACTCCGAACCCGGACTATCATATCTGGCTTCGCCAGGATCGATTACTCTTACATGCGATCCAAGTAACTTGCCCCGGTGCTACAAAGTCTATTGTCACTCGTTCCACCACCTCTGCTCAAGTGTGGGACAAACTCGAATCCACATATGCCAACCGATCGAATACTCGTAAACTTGGACTCTTGGACTCCCTTACGAACGTCAGTTTATCAGACAAATCTATTGCGGATTACATGCAGGGAATCAAAAACATACTAGATAATCTTGAATTAATTGGTCACTCAGTTGATGATGGTGCGGCTATCATTCACACTCTGAATGGATTAGGTCTAACTTATTTACCACTTGCTTCTGCTATTCGAGCTCGAGACTCATCGATTTCTTTCGAGGAATTATATGACAAGCTACTTGATTATGAAGCTTTTCTCAAACGAGAAGATATGAAAAAGGGTGTACCACAGATAACGGCACAGTTCAACCAGAGAAAATCTAACCGAAGGGGTCGTGGCTATCAAGGGACTTCCTCAACACACATGGGCCACAACCGATCAGGTGGCAGCGGGACAAGCAATTATCACTAAAACCAGCAGAATTTTGGATCAGCTCATACAGGTGGAAATCGCAACTACTCCCCTCACTTCTCTAGCCACAGTGGCTCATATCGGCCAAGCTGCTCTCCTCACTTCTCTCAGTAGTGGCATTCACCCACCACTACCAACCAGTCCAGGCCGGTCTGCCAACTATGTGACAAAGTGGGTCACACGGCTCACATCTGTCGATCCCGTCTATCACCTGGTTCTCCTACATGGCCTCAAGCTCATCACATGACAACTGATCAGCCGAGTCCTCCAAACAACTGGGTTCTTGACATTGGTGTCTCTCACCACATGACTTCTGATCTTCAAAACTTGTCTCTGTACTCAGAATATGGCGGCACAAAGGATATAATGGTTGGGGACGGTAAAACAATTCCTATAACTCACATTGGCTCCACTTCTCTATCTACTCCCACTAATTCCTTTCGTCTTACACATGTCTTATGTTCACCACACATCTCACAAAATTTGATTTCTGTGTCACAATTTTGCTCACACAATAACACATCTGTTGAATTTTTTCCTGACTATTTTCTTGTGAAGGATCTGACCACGGGGGCATCCTTGGTCCGCGGCCAGAATAAAAGAAACCTCTATGTGTGGCCAAAGTCGAGTCATTCAAGTCCCTCCATCTCCGGTGCTCACCAGTTTTTCGTGTCTTCTCACCACAACGTCTCCTCTCAGTCTTGGCACTACCGTCTAGGTCATCCATCCCAACCTGTCTTACAAAGGCTCATCTCGTCTCATAGTCTTCCAGTCATCAAGTCTGACACTAACGTGTCTCATTGCTCAGCTTGTCTATGTAATAAAAGTCACAAATTACCTTTTGGGGTATCAACATTGACTAGTAATAAACCTTTTGAGATTTTATTTACAGATGTTTGGGGTCCTGCTCACATTCAATCCTTTGACAAATATAAATATTATGTCATCTTTGTGGACTATTTTTCGAAATATACATGGTTGTATCCCCTCAAAAATAAATCCAATGTTCCCATTGTCTTTCAAAGGTTTAAATTGTTAGTTGAAAAATTCTTCAATACCCAAATCAAAACAGTGTATTTTGATGGTAGTGGGGAGGCTCAGTCTTTTGGTCTTGATCTACAAAACCTAGGTATCCAACACCTCAAATCTCCACCTCACACACCTGAGCATGTTGGTACTACTGAACGCAAGCATCGACATGTGGTCGAAACGGCCTTAACTCTCCTTCACCATGCTTCCATGCCACCAAAGTACTGGTCTCTGGCATTCAACACTGCGGTATACTTGATTAATTGCATGCCAACTAAGGTCCTAGGTCACCATAGTCCATACTCTCTTCTCTTTGGTACGGAACCGAATTACCGGAAACTCCATGTATTCGGATGTCTTTGCTATCCATGGTTGCGTCCATACACGTCTCATAAGTTGCAACCTCGCTCCCGCCCATGTGTCTTTGTAGGGTACTCCATTGAACATAGTGCGTACCTGTGTCTAGATCGATCCACTGGTAAAGTATTTGTCTCTCGTCATGTCATGTTTGTTGAGCAGAATTTTCCATTTTCTAACACTGCAGGTCACGCTCCACGCATGCCTCCCACACCAGTCAGTCTATTAATTGAGTCATCTCCACTCACTGAAGTTCATCAACCAAGTAATGAGTCTCACTTCTCACCAAATAACCCTTCCCAACCCGAATATACACTTCCTGATATCATATCCATACACATACCACCTGCTCCTAGCAGCTCTTCGTCCCAACCTATCTCCACCCAAACTGCTTGGCTGCCACCAGATGGCATCGCCCAACCAGCCACCACAAAAACCGACCCACTAGACCCACTCCCCACACACTAATCCACCACCAGTCCTGCTCATTTCGAGTCTGACTCACTGTCCGTTTCTCAAGCCTTTCCACCTCCGAATGTGATCCAAACTAGGTCCAAAAACCAAATTTTCAAACCAAAACCTATCTTCGACCTCCATGTCACAACACATGCTGCTCCTCTAATCGAACCAACCTCTTGGCTGCAAGCCCGTAAATTCTTAGAATGGCGTAACACCATAAGTGCGGAATATGATGCTCTGGTTAAAAATGGAACCTGGAACATGGTCCCATCTCACTCTTCTCAAAATGTGGTTGGATTTAAGTGGATTTTTCGAATTAAACGCCTCCCTGATGGTTCAATGGCCAGATACAAAGCTCGTCTTGTGGCGAAAGGTTTTCACCAACGCCCTGGCATTGACTTTACTAAAACCTTCAGTCCCGTTGTGAAACCGGTCACAGTCAGATTGATTCTAACTCTTGCTGTCTCTAACGGTTGGTCCTTGCGCCAACTCAATGTTAACAATGTTTTTTTGCAGGGTTCCCTATCTGATGATGTATACATGACATAACCGCCTGGATTTGTTGACTCTGCCCTACCACACCATGTGTGCAAGCTGCGGAAAGCTATTTATGGTCTCCGTCAGGCACCCTGTGCCTGGTATAATAAGCTGCGTTCTTTTCTTCTAGCCACCTGCTTCACCAACTCACGGTGTGATGCCTCTAGACATTCTCACCATGATCTATGAACATCAATAAAAACATTTACAAAACATCCATGAAAATATTCGTAAAATCCATTTCCATAAACATAAAAAACCATAAACATGAAAGAGAGAAACATAAGAAAACAATAGAGAAGAGTTTACAAAATATTTACTGAAAAATTACTTATTTCCATCAACCATACATCTTATTCCATTTTTCTTTCTCTCTTACAATTTACAATGCCCCAAGGGGGGTATATATACAAAATACAGAGGCAAGTGCAACCATTAGATCGCACTAACACATTGTTATCCAATGGTCGATGTGCTATAATATATTGGCACTGCCAGACCTGAACCTCTGACATAAAGAGCTGGCACAGCCGCCAACAACATCTGAGTTTTAAAAGTAAATCTAACATATTTCAAAGCAATCTAAAAAGTAAACTAAATAATACAATCAATTCAAATGAAACTAAACCATAATTAAACTATAAACCATACCATAACTCAACCATGATTAAACCATAGTTAAGTCATGACCATAAATTATTTAAAGAAAAATTTCATATTTCCAACATGAACTAACCGTGAACTGCAGCATGTCATCCTCATCAACATCCTTTTTTCTAATCATCTGATACGATTGAAGTGAGCAAATGGCTCACTGGCTGCTTTCGGAGCAGATTTAGCCACTTCAGGATCCACAAAACTGTTCAAAATTCTTAGTGTATTGCCTGCTGCTGCAGATGCCACTGTGCAACCATCTGGGCTCTGAATAAGTTGACAAGATAAAAAGATGTTATCAGAATATATTCATGAAGCCAAGTAAAATATATCAAACATGACAAGAGACTGTTTTACCTGTGCCGTAAAACGAACTCCGGAGGTATATCCAATGAGCTCCGTTGCCTTCACCATTGATGGGTACTTCCACAACGCGAGTTGATTATGAGGAAATCCAGGAGAGCTAGGCAGTTCCCTCTGATTCTAGTTCCACAGTAGAGCAGAGACTTGAGAGCTGGTATCTATAGAGTTCATGCAAGCACCGGTAAGGGTGTTCCAGAACTATATACAGCCATCAACACTTCCTTCTTCGGTTGACAACAAATTGCCCTGGAAAGGACACCAAACAAGAGTCTTGAAAGCAGCATTATGTTCTTATTTATTTTTAATTTTATATTTATAATTTGTGCTTAGTATATTAATTTATGCTTAGTAATTAGTAAATTTAATATTAATATTTATGCTTAGGTTTTATTTCTAATATTTATGCTTAATATTTTTATTCATAGAATTTTAGGTCTATATTTAATATTTACGATTTTATGTTTAGTATATTAAAAATTAATGGGATAGTTTTTACTTTTTAATTTTAATAATTACGCTTAGTATATTTAATATTTAATATTTTATGTTTAGTATATTAAATATTTATGGGATAGTTTTTACTTTTTAATTTTAATATTTATGTTTAGTATATTGAATGCAGGCCACACCAAAAAGAAAAAGAAAGCATCAAGAGAAACGAAAAAACTTCTGGCCTATGCAGTCATTACCAACTAAAGAAGAACATAACGATGGGATAGAGAACCACCAAGAATCAGCATGAAGCTCCAAAGCATGCTTAGAAAGTGCATCTACAACCTGTATCACCTCCTTGAAAATATGGGAAACCTGAAAATCTATCCGCGAGATCTGGAAGATGCAGTGCTACCACGCTTGACGAACCCTCCAAGGAATCATCTCAAAACGAGAAGAAAGAAGTTGAACCACATAAGACTCTCAAGCCAGATTCGATGCCACATATACTTCCAAGCAAAATTAATGGACAACAAAGTTGTTAGAAGCTCGGCCTCAAACGTGAAAACTTGACCAAAAGGAATAGCAAAGCAACCCTTCACAAATGCTCTACAGTTCCAAAGATACCACATCAACCACCAACCCTCGAAAAGCCCATAGTAGCACCATATGTATTCATTTGGATCCAACCAGGAGTCGAGGGTGACCAAATCACACTTTTAATCACCGGGGCTTTAGAAGGGTGACCCCGAAGACCAAATCGACAAAAAATTAAAAGGTCGTCCATACAATTACGCATACAACCAATCTCCAGTTCATTAGCCTCTGAAATTGCATACCAAACCAGAGAGAGGACTAATTTAAAGTTCACTGACTTCCCTTTAAAGATCCACTGATTACGAGCTGTCCACACCCTCCCCCCTCCCCAAATCACTGTATGGATAGCTGCCCTCCATAAAATCCTAACCTGCTCACTAAAGGAAACCGACATGGCCTGCAAGAAGATAGATTGTCTACTTTCGACAGAGACACGTCACTGGAAAGCTAAAAATATAGCCTCCTAAAGAGCAACTGCTAGGGGACAATGAAGAAAAAGATGATTTACCGATTCACTACTAACCCCACAAATACTGCAATGAGAAGTCAACTGGAACCCAGACCTACAAAGGCGATCCTTAGTAGGAAGCCTGTTCAACATAAGACGCCAGGTCAAAGTTGAGCAAGGGGGGGTAATAAAACCATACCAGACATCTCTCCACTAAACAACATGAGGAATATCACTAAAAAATTGGGAATAAGCAGCCTTACAAGAAACACGACCATCCCGAGAATTAGCCCAAACTAGAGAATCATAAACAGGAGAAATCATAATCTGATCAATACAAAAACACAGATCCGGGAAACGTGCTTGGAAGCAATCGTTAAGCACCCATCTACCCTTCTGAATAAAATCTAAGACCCTTGCCCAGAGCGGATTAGCTAAATAATTTGGAATCCCTAAAAGCTCCATAATGGGAACCCCCAGCCAATTATCACGCCAAAAGTCCCATTGAGAGTTCTCATCATTCATTAGCCCTGAGATACCTCTCCCGAAGAAATAAGAAAGCAAAACCATCAGATGTTATAAACTTCCAAGAGAATTTCACAACATCGAGTCATTCAGTAACCCAAGATCTTTCAGACCAAGACCACCATAAGAGTAAGGCCTACAACAATGATCCTAAGCGTCTCGAACTAACTTAGTCTCCTTACAAGAACCATTTCAAAAAAAGTTCATCAACTTGTGGTTAATCAACGACAATAAAGAAGAAGGCCACTTGTAAATCATTAAAGAGTGCACAAATGAACCAGTGATGACCGACTTGATCAGAGTAGCATGACCTTCCAGAGAGAGGGACTTGCCCTTTCATTTAGGGAATTAAGAAAAGATCTTAGCCGCGGTAGGCCGTAACATTGCCTTTCGAGGCTTACCCCTAAACAAAGGGACTTCCAATTAAGAGAACGGAAGTTGCCCTATCTGCATACCAACTAGAGACTGTAAACTACCAATCCGAGAATGGGAGACAAAAGATCCGAAATAAATGGAGGACTTACCCCAGTTAACCAATTAACCTGAAATATCACCATAATCCTCAAAAGCACCCATGATGTTCTTTAGATTCTTTTGAGCGCCTCTGCAAAAGATCAGAACATCAGCATAGAGCAAATGAGTTGGAGCCAAAAAACCCTTAGGGAAGAAATCGACAGAATCTGAGAAGAACACATCATCCTCGTCAATAATCTACTAAAGAAGTCTTTAGCAATACTAAACAAAAACGGAGAGAGTGGATCTTCCTGACAAACCCCTCAAGAGCAACATAAATCACCCTCTGGGACCCCATTCAAAGAATCGAAAACCTAAAAGAACGAAGAATGTCGTCTATCTGATCCACAAAAACAGAAGAAAACCTAAAAGCTTGAAACACTCTACAAAGGAAAGACCAATCCAGGGTGTCAGAAGCCTTACAGATATCAATCTTCATGGCCAAGTTACACCCCTATAACACTTTTTCTACACACAATCAGAAGCCAAAGCAATGCAATCCTTGATATGCTGGTCTCGAATGAATCAGAACTGTTGAGGAGAAATAATCCTTGACGAAACCCAAGCTAAACGATCAACCAAAATCTTCGAAGAAATTTTGAACAGAAAGTTATTAAGCACAATCAGCCGAAATTGATCAATCAAAATCGAGTCCTTCAGCTTCGGAAGAATAACAATGAAGCTGGAATTGAGACCTGAGAAAATAACTCCAGTGATGAAAAAAATACTTAACAGCGAGGACCACGTCACTACCTATGACATCCCAACATCTCTAATAAAATCTACTAGAAAACCCATCTGGCCTAGGGGCAGAAGTCCATAGCAAAGACCGCATCATGAATATCATTTGTAAATGGAATGCTAGTCAAGAAAGTGTTCTCTATGGTAGTCACCAAGGAAGGAATCACATCATCTATAATAGATAAATCTCTCCCAACTCGAGAAACTTTCGAGGAAAAGAGGTCGGAATAATAATTGATGATATGATCTCTGATGGTAGGCTAATCCTTTGAAATAACCCCATTAATTAAGAGAGTTGATATAGCGTTACGATACTGCCTGCATCTGATAGAGGCATGAAAGAAAGATGTGTTCTGATCCTCATCACGAAGCCACCTAACTCTGGGCCGATCTCTAAAAAAGCAATAATGTCTGCGTAACAACACATCCAGCTTAGAATGAACACTTGCCTCAGCCATAAAAAGATCATTTGAAAAACTCCCGTTAGACAAATCCAACTGAATAGAATGAACCTCTGTAGACTTCTCAGCAATGGCAGAATTAAGATCCCTGAAAACCTCTCAATTCCAAGTCTTGATAGCATTCTTCAAGCTCCTCAGCTTACTGATAAAAACCTGATAAGGCATACCCATAACATGAGAGCTCTAAACCATACAAACAATAGCTATAAAATCAGGATGATCTAACCACATGCTTTGAAATCGAAACGGCCTAGGACTAGAAACCTCAAAATTAGATAACCGAACCAACAACGGATAGTGATAATAACAAATACGAGGAAGAGCCACGCACAAAATTTTCCGTCGATAAGAAATGCAACCATCTTAAACCAAAACTCTATCTAATCGTCTCTCAACTCTAGTGCGGGTACTGCGACCTTTAATCCAAGTGAACCGAGCACCTTGAGAACGAATACTAGCCAAATCACAATCCTCAATCATCGACCTGAAATTAGTATATTTAATATTTATGATTTTATGTGTAGTATATTAAATATTTATGGGATAATTTTTACTTATTAATTTTAATATTTATGCTTAGTATATTTAATATTTATGATTTTATGTTTATTATATTAAATATTTATCTGATAGTTTTCACTTTTTAATCTTAATATTTATACTTAGTATTTTTATTCTTAGGTTTATATTTAATATTTATGATTTTATATGTAGTATATTAAATATTTATGGGATAATTTTTACTTTTTAAATTTTAATATTTACGCTTAGTATTTTTAATATTTATGGCTTAGTTTTTAATTTAGTATTTTTATATTTATGCATTATAGGAAATGGATCCTACTAAAATTCTTGTTTATTTTGAAGTCGGATTGAATATGGATAATGATGACATTCAAATTTTGTCTCCTGAAGCAGAAGACGGGCAAGATACTTAAGGACAAAGCAGTCCTTCCGCCTCCACACTGGGGTTAACCACATTAAGACCCATAACCAGAAAGAATAAATTTGTGGTATGGGACTATTTTGACTCGGAAGACATAACCAGCCCAGACAGTCAGTTAGAATCTAAGGCTCGTTGTAAATTTTGTAAGAGTTTCTTGACCAGTTCTAAGAAAGAAACCGGACATTTGAAAAGGCAAAGAGAATCATGCTTGCATAAGCATGGTCAGTTAGATACTACTAGATAGACACAACTACAACAGAACCCAAAGAGGTCCGTTATGACGTGTAGATATGATGATGCCAATGCTAGGAATGTTGGGGTTTTTGCCCTAAAGCTTGTAGTTTGTAAATGTGAATTGAACAAGAAATAAAAGAAGTAGTTTATTCATTCAAATTGTCTCATACATTTATAATAACATGTGTACTTAACATCCAAGATTACTGGATGTAATTTCAAACTGAGTATATGAATGTCATATATAGATGGATTCAGTTTGAAAGGAGCAATCTAAAGAGTCCGTAGATAGCAAATAAAGCTGGGTACTTTATTTGTGGTCAATCTACAGCTGCTGTCCATTCCGTAATGTACGGTGATCTTATCCTAGATCATTCATATGGAGATATGAGAATGGAGGCACCTTATATGATTTGATCATATAGGACTGGGCCATGATCTATATGAATCTCTCACCAAGATCCGTTAAAAGATGAAATTCATATATATCAACAAATGATGGCTATATATGGGTGATCTTAATCCTGAGTGTCTTATCGACTCCTTCAGGTTAGATCGTGGTTTTTGATATACCATGGGTGAGATCGGAGTTGCATTCCCGGTCAATAACTTCGTATGTTGGAATCACGGTTTGGCTTGTGGCTGGGAAGGTCTGCACACAATAGAGGAATCCACTCCTTCTTGTGAGAAGTAGATAGTAGTTCCCTTAAGGGTTGATTCGGGGCTTGAACAATATGAGCGCTCTCCTAATTCCGTAAGGAATGTAGGATTTATTGTTCATTAGAGAATCAATGGTACTTAATGGAAAGATATAATTAGAGGGGTATAACGGACATTATGACCTAGCTCTAATTATGAACTACCTGTGGAGGATTATACCATATGTAATAGTTATATCAATGGACATCAAGAGTTATTGGTTTGTGTAAAAACGTCTACAGTTGAGAGAGTGCAACTTCGGGTTTTTAGTGGAATAACACCGAAGTTAATAATCATGAAATATTAATTAAAGAGTTTAATTATTTATTTCTAAGGATTATTGGAGCTCAAAATACTGTAGGTCCATTAGGTCCCCTTGCTAGCCCGATCGATTTAGGTAACAAGGGTCACGGTTAATTAATTGGATTGTCCAATTAATTGTGTTACGAAAGTGACACGTATCTATTCGGGAATTGATTGAATAATGAGATTATTTAATTAATGAATAATGGTGATTAAATAAATTAAATAATAAGATTATTTAATTATGTTGTTAATCACTAAATGGAGGGTGTTAGTTGATAATTGATTTTGAATAAAATAAGATAATATGATTATTTTATTTTATTAAATTAAATATTTGAAATTGAATTTAAAATGTTTAAATTCAAAAATAAATGTTTAATTATTTTTTAAAAGATATGAGATATCTTTATAAAGATTTTTTATTTATTTATTTATTTATTTTCATTTTTAAATCAAATAGATTTGGTTTGTTTTTAAAGATATATGAGATATATTTTTAATTTAAAAATAACAACCGAATTATATGAGATCAACTTACACAAAAATTTAAGAGGCATCAGTTTTTTGTCTTTTAATGAGAGAAGAAAGAGAAAGAAGTGTGCGGCTAGAGACAAAATAAAAGAATTAATTTTTTTCTTTTAGACTTATTATTGCCGCACTTCACCAACAAAAGAACAAGAGTTGTCTTTTGTGTGCTCTTCTCTTCTACCTCCATTTTTGTTCCTGAGTACCGTGACGCGCCCACACGCCATTACCAATTCAGGGTCATAGCGAGGAAGATCAAGTGGTTCAAATCAGGAGCAGACTGTATTAAAGTGAAGGAGCCTCCTACGTAGGTATGAAATAGTTTTCATCTCCTTCTTATTGTTTTCGATTATTACTGTACAAATGGGTTTATTTGATGATTGCTTTTAAAAATTTTAAAACCTTTCCGCTGCGCAATCTATAACCCCAGGTACCAACAAGGAAATGCATGACACATTATATTGCACAAACCAATCAACCGATTGGTTTTGGTGACAGTCCTTTAAAAAAAAAAAAATATCAAAAAAGCATACAACCCCTAATTTATAGCTGGGTCTAGAAACACCACTAGAAGCGATTTATAAAATGTTTTAAATCCGACCGAGTCAAATTGGTTACTCAGTTAAAGTGTTTAAGTGTTTCTATTGCACTAACTTTTGATTTTTGGAATGTACGTTCCAAACAAGACTATTTATGTGTCATGAGACACTATTTAGATCCTGATTGGAAGATCCAAAAAATAATTCTTGGTTTTCGTCTCATGGATTTCGCCCATACTACTCAAAATAATTATGATGTTATTTATGAAGTTTTAAATGGTTTTAGACTAACTGAACTCATCCTTTTCCTCACATTAGATAAAGCATCATTAAACACTGCATCCATTAACTTGTTTTTAGCAAACAATGTACCTCAAGCCGGGGGTCATCTCTTCCACCAACGGTGTGCATATCACATCATAAATTTAGTAGTGAAATCAGGTTTGAAGGTTGTAAGCAGTCATATAGATCGCATCAGATATGTCATTTCTTATATTAGCGGCTCTAATCAAAGAGTGAAATTTTTTTCTAATATTGTACGACTAACGACAAACAATATAGGAGGTTCCAAACATATATTATGGTAAGGTGGAACTCCACTTATTTAATGTTGCAAAATGCTATTGATTATTCTGCTGAAATTACTGGTTATTATAATATGGAAATAGCCATAGTGTGCGGTCCAACCATATCCGAAGATGATTGGTATGCGGCAAAATTTTTTATTAAATTTTTGTTAGGTTTGTTCTAAATAAATAAATAAATATATATATATATATATGCACAACCAAAAAATCTCATATTTTCTTATTAATTGAAGAAGGGGCGGCAATATAACTGTAATAAAATAAATATTTTTATTAAATTACCAAACTACCTTTAACATTTACATCGGTGAAAATAGGTTAAAAAAAAATATTTTTCAAATAATAAATCAATTTTATTTAATAATAATAATAATATGAAACTCTAATTTTATTTAACAATTGTTTTTGTTATTTTTTTATTTAATAATATATAAATTAAATAATTATTGGAATAGTTTGTTATTCAATTTTCACTGAATTTCACTGAAATACAATATTGGATTGACAGTATTTCAATCAAAATCCCTCCGAACTGGAATGGAGAATCTAAACTCGTTAGGCCTACCATAATCTCACATTCTCACCTATGTTTTTATTTATTTTTTATTGAATAAAAAATTATAGAATTGAAATTTATTTAAAATTAATAATTTTTTAGACATTTTTAATCTAATAATATAAAAATTAAAATAAAGTATTAATTTAGTTCAGTCTCACGTTTCTTCAAATACAAGATATTATTAATTTAGTCTGGTCTAATCCAACCCAATCTCATTGAACCTCAGTTCTACCTCAATCATACCCAATCCCATAAAAGAGTCCAATCCAATAATGCGCATCAAATGAAGCTGATATGAACCTCACCAAGAGCAGTGAGACCGAAACTAATATATGGTAACGAATGATCGTTTTCTAATTCAAGTTTATAACGAAGAACAATTTAAGGACCATGACCCGTTATCTATATGGAGATAAGAATCAATGGTATCAGAAAGTTGTAGACACCACACTCAAGAATGAGAGAGAATTGTGAGTGATATGTCAGAGATTAAAGAACCAAAGAGAAAACGCTCTCAATATTAATTTCATTCAAAGTCTGAATAATAATACATTCATGCATCCCTTATATACTAAAAATATCTAAACCCTAGAAGGAAAAAGAAAGGCTAAACGCCTAACATACTAAAGCATACTAAAGGAAATAAACTACTCGGCAATTTAATTGCCTTACAATTAGGAAAGTAAAAAGAAATAAACTAGCAACTAGTTGACTTTGCTTTGGAAACAAATCAGCTATTTATTTGGGAAATAATTAAAAATAGGAAATATGCTAAAATTGGGACTCCTCCAACCATACACAAATATGCTGAAATTGGGACTCTTCCAACCATACGCGAATATGTTGAAATTGTGACTCCTCCAACCATACGCAAATATGTTGAAATTGGGACTCCTCCAACCATACGGAAATATGCTCACCACACGCCCTAACTTGTACCACGCACCAAAGTCTCTTTATTAAGCCTAATCAGTTGTCTTGATGACGTTAATTAAACCTTGGTCTTCATATGGGTCCAACTTGGACTTCAACAAATCAGAATCAGCTCATTAAGTGCTTCTTTGATCCTCTTGGCCCCTTATAAATGGCCCAATTGGAACATGTAATGGATCCTTTGGTGATGCTTCTTGATTCTTATCAGAAGCCTTATAGGAATATCTATAAGACTATAATGCATAAGATTGTAAATTTGACCGTTGCAACCTACAACCACACATACCTATAATTACTTTACAAGCAAGCATAAATCTTTACAAGGAACCATTCCTCACCAATACGCTCCTTTACCACAATGCTCACCTTTTGGTCTTTGAATTTTGGCCCAACAATGAAAATATGAATCGAGACACAATTATTGGGCTAATATCCACCTCTGGCCCAATATCGATGTCCAAAAGGGTCCAAATATTTGTTAGAAGTTTATTTTTTATTTATATTTTATATTTACCATCAACAATGGTACAACTTGAACGAGACATTGCTGAATTGATAAGTGCCCTTTATCGGTATATAATATAAAGTTCAAGTTGGCACAATAGAAGAGATCTTACTTAGGACAAAAATAGGATCTCCCACTTTAACAATGTTTCCTTTTCCTTTGGCCAGGTTATATCTGCAAACTAAGTTCTGCCCAAAGTAAACATGCAAGCAAAAAACATAATTATTATTATTATTGTAAATTTGGATAGATTTACAAATCTCTTCAAAATAAAATAAAATAAATAAAAAGCTTTTGTGGAAATCTTTCAGGATCTCTTCAAGCCTTTATTAGATGGAAGCTCCATCTCCATATATGGAAAGGAAAAAAAAACAATTAAAAAAAATGAGGAGAGATCTGGAAAGTTCCTACAACCATCTGATGGAGATCTCCATCTGAGCATCTAGCCAACTATGTTGCTGGTTTGAGTTTCAATTTTTTTGTTTTTTCCAAATTATAGAAAAATGAAGTTATTGAATGGAGTTTTTGATGGTGTTTGATTGAAGATGGATTATTTTTTTTCTAGATAAAAGTTTGAAAAATAAGAGATTGATAAACAATGGTATTAGTGATTGGTTCGTAGAAGAAGAATAAAAAAAAAATTGTTTTTATTAATTTTTTATTGAATAAAAAAACAATTAAAAATTATAAAATCTTTTGATCGTGAGATCCATTGTAAAATTTTAAAATGTTTAAGGGTAAAATTGTATTTTTAAACTCTTTAAGTAAGGTTAAGGGTAAAATGGTGAATTTATATATTCTGTCATGTTTGACCGTTAAAAAAGTCAAAGGGATCTATTTAATGTACTTTTCAAAAGTTAGGGAAAATATTGCTAAAAAAAAAAAAAACTCGTTTAAAAAATTGATCTTTCAGAAAAACTTAGGGACCCAAATGATAATAACCCTTTTTAAAAATATTACAACTAATCAACTATTACAATATACGACTGTCAAAACCAGCTAAGATCAGATAATATATATATGGTCCGAACAACTACTCTCATAAATCGAGAGAAAACTTTTTACACATGCCTGTAAAATGTGTATGGTTGAACTCAAACCCCTCTCTACCACTATAGAAGTGCACTACCATCTCTACTAAAAGGTGATGCGCTAGTTTCAGTAATGACCATTTTCCCCCTTGAATACTAAAATATTAGACATTTTACCCCATCTAGTTTAAGTAATGGCCATTTCCTCCCCTATAAACTAAAATATTAGACATTTTACCCCCTGACCGTTAGAAAGTCCGTTAGTCAACATCTTTGACCGTCAAAAAATCAATTAAATGACATTATTACCCTTAAATACATTAGTTATGCCCCCACTAATTGTTTTTAAAGAAAAAAAAACCAGAAATAAAAAAATTAAACTAATAAAAGTATTTTTTTTTAAATAATTGAAAATAAAAATTATAAAATTTAATTAAACTTTAATAAAAAAAATCATTTAAACAAAAATAAATATAAAGAATTAAATGTACAAATAAAAAATTTATTTAAAAAAAAACATTAATATAAAGAATGTAATGTAAAAATAATCAAAAATTTTAATTAATGTAAAAATAATGTGAAAAAACATTAATATATATATATAATTTTGAAATACTGAATAATTTATTTAAAAGACTTTAATATAAAGAATGAAATATAAAAATAAAAATTTAATTTACAAAACATTAATATAAAGAATGAAATGTAAAAATAATTAAAAATTTTAATTAATGTTGTAAAAATAATGTAAAAAACATTAATTTTTCTTTTTTTGAAATACTGAATTTTTTTTATTAAAGTTTAATTAAATTTATCATTTTTTTTTTCAATTATGTTTTTTTAAAAAATACTTTTATTAGTTTAATTTTTTTATTTCCAATTTTTTTTTTCTTTAAAAACAATTAGTGGTATCATTAGAGGGCATAACTAATGTGTTCAAGGGTAATAATGGCATTTAAATGATTTTTTGATGATCAAAGTTGTTGACTAACGGACTACCAAATGGTTAGTGGGTAAATAATCTAATATTTTGGTTTTCAGTGGGGAAAATAGCCATTGCTGAAACTAGAGGGGGCAAAATGTCTAATATTTTAGTTTTCAGGGGGGGAAATGACCATTACTAAAATTAGAGGGGGCAAAATGTCTAATATGTCAAACTATAGGGGGGGAAATGATTATTTCCCTTTATTTATTTGTGAGTTTTCGTTTATTTACCCAATTTATTATTCATTTGATAATTTGTATTAGACTTGTTTACCTTTTTTTTTTTTTGAATTAGTAATAGATCAAGGGAGCAAAACGGCATTTGATGTGTGTGATTGAATTGAACTATTTCATAGAATTATATAGGATTGAAGTGATATGATATGAAATTTAATTGGATTGGAATGGATCGAACGAAACTAAATTAATACTATGTTGGTAAAATATAAGATTGAACTGAATAACTAGGACAGAAGGTACTATCTTTGAACACTCACTATCACTAGCCCAAGAAGAGCCATGTGCCCTTGGTGTTTTTATTTTTTATTTTTTTAAAGCCATTTAGATAATAATAACTATTTGCAGGTAGGCTTATCACTCTAACTTGTTTTAGTAATATTACATTTTTCAACAATTATAAAATATAATACAAAAATAAAATAATTTTATTTCAATATTCAATTTAAAATTATATAAATGTAAACATTATATAGGTTAAATAAAATATTAAAAACAATTATCAAGCATTATTGGAATTTGTTACATGAATAATAATAATTTATGTAGTAAAATATTAATTTTCTATTAATTATTATTTTTAATAATATAACACAATGAATATATAATTTATAATATAATTTTTATTCTAAAAAAAATTTCAATTTATTCTTTGAAAAAAAATATTTCAATTTAATATCAAAATATTCATAAACAAAAATTACATCTTAACATTATATAACTTAGTACAATATAATGCGAAATATAACAAAACATGAGATTTTATATGAAATTTTTTTATTAGAAAATCAAAATAGGTAAAGTTGTCAAATTATAGAATGTTGGTGGGAAAAAGTTTCATTCTCATTTAATAATTAAATACAAAGGAAAAATGGCCAATTTGTATTTGTAAAAATTAGGGTCTGAGTGACCAATTTGATGTATTTATGAAAAGTAAGGGACTACGGTTGTTAAAAAACAAATACGTTAAAAATATTAATTTTTGGCTAAAGAGAGGGACTAAAATGATAATCTACACATAAATGAAAAGCCTTGTTTATTTTTCTACCGCCAACAACTTTTACACCCAAACCACTCTCATCGCCGCTCGTCTCCGGTGACTCGTCCTCCGCCACTCGTCTCCCTTCGTTTTTCCTCTGACGCTCGTACTCTACTCGCGTCGACCTCCTCTCCTGTTCTTGATTTCGTCGTTTTTCTCTCTAAAGCGACTGAGTGTTCTTTCTCCGACTCTCATCCTCCGCCGGCGGTCGACTTCCTCCTGCTCGCGTGCGCCACCGCTGCTCTGCTCTACCTCTCCAGGTATGGCCATTTTGATATCTTCATTGAAAATCAGCTTTTGATTTCTTAGATTTTTTTTTTCTCTCTTTTTATTTTATTTTTTTATTGTTCTTCGCTCTGCTCTTATACATATTCGTTGTGCTTCCAATTAACTCTTCAATATCAATATTTTTCTTAATAAAGACAGATTAAAGTATGTCCAAATGATATTGCTTATTGAGTATGCATAATTAATTAAATAAGATTAATTAAATATGGCATCTGCATCATCACAACAAAATTCAAATTGCATCATCTGTTTCCATAGAAGGCCAGAGAATTCATTTGTGTTAGTAAATAAAAACAGAATTACAGTTTCTAATAGAATTGCTGCCTGAATCACCAGTTTCGATATAGCAGATGGGAACCTGACCAAACTCTAGTCCTGAAATCCGCAGTCATCTCTAGACTCCTCCTGCTAACGCTGATTGTCCTCTGGTGAACCCTTTTTGAATCCCTATGACACTTCGGCTTCTCTGAACCCTGACTGTTTAACTGATTCTCGGTGGTGCCTCCACCGTTATTCAAACAATTATGTTGGCTCTAAAATCGAACGCTCCGTCGTTTGGGACAGCATCTACTTTGTCCGTATTGTGCAGTGTGGGTATGAATATGAGCAGACCTATGCATTCCTTCCCCTTCTTCCTGCTTGCATTTCTCTCTTGTCTCGCACATGTTTAAATATAATGCAGCATTTTGTTAACAAGTTTGCCTTTTTGAGGCAGATTGATTCATTTCTGAGGTGGGTTTGTTCATTGATTGCAGTTTTTACATTGTTTGTTGCCATTATTGGATATAGAGCTGTGTTGGGGTTGTGTGGATATGTTGTTGGCAATGTTGCATTCTTGTTTGCTGCGGTTTATTTTTACTGGTAAATTATAGAAATTTGAAAAATGGGTTCGATTTAGATTTCCTGATTAAATTAATGTCTTTTATCTTCTTTGATTCTAACAGGCTTGCAGTTGTGATGTTGAAGGATCCTGAAGCAGCTTTTCGAGCTTCAGTTTTGTTCTGCTTCAATCCAGCTTCCATATTTTGTTCTTCAATGTGATGCTCTCATTCTTTTTTTGCTTTGCCTTTTTAATTTATCTTAAAATGATGTGCAATTGAATTAATAAAGTAATGTTTTATTTCTAAAATTGCAGATATTCAGAGAGCTTATATTTTCAGTTGGGGGATTGTACTACTTAATATCTGGTGCGAAGAATATTGCTGTTCTTTGGTTATGCAAGATCTAATGGAGTGCTTAATGCTGGCTATTTTTGTTTTCAGACTATGCATCAGGCTTATGATGCTCTTTTCCTGAAAAAACGAGGTTATGTAAGTTTGTTGTTTTCTTTAATTGGCATGTTCTGTTTGTGGTTGACTAATTTTATGTGTTTGGTCAAATAAAATAAATCCATCTTTATATTCATTTTAAGTAAATGAGTGCATTAATTTTCTTCCTGAGTTTGTATTTCAAATAGAGTGTGATTGGTGCCATAAGAGTCATAAGACGCAATAATGTGCATGATCTACAAATTCCTGTAGCTTTCCTTCTAGCATAAATGACTAATTGCATCGTCTAGGTATGTAGGAAATGATATTTTTTCACAAAGGATTTACACTTTTCCTTTTGGCTGTTTTACGAGTGTGAAAACTTTTTGTATAAATGTTCTCAATATTCATTTGCAGGGAATTTTGGCCACTCCATAAACTAGTTTAGACATATTGTATTAGTTGATATTGACAAGGAATTAACATAATTTGTTTTGTAGAGCTTCAACTTCTTATGTATCACAAATTTCCCTTGATTCTGTAGAGTTGCCTTTAAATTTTCGCAAATGCATGAGACAAGATTGCTTTCTTAGTAATTACTTATTTCTATGGCAGTTGGCAATCCTGGTTCTTATAGATGGAGCATTAAGATGTACATGTATTTTTATCCCCTTTATTGCTTTTCAAGTGTATGGCTACTGCAATCTCTATCTTGGAGCATTAATGTGTATGGCTACCACATTAATTAATCTTCCAGTAACTTTATGTAATGTTAATTGCTCTAGACAAAAAGCTGTAGCTTCCAATCATATATACTTATTTATAAGATCTCATGCCGGGGAAGATAGATTACCATATCCAGATTTTTATTCCTTGTGTATAATTGCTCTATCTTATTAACCTTTTGCTTCTTCACCTCATCTTCTCCTCGAGTCTATTTGCATTCCAGTTGTTTGCTTCTTTCTTTGTCAGTGACATCCTTCATTCCTTGCCAATTTCCTGCATTTTCTACTTTCACTCTTTCTTGATTAGCCATGACTAGATCTGAGAAATTGTCAAAATTGGGTGATCAAGGAATGGTGGGGGACTCCGACGTTGAGGAACACAGGGTAAACCAGATGCGATTTTCCCTAAGAGATCCTGTGCCGTCGACTGTGAAACCAATGTGGTGGACTCGACCGCCTTGGACGGATATCGCAAGTGTTATGAAATCCCGGAGTTCATCTAGCTCATACTACTGGAGGGTAGTGCTACAGAAGTGCGGCCCACATGATAACATTCTTAATATTTCTTGGTTTGATTATGCCTAAACTCAATTTAAGTTATCAAAATGTTCAAGCCTAAACTCAATTTAAGTTTTTCTAGCACCAAGCAGAAGCATAAAATATTCTCGAATTTTGCTTTTATTTATTAATTTTCTCATGATCTAATTAACTTTTAGATTTTGACTTCACGAATTTCTTAGTAAATGTTGTCATTTACAATTTTACATTAACCTGACAACCTGTATCAATAATTTCAACGTTATTTTTCTTTCGTAAGCAAAACGAAAGATGAGATCGTTTTTGACTTGTATATTATAATATATACATTTGCTAGATAACATGTCACCAAATCGACTGGATAATCCCTAATTATATATCTTCAAGTAGATGAATTAATTATAAATTAATTACAATCTGATAAGCTTTGTATAGTCAATAGTCGATATAAGCTTTGTATAAACACAATTCTTCAAACACAAATTGAAACAAGGGAAGAGGCAGGGGATATCGATGCTTGATAAGTTGAGAACAGAAAATATTAATGACTTAAAATTTATTTTAGCAACTAATTATTGGAATCTGAAAAGAACAAAAACTTGCGATGACATTAGACAAAATTCATCATTCATGATTCATCAATCATATGTCTCCTACTAACCATCAATCTCATCAACGAAACACATTTTCTTGGTTTTTGAGTTCTGCAATGGAAATTTCATGAAAAGGTTTTGACACACGTTTCTTGTGGATGAGAAATTCTTGAGACACATGTTCCATCGTTGGTCGAGACTTCGGTCTTGAACTTAAGCATGCAAATGCTAGGGATGAAGCAGCAACAACAATATCCTGCACAATTGTTTGATCCTCAGGAGGCGAGAGACGTTTGTCTAATACATCAATGAGCATTATATTTTGATCTAATGGAAAGAGGAGTTGTCCTGGATGACTTCCCATTAATGTTTCTAGTACTACTACTCCGAAACTATAGACATCACATTTCTCTGTCACAACCATGGTGTAGGCAAGTTCTGAAAGAAAAATAGAATCGTTTAAATGTAAACATGAAATCTCTTAATTCAAAAATAATAATAATAATAATAATAATAATCCATTATATATATATAGTAACCATCGGTAGCTATCAATGATTTCGTATGAGATTTCTTGCACTTAAAAATTTTCAAGCGTATGTAATTAAAGGTTCTCGAGTATTATTTTTTTCTCAATCTTATTCATAACATTTAATTCTCATGTTTCTAGCAACTAATTAATTAAAATGTCATTGATGTTAAGTATTCCCAAAAGTAAAGATCACAAAAAAGCATAGAAGAATTATTAAGGATTTACCTGGAGCTATGTACCCATAAGTGCCTGCTAGTATCGTTCTATTGGATGAGTCCGAATGTAGAAGTCTAGCCAATCCAAAGTCACCAACAAATGCATGAAATTCTGAGTTTAGTAAAATGTTATTGCTAGAGATGTCACGATGAACAATTGTTGGAGTGCAACTATGATGCAAGTAAGACAAAGCATGTGCTATGCCTTTGATAACATTCACCCTTTTAAACCAACCAAACTCAACAGCCTCATCATTGTTGTTTAAAACATAGAACAAGCTTCCTCTCTCCATATACTCATAAATCAAAAACATACATTTTCTATGTAGACAATAACCATGAAGCTTCACGATGTTTCGATGTCTTATTTCTGAAAGTACACGAGCCTCATTTTCAAAACTCTTGATAAAAGTTGGCTCCTCAAATTCCGAATGGTGAAATTTTTTCAAAGCAACTGTTTTGCAACTTGGTAGGTGTGCTCTGTATACACTACCATAACCTCCTGTTCCGATACAATACTTGATGTCAAAATCTTCTATGGCTTCAATTATATCTTCAAATGCAATCTTGCCATCATAATTCCATATTGAGAACAAATCTCCATTCTTGGTTGCTCTTGCAATGAGTTCAGGGTTTTTAACCGTACGTTTAGAGAGAAACAAAAATCCTAAAATTATGAAGGCAAAAAATGTGATGGCAGGAAGAAATATTTTGAGGAAAGGGATGATAGAATGGGATGAATGTGATGAACGTGATGAATTTGATGAATTCGATGCACTACGCCGACCGCACAGACCTTTATTGCCTACAAATTGCTTTGGATAGTTTTTGTTTTGCAAGCTGATTGGGATTTCACCCTCTAAATTATTAAATGACAAATCAAGCATTTGTAGACTAAGATAATCGCCAATGCCTTGTGGAATGCTTCCGCTCAAACTGTTGTGGCTCAAATTCAAGTCATACAACTGTGAACAGTTTTGGATCCCTGGTGGGATAGGGCCGCTGAGTTTGTTGTCAGAAAGGTCTAGAGATTTAAGGTTGATGAGTGCACCGATTGTAATCGGTAATTGGCCAACTAGTAGGTTTGATGAAAGATTGAGCCAATAAAGTTGGGTTATTTGGGTGATCTCATGTGGAATTGAACTATTGAGTTCATTTGAATCAAGCCTTAATTCAGACAAATTGGACAAATGACCAAGAGTTGACGGTATAGCTCCACTTAAGCTATTATTACTCAGATCCAGAGACTTCAGATTGGTTAGATAACCAAGAGTTGACGGTATAGCTCCACTTAAGCTATTATTACTCAGATCCAGAGACTTCAGATTGGTTAGATAACCAATACTTGAAGGAACAGGTCCAACTAGGTGATTAGAACGCAAAGACAAAATCCTAAGATTTGTTAGATTCCAAAACACTTGCGGTGGTAGCAAACCATCAAGCTTGTTAAAATCAAGGCTTAGACTTTTCAATTTTGTTAAACTAGCTAAAGTTGTAGGGATTGTACCATTAAGCTTGTTATAAGACAGGTCCAGTTGAGGAAGATGTTTCAAATTCCCAAATTCATAAGGAATGGAACCACTGATTTGGTTATTGGACAGACCTAATGTATTCAACTTTGTTAAATGACCAAGAGATGCAGGGATTGGACCAATGAGACTGTTATAACTGAGGTCCAAACTACTCAAATTTGTTAAATGACCAAGAGATGCAGGGATTAGACCGTCAAGCTTGTTATATGACAGATCTACAACAAAAAGATGTTTCAAATTCCCAAATTCATAAGGAATGGACCCATTAATTTGGTTACCGGACAAATCTAAAGTAGTCAACCGTGTTAAGTTACCTAGAATTGAAGAAATTAAGCCAACAAGATGGTTAGAACTCAGATCCAAAATTCTCAAATTGGTTAAATGACCAAGACTTGAAGGGATTGAACCATCAAAGTTGTTAGAACTCAGATCCAAAATTCTCAAATTAGTTAAATGACCAAGACTTGAAGGGATTGGACCATAAAAGTTGTTGAAACTTAGATTTAAAAGTCTCAAATTGGTTAAATTACCTAGAGTGGAAGGGATTGAACCCTTTATACTATTTGAACTGAGGTCCATAATTTTCAACTTGGTTAAACCACCAAGAGTTGAGGGTATAGTTTCAAAAAACCAGTTACCACCCAGATGCAGCTCGACCAGATTCTTCATGCTCCCAATTTCATGAGGGATAACACCTAAGAATTCATTAAAAATTAAAATGAAAAATCTTCGGGTTATTGCATGAGGACATATATTTAGTAAGAGAAATTGCTAGATTAATATTACCTGTGAGTTGATTCCGCGAAAGGTCAAGGTAATAGAGTTTTGGAAGATCACCAACTTGTAATTGAAGGCTTCCATTAAGATGATTCCACCCGAGTTTTAGGAATTCGAGATTGGGAAAGCGGGAGGAGTTGAATTTGTTGAGCGTCCCTTCCATGCCATGATTGTTCATGTCAATACCATTTACGCTTCCTTGTACATCGCATTCAATACCAGTCCAGTTGCAGTGATCTGAAGTACTAACAGTACCACTTCTGTTCCACCAACCAGTGTTAAGAAGAGCTTCTCTTTCCAATTGTATGGCTGAAAATTCAGAAGCTGCTACAACACAAATTATAGGCCACAAAATCAGTAACACAGTTGAAGTGGAGGAAACCAACACCATGTTTAAGTTTAATTAATGTGTTTTGCTTGATTCTGCAAATTAGGAAAATTTGTAGGAAAATTTAAGTTTGACTTGGTCAAGGTAGATGTGACACCGTATACTTTTCTTTCTTTCACTGTGAAAATAACATTTATCTGTTTTTATTTATCAAAATGCCACTACATTGTAAAAGATAAATTTACAAAATTGCCCTCAAACAAAAATGCGTCATACAAAAATGCCACTTTATTGTCTTAGGTTTCCTTGGAAGTTTATAATTAAAAACCAAGAACCAAAAATGAATATTGAATTCCAATCAAACCATTAAAGAAAAAAAAAAAAAAAAAAAACACTAGAACTTCAATAAGATCTAACAAAGAAAATTCGACAAGAAAATTTAAATAAATGGAAAATAAAAAAAAAGTAAAAAAAATAAATAAATAAAGGAGGAGGCAGAAATGTAAATACAGTGTCGCCAGTCACAACCCAGCACGGCAGCACCACTCCCTCTCTTCCAACCTTGATCCATCCCTTGACAGTAGTTCTTGAAACAGAGGCGGTTCCAACAACCAAATCCATACACAAATCAAACCCTATGATCAAATTAATTAACCAAATCACAATCTCAAATCAATTAACCAAAACCAAACACCCTATCAATTTAGCCCTCCTTTCTCTCTCTCCCCGCCATAATTAGAATATCTGCACTCCCCAAAACAAAACTCATATATGTATTTTTTTCATCACAATCATCTCTTATCTCTCCATCTTTTTCTGATAATTGTCTTTTGTCATCAACTCTTCCAGAGATGCAGAACCGAAGATGTATTTTTTGAGTTAGGATAAAAATAAAATGACAGTTGATGTAAATAAGATGAAAACATTATTGTATATAAATATTAAAAAAGAAAAAGTAAAAATTGACAGATGTCACAACCATATGACGCCCTTGTTCTCATTGTAATTTATTATACTAGCTGTTTCCTTTGGAATGTGAATTACCACACGAGTAAAGGTCTTCTTGTCCTTTCTAATTAATGTCATTGAAAAATCATGTCCAACCAATAATTTTAATTTTTCTTATCATTTATGCAAAAACATTTTATCATAATGTAGATGGTTTAGATATAATAGTATTTATACTAGAGAAAGAAAGCCTCTTTATGTGTAATTGAGTTTTTTTATAGCAAAGGTTTTAATGAGATATATTCAGTATATGATGGCTATTCAAAGGGAAGGCTCATCAATACATAGAATTAAATGTCATCTTTTTATCTTCCCGAAAGCCATAAGCTTTATCATCATAATTTATTATATTGTAATTTATGTCCACGTAATGTAATTTACTAATTTGTAGTTATGAGATTATATAAAGAACTCAACAAGCTTACTAACCGGTAACACAACAAGCTTTAAACGCATGGAAACTGGAAAGACATATTCGATCTTAATTGAGTGGTGCTATTGGCACCCATTTAATGATCTGCCTCATTTTTTAAAATTCTTACATTTACAAAATTTAACTTATTAATTTCCAAAATGATCCTTCTTATTTCTTTTTCAAACCTCATTCACCCATGTCTACTAGACTAATACTCTCAGTATTTTTTTTTTTTTTTAAGTCTTGTACCTTATATTTTACACATCTCCCATCTGACATTTTTTTTATTTATTTATTTTTTTTTTTTACTTCATATCTTTTACTGGCGCTTCAGATCTTCAACAAAACTCAAAGCATTCACGTACTATAACATATCAATATAAGTCTACAAAGCACTTTCCACTTCCACAAATTGTACTAGTTAACGATATCAAAAACTTGAAACCTAAAATGGATGAAGAAAAATGAGCAATTCCTAGAGATTTGAAATAATTCATCAGTGGTCACCGGGCATGCTCTTAATGATATCTGAGTCACTGGCATCAATAATTGTGAAGCTACAAATTCCGTAATATTTTCCACAAGCAGTTACCAAATCCACATTGTTTCCATTGTAGTGGTGTGAACTCCAACCTTTGCCAACATGGCATAGTAATCTATCTCATACTTGTGAAGAGGAGAGGGCCAGCACGGGGGAGCCCAATGAGGCAACTGTCTAGGCCCCAGTTTTAAAGGGTCCATAAATTTAGTTTTTCTTTTAAGAAAAAATATAGTTGAGATAATAACATTCTTTAAAAACTGTATGTACACTCCTTTCGTAATCACACTCATCAAAATTTTTAAAATTTTTCTAGTTTGTAAATAAACCACACTTAATGTCAAAAATATCATTTATTTAATTATACAATAATGTATTGTTATATGTACACACTACATACACCTATTATTATGTTTTATTTTTAAGTATTATTATTATTATTATTATTATTATGTTATTTAATCAACTTTATTATTATTTAAAATTTTGTGGTTCTATCACTATTGTTTCTCTTCCCTCTCTTCTTTTTTTTCTTTTATGTTTTTTTTCAACAAAATAGACTCATTATTTGTTTATTTATTTTCCTCTTTCCTCATGTCGAGACTCGAGAGCTTCTCTTTCCAATTGTATGGCTGATAATTCAGATGTTGCTACAACACAAATTATTGGCCACACAGTTGAAGTGGAGGAAACCAACACCATGTTTAATTAATGTATTTTGCTTGATTCTGCAAATTAAATGTAGCAAATTTATGTCTTGGAAAATTTAAGTTTGTCTTTTTGGTCATTTTGGAATTAGATTAGAGTCAAGGTCTTTATGGAATTGTTCTCATTGTAATTCATTCTAGCTATTCCAAGGAAAAGAACGATTGGAATGTGAATTAACACACGACACGGGTCAAGGTCTTCTTGTCCTTCCTATTGTCATTGAAAAATCCGTCCAACGAATAAATTTTAGATTGCCGTAACATTCGGTTCCAATAAAATATTTGAAGTCAAAGTCCTTTGTTATTTCAATTAGAAGTAATTATAAGTAACCTACCTGAGGTTTACCAATTTACACTCAGAAACAACTTTATCAAATATTGACACTCACCTCTCCTGTCATTAGTATTGACCGTTACATTTAACTGTTGACTTTTTTAAAATACTGAAAAGACAAAACTACCCCTAACGACTACAATTAAAAAATGGTAATAAAAAAATGAATAAAAATGCAAGAGGTTCTAAAATTAAAAATCTTTAAAAAATCCTTTAAAAAAATTGGATCTCCATCTTTGCAGATTTATCACAAAAAAAAAAAAAGGAAACAAAAAAATTCCAGATTATCATCATCCTCATATCTCCACAGCCATCATCATCCTTCAATCTCAAAATTTCCAGATTTTTATATATAAAAAAAAATCAAAAATTTTTTTCTTTCAAGAACAAATTTCACATTATTAAGAAAAAAAAGAACAAATATGACAAAGAATCTAGTAACAAAAAAATTAAACAACCCACATATAGTGTATCCATCCAATAACAACTCTTCAACAAACAAAAACAAATACTCGACCAAATAATTAAAAAAAAAAAAAAAGATGAAGATCATGAAAGTTGAAGATCCTCAACATTACATCTGGAAAGTTAAAGATCTGCTCCGGTTCGGTTTCCCTTGCATACTTTGTTCAGTGAGCTAGTGAGCAAGACCAAACTTAGATCTTTGGGAAGATTTTTCAGGAGATGCTACACGTTTAGATGCATATTTGATGGGGGCTGTTAGACGACATTGGTGAAGCTAGAGATCTCTTTCGGATTTTTTTATTTTTTATTTTTGCTTTTAATTATTATTATGTTTTAATTCAATGGAAGAGATTGTGTGGACAAAGGAGTCAAGGATTTTTTTTTTAAATAAAATTTTATAAATGTACACTTTTAATTAATTGTTTTTAAAAAAAATGAATGAGTCTCCACCATCCATCTATGTGATGGATGGTTGAGATCCATCTTCTTTTATTTTGCTTTTTGTAATACTTTTTGTGATTTTTTTTTAATTTCTAATTTTATTAAAATAAGGATAAAGGTTAAAAAGACAATATTACCCCTTGGTTTGTCAAAAGTTAACGGTCAAACTTGGTCAAAATTTAATGTTAGGGGAGGTGAGTGTCAATTTATGATAAAGTTGTTTTTTAGTGTAAATTGGAAAACCTCAGGTAGGTTTCCAGTAATTACTTCTTACAATTATATCTGAATCACATGAAATATTTGAAAAATATAAGATAAAAACAGAAGTCAAACACTTTGCGTTTGATTAATAGCTCAATGAACAACGTTTATCAGAACATTATGAAGAGTTCGCTTTTATAGGAATATCTATAAGACTATAATGCATAAGTTTATAAATTTACTTGCAAACCACACACACCTAATTACTTTACAAGCAAGCATAAATCTTTACAAGGAACCATTCCTCACTGATAGGTTCCTTTACCACAATGCTCACCTTTTGGTCTTTGAATTTTGGCCCAACAATGAAAATAAGAATCGAGAAACAATTCTTGGGCTAATATCCACCTCTGGCCCAGTATTGATGTCCAAAAAGGCCCAAATATTTATCTGAAGTTTATTTTTTATTTATATTTTATATTTCCCACCAACAACAGTGCAACTTGAACGGGACATTGTCGGATTGAATGAGCACCCTTTACCGGTATATACCGGTATATAATATGAAGTTCAAGCTGTTGCTTCTGCAACAGAGGAGATCTTCCTCAGGACAAAAACAGGATCTCCTGGAAGATGGACATACGCAATCAAGCCAAGGCTACCGCAAAAAGATAGCATTTCACCTTACATGACTTGATTGGGTATATGAATATGAATCTTATTTCACAAAAACACCGGATGTTATTGTTTTCTTACATACTTACGTAACACATTATAATGGGCTACAAGATAACACATTTTGATTTATTTAAAACCATATCGTTAACCTCTGAAGCTAAGACTCAATTGAGATCTAACCTTAGGGGTGGGCACTTTCAGGCCGACCCGACCCGAACCGACCCGAAAACAGCGGTTTGGGTCGGGTTTGATGTTGAAAATAAACTACTTCGGGTTAAAAATCAAAAACCCGAAAATATATTGAGTTGGGTTGGTTTTTTGGGTTAACCCGAAACCCGACCCGATATTCTTATGTATAAAAAAAAAAAAATCATCAACAACTATCAGTTCTCTTTTGCAAGTTGCAACCCTAACTCTCTAGTTCACAGTAGTGTCTTCTTTGAAATCTGACGCTCTCTCTACTTCGTTTCTTCGAAATCGTTCCACACCGGCGCTGATCTTCGCTCTCCATGGCTGTGCTTCTATTTTGACTTCCAAGCCATTGTCATCCAACCACCGTCTCTCTTTTAAGGTTTACGTTTCTCTTTCTCTCAGTATTGCGCTATTGCCTTTTCTCTGTGATATGGATCAGTGCTATCTTTTGAAGATAATAGATAGATTTGAGAGAGCCTGGGACCGTGCACTTCTATTATGTTGTTGTCTGATTTGCCTAGTTTTCGCATGAAAGATTGTTTTTTTCTTTTCTTTTTTCTGGGTTATTGGTTATTAATTTATTATTGTTGGGTTTTTGTGGGATTTGTGTGGTTTGAGGTTTAATGGGTTCTTGATTGGTTGTCCAGTATTTTTGAATCTGAGTGGTTTTGTTGAGTACTTGATGTTTAAGGAATACTGCTTTTCTAATTCTATGGTTAATTACTTTTTAATGGGAGTTTGAAGAGCAAAGGATTCCAGTTCTCCGTATGCATTTGAATGGTTACAGGGTGTTGTTTTGATTTATTTCCTCTATTTTAGTCTTTGCTCTGTTTTCATTTTAATAATAATAATAATAAAAATATCTTGTTAATAGAAGAAATTATTTTCTTTATATTCAATAAATAGCTAGAATGGAAAATAAGGAAGGCCAGTAGTCTTCCTTCCATTTTCTGGTCTTCGAGTGGGTGGCTGCTGCGCTTTTGTTGGGGTTTTCTCTTGCTGCGTTTTTTTATATTTGCTGGAGTGGTGGTGAGGATGGCTTTTTTGGTTTTGTTGCTGTTTTTGTGGGCTTTGGTGTTTTGGTTAGCTTTGGCCAGTTTCGGTGGTTTTTTGTTTTCGTTCTTGATTTATGTCTTGCTTTGTAGGGAGCTGCTGGTTGTGAGGAGTGTGATTGATGGTTTTGTTGTTTGTCTTCTGTGTTGTGGTCTTGTGTGGTTTTGTGTTTTGTTGTTTTCCTTTTCGTCTGCGGTGCCCTTGTCAAATTTCAACAACAGGAGTGTTGTGGGTTGTGCAGACCCTGTCGCGGTATTTTGATGTGTTTTTGGCTCGTGTACTTTCGTTTCCCTCTATTTTGGTGTTTCGTGGCTTTTGGCCTTTGAATAAAATGTGCTTTTCAAAAAAAAAAAAAAAGAAGATATTTTTATAACAATTTTCTCCAATTTGATAACCCAGCTTGTTTTTGAGTTCACTATATGGCACTTGATCACTTATCGTGTGTTTTATTTATTTTTTTGTAGATGGATCATGGATGATGAGACATTGGCTTCCTCTTCTGCTGTTTCCTACTTGCTATTTAGTGGCTTTAATAATATGTGCTCTTGAAAAAAAAGAAAAAAAAAAGAAAGATATTTGATGGAATATTTATAATTTATACTGTTATGTGATGTAATTTGTTGTAATTGATAGACGTGATATTTAATATTTCTATTGACGTGTGATGTAATTCGTACGGAATTGATTTTTTTTACGTAAGTCTAACCCGATCAACCCAACCCAACCCAACCCCCCAACCCAACCCGACAAATATTGAGTTGGGTTGGGTTGGGTTGAAAATAATGTTAGGTTGGGTTGGGTTGAATTTCTCCAACCCGAAATACGATCGAGTTGGAAAAATTCCAACCCAACCCAACCCGAACCCGAAAATGCCCACCCCTATCTAACCTAAATCATTCGCTTCCAGCTGCAAAATCATCAAAACTTATCATCGAGCAACTTACACAACAAACATTAGTAGCTGTGGCTTGCATTGCATTTCACCAAAATTTTACACAAATAGCTTGCATGTTCATCCTCATTCTCACCACAGTTTCTAAACTAGTATAGCACTTGGTGGATCAGCTAAATTTTCCAACTTAAATCAATCTTGACGAAAACAAAAGACCAACCAATTTCACGACACAAAATTAGAACACGTTACTTGGGCAGAGGCAGTACTAGTCAATGAAAACTATGACGGAAAAAATAAGAATCAAGATGCTATTTCAATATCCAAAGTAATGAAACAATTAGAAAAAATAAGAATCAAGAAGTTGATCACGTGGCTAGTACATAAAGCACTTAGTTTAAAATTCACTTGGCTCAAGATGCTATTTCAATATCTAAAAGAGTTTATCAGCAACAAAAAGAGTTTGATAGACAAGTTCCGTTTCCGAGCCGACTAAAGTAGGAGGAAGAAGTGTCATGAGACAGACTAATTGAAACACCAATCCTAGTACAAAATGTTAACAGACCAACATTTGAGTTGCATATTCTAGCAACTATACTAGAAGCATATCTACAAAATGGATCATTTTCTTAAGTGCTTCAAGCACTATAACTAAGTGAACTGCAGATCAAAAAGAAAAGAATAGTCATACTTGAGGAACTGAGACTTGGCACAACTGGGATCTCCAACTATGCAAACATTAATGTCTTCTCTCAAATTGATGCCTTCATGAATCATGAGTCACCTTGTGGACACCACCCAAGAGCATCAGCAGGATTGCTTGCTTGATATCTTGGTGGTGGAAAATAGTTGGGGTAATGCTATCAACAACTTTGTTGAAGAAATTGGGAGTATTTCTCATCCTCTGGATTTCATCCAGCTCTTATGTCCATCAATTTTAAAAAAGTAAAGCTGTAAGACTATTACTCGTTACAATTCATAATGAGAAATCTAAAACCATACTAAGAATCAAGCAAACATCTAGGAGGAAAATGTTTTCCAAACCTTGACACATGATAGTATAACGTCAAAAAATTGTGTAATCCATGACTTATTTGTAAATCCTAATTGCAACCGCATATTTACTTTGAGATGTCAAAATCAGATATCTGTCATCAGGTTCTCTTTGGACAAATTGCTTCACTAGCATGGAAAAGAGATTTTATAGCAATGATCCCCAAGTAAAGAAATTATAGTAATTTTATCTCAAAAATTAGGAAATGGTATTCTTAACTGTAGATATGAAGTTGCACAATCTAACTATAGCTAAAACAATCTCAGGCAGATATGTACTTTGCTAAAACCAGTAGAGATATTGCATGTTGAACTGTTGGAAATTTTTAAAAATTTAAAATAAAATTTTTCATATTGTAAAAATTACAGAGTTCATTGCTCTGTTTCCATAAAAACCATTTTGAAAAATATAAAACATAAAACATATTCTGATACCTCTGCTGAGATATCAGACCATCCATCCATAAAATATACATACATAAAACTCTATTAAACATTATTTTGAAAAACATCAATAACATGGTTACTGTCTTCTGTTGACAGTCAAACCATGGAACATAAAAATTCATCAATAAATTTGTTCATAAATCAAGGGTGATGCCTCTGGGTCATTCTCACCATGGCTGCTGCCACTTTGGGTCAATCTTTACCATGGGTGTGATAGAAGCAGTGGTTCACAAGACCTCAAGTAGTTTAGTTTAATTGTTATACATCAGCTGTCAAATATTTCCTTATGTCATTAGGTTATTACTTTCCTGTTTTAAGAATTGTAATGTGTATATATACTGCTATCAATCAATGAAAACGTGAGATTAACTCTTCACAATTATCAAACTCTATTATGGTATCAGAGCTCTCTGTGTAACAACCAAAAGATCCTAAAACCCTAAACTAAAACCCTAGCCGCTTGAATACCTATTTTTTTCTCTTCAACGATGACTTCCTCTGCTACTTCCTCTGCCTCTGCCACCTCTTCTGCCGCTTCTCCTCCTGTTATTCTCTTGGGAACTAATAACACAAATCAACTCCAATCATTAATTTTTATCAACTCCACGCAAATTCCAATCAAACTCTCCAAGGGAGGAAACTATGCTGCCTAGAGATCACAATTTGAAAATCTCCTCTTTGGCTATGGCCTCATGGGGTATCTGGACGATACCAAAGAATGTCCTCCAGAAGTTCTTGCATCTCCCCCAACCAGTTATGTGGAATCAACAACTTAGGGAACCACTCCGAACCTGGACTATCATATTTGGCTTCGCCAGGATCGATTACTCTTACATGTGATCCAAGTAACTTGCACCGGTGCTGCACAGTCTATTGTCACTCGTTCCACCACTTCTGCTCAAGCGTGGGACAAACTCGAATCCACATATGCCAACCGATCGAATACTCGTAAACTTGGACTCTTGGACTCCCTTACGAACGTCAGTTTATCAGACAAATCTGTTGCAGATTACATGCAGGGAATCAAAAACATACGAGATAATCTTGAATTAATTGGTCACTCAGTTGATGATGGTGCGGCTGTCATTCACACTCTGAATGGATTGGGTCCAACTTATTTACCACTTGCTTCTGCTATTCGAGCTCGAGACTCATCGATTTCTTTCGAGGAATTATATGACAAGCTACTTGATTATGAAGCTTTTCCTAAACGAGAAGATATGAAAAAGGGTGTACCACAGATAACGGCACAGTTCAACCAGAGAACATCTAACCGAAGGGGTCGTGGCTATTGATCGGTCATTTATTGTATATATTTTTAATCCCCATTCCTCCAATCAATTGCTTGCTACTTGAGCCTTTTAGCGCTTTAATGGGTGTGTTTGAGTGTTTTCAGGTTATTGGACCAGATTGATATATTTGAAGAAATTCAGATAAAAAGTGTTATTTTGAAGTAGTTAAGGGTCTTTTCTAAAGTTGAGCAAAAAGCGCTCTCATACCGCTGCTATTTTCAGAGAGAGAGGCGTCGCAGCGTTTATCGGACAGAGGAGACCGCTGTGCAAAGCGCCCCCCTACCGCTGCCAAAGTGGCAGCGTTTTCAATTTGTAGAAAACCGCTGCCACTGTTGGGGTTTTTGCCCTAAAGCTTGTAGTTTGTAAATGTGAATTGAACAAGAAATAAAAGAAGTAGTTTATTCATTCAAATTGTCTCATACATTTATAATAACATGTGTACTTAACATCCAAGATTGCCGGATGTAATTTCAAAATGAGTATATGAATGTCATATATAGATGGATTCAGTTTGAAAGGAGCAATCTAAATAGTCCGTAGATAGCAAATAAAGCTGGGTACTTTATTTGTGGTCAATCTACAGCTGCTGTCCATTCCGTAATGTACGGTGATCTTATCCTAGATCATTCATATGGAGATATGAGAATGGAGGCACCTTATATGATTTGATCATATAGGACTGGGCCATGATCTATATGAATCTCTCACCAAGATCCGTTAAAAGATGAAATTCATATATATCAACAAATGATGGTTATATATGGGTGATCTTAATCCTGAGTGTCTTATCGACTCCTTCAGGTTAGATCGTGGTTTTTGATATACCATGGGTGAGATCGGAGTTGCATTCCCGGTCAATAACTTCGTATGTTGGAATCGCGGTTTGGCTTGTGGCTGGGAAGGTCTGCACACAATAGAGGAATCCACTCCTTCTTGTGAGAAGTAGATAGTAGTTCCCTTAAGGGTTAATTCGGGGATTGAACAATATGAGCGCTCTCCTAATTCCGTAAGGAATGTAGGATTTATTGTTCATTAGAGAATCAATGATACTTAATGGAAAGATATAATTAGAGGGGTATAACGGACATTATGACCTAGCTCTAATTATGAACTACCTGTGGAGGATTATACCATATGTAATAGCTATATCAATGGACATCAAGAGTTATTGGTTTGTGTAAAAACGTCTACAGTTGAGAGAGTGCAACTTCGGGTTTTTAGTGGAATAACACCGAAGTTAATAATCATGAAATATTAATTAAAGAGTTTAATTATTTATTTCTAAGGATTATTGGAGCTCAAAATACTGTAGGTCCATTAGGTCCCCTTGCTAGCCCGATCGATTTAGGTAACAAGGGGCACGGTTAATTAATTGGATTGTCCAATTAATTGTGTTACAAAAGTGACACGTGTCTATTCGGGAATTAATTGAATAATGTGATTATTCAATTAATGAATATTAATGATTATGTTAATTAAATAATTAGATTATTTAATTGTGTAATTAATCATTAGATAGGAGGGTGTTAAAGAGAGATCATCGGTTAGTTTTATAACATATATATTTGATATATATGGTATAACAAAACTGATGCATTGATTGAAGAATAAAAGAAAATTGATGCATTAATGGTATAATAAAAGAAACCTGATGCATTAGTTACAACAATCAGGTGAAGAGAGAAATAGGGGCGGCAAGAGGAAACATAAAATGAAGAAAAGAAAAGAAAAATAAAAACGGGGCTTATTATTTTTTTTGAGAATTTTTTGTTGCCGCACTTCACCAACAAAAGAACAAGAGTTGTCTTTTGTGTGCTTTTCTCTTCTACCTCCATTTTTGTTCCTGAGTACCGTGATGCGCCCACACGCCATTACCAATTCAGGGTCATAGCGAGGAAGATCAAGTGGTTCAAATCAGGAGCAGACCGTATTAAAGTGAAGGAGCCTCCTACGTAGGTATGAAATAGTTTTCATCTCCTTCTTATTGTTTTCGATTATTACTGTACAAATGGGTTTATTTGATGATTGCTTTTAAAAATTTTAAAACCTTTCCGCTGCGCTATCTGTAACCCCAGGTACCAACAATTGGTATCAGAGCCAATTTTTGTACAGTATAATCGAATTCGATTGCTCCTGATTGCATGTGTGAATGTGTAGGCACAAATTTAACGAATGTATGATGTTTTTGATTAAATTGTTTTATTTAAAAACATGGTTGATCGTAATTTTTTATGGTGTTGTGGATTTAGAGTGTTTCTGGGTTGTATAATGTTTTTATATTTATTTTTTATTTTTTTTTATTTACTGTTTATTGTATAAATTTTTTTTTTTTTTTTTGATATAATCAAATGAAGACCTGGTATACACGAAGATCCACTTTAGTCAAAGAAGGGTGAGGCGCATATTGACTTGCGCGATTGTGCATACCCACGCACATCGTTTTGCAAGACTATGCATGTTGCTTTGTGCAACATTGCTGGTTGGTATGCAAGCGAGGTGTGTCCCGGTTGCACAGTTTCGTTGGCAAGTGTTGCCTAGTGCGTTCCATGCATATTTCTTTTTTTTGGATTCATGAGATGAATCTGTGTGACCCGAAGATACTGGAAGACTCAGAAATTACAAGAAGACCAAGGAATGCCTTGGGAATATTTTTGTAATTAGATTTCAATTTTTTTTAGGTCAAATAATCCACAACACTCGGTCAACTCATGTATGTGTTTTATTATTTGATGAATAAGCATTGTCATGCATACACGTGTTTTAAATTAGTTGTGCCTACACATAAATATATGGTGATATATCATACATGCATGTTAGCCTATTTTATTATGTGTTTTAGTTTTAATGTGATTAAAATGGGCTATACACATAAATGGCTATAAATTAATGGGATTAGTTTTAGGAGTAAAAACTTGGTAATTCTCATTAATCACTAATCTAATTATTAAAGAGTTTAATTACTTAGATTAGTAGGGTCCTTTAATATTTATTAGGATTAATTTGATTAAGCCCCTAATAATAATTGGACCCAATAATGTGTTTAGTTTTAATAGTTAAAACTTGGTAAATACATTTTTTTTTATAATTCTAGTCTTAGTAAATAATTTACATAGATTAGAATTTTCACTAATGAACTAGATTTTTAAGAGTTAAAAATCAAATTAGTTTATTAGTTATTGGAATAGGATTCTAAGAATTTGTGATTAATGCACTTGACGCTTAGATTGAAATTAGCCGTTTAATCTAGTTTTTTCTAGGTGCATTAATATTAATAGAAAACCCTTATTATAAAATAGTGAGTGGGAGAGGGATATATGACATTATATCCCACGGTCTCCATCATTAGTTCAACACCGTAAAATTCGAGTGGGGCCTCGTGACGGCTTTGTTTTCGTCCTCCCTAAGGAGGGTTTCCATAAGAATCAATATCAAGGTTGACTTCCTAACGGATAGGATTGCTGAGGGGATTTCGGGATTGACCGACCCTAAGGCGGCAATTCTCGAGTTAAGCTCATGAGATCTGAAATGATGGGTTACGCTCACAAGGTTTTAATTAAATTGGTTAATTATAAACCTGACTGAAATATACGATGGTTGAATGTTAGAGGAATAAGAGTTATTCTGGTATAACATTTGATTGAGAATGTCTCGATTCAACATGCAAGAATTTGACTGACCCTAAGGCAGCATTTGCTTGTGGTATGTTGGATTGTCGTGGCGTAGTAACACTTTTTAGGGTTGTTCTTGTTCATTAAACATTTTCATGCATCATGTTTAATTTTATGCCGAACATTCGCACATGTTTTGAATGTATGAATGAATGAATTCTTTATTTATGTTTTTTCAGCCATGTCAACTGCACTATTACAAATCATAACCAATGACAAATTAACTGGTGATAACTACACTAAATGGAAACACAATATCAATGCAATTTTGGTCACCAAGGACCTTAAGTTTGTGCTTACGGAGGAATGTCCTCCAATGCTTGCTGCCAATGCTGCACGAACTGTTCGTGAGGCATATGAGAAATGGGTCTCATCAGATGAGAAAGCCCGAACATATCTGTTAGCAAGTATGACAGACATGCTTGTCACTAAGCACGAAGCAATGGGTACTGCATTTGACATAATGGAGTCATTGCAGGCTATGTTCGGGCAACCCTCTGAGCAAAAGCGGCACGAAGCTGTTCGTTCCGCTATGCTCGCTCGTATGAAGGATGGTGCATCAGTTCGGGAATATGTCCTGAACATGATGTCCTACTTCAACACGGCAGAAATCAATGGCGGGGCCATTGATGAACCCAGTCAGGTGAGCATCATACTGACGACTCTTCCGAAGAGTTTCGATCAGTTCAAGAGCAACTATGGGATGAACAAGCTTAAGTTCAGTCTCACACAGTTGCTCAATGAGCTCACTACCTTTGAGTCCTTGACTAAGGACAGCAAGGGCAGGACCGGTGAGGCAAATGTTGCCGAACCATCTTCCTCCAATAACAAAAAGAGGAAGAGGTCTGCTGGGAAGGCGAAGGGTAAGCCCAAACCCAAGAAAGCCCAGAGCAAAAAGAAAGGCGCCTCCATCGACAAGAGCAAAGGAAAATGTTTCCATTGCGACAAAGTCGGGCACTGGAAGAGGAACTGTCCTCAATATCTGGAGGAGGTAGCCAAGAAGAAGAAAACGAAAGGTAAATATGATTTACTTGTTCTTAAATCGTGTTTAGTGGAAAATGATTCTTCACCTTGGATAGTTGATTCGGGGGCCACTAACCATGTTTGTTCTTCTTTGCAGTGGACTGATTCTTGGACACAACTTGAGGAGGAAGCTTTCTCTATGCGTGTGGGGTCAGGGGATGTCGTGTCGGCACGAGCAGTGGGCGTAATTAGATTGCGTTTTTGTAATAATAATTTCATATTGTTGGACAATGTTTTTTTCATTCCTGGATTTACACGGAATTTAATTTCCGTTTCTAAATTGTTAGAACAATTATATTCTGTTTCTTTTGATAATAAATCAGTTATTATTGCAAAGAATGGTCTGAATATTTGTTCAGGAATTAATGAAAACAATTTATATGTGTTAAGACCGTTAATACATACAACACTGCTCAACACCGAAATATTTAAGGTTGAAAAACCAAAAACTAAACGACAAAAGATTTCTCCAGAAAACGAAACGTATTTATGGCATCTAAGACTTGGCCATATCAACCTTGACCGGATAGATAGACTAGTGAAAAGCGGACCTTTAAGTGAGTTAAAGGTTGACACCTTACCTGTCTGCGAATCCTGTTTAGAAGGTAAAATGACCAAGAGACCTTTTACTGGAAAAGGGCTGAGAGCTAAAGAATCATTAGAGCTTATACATTCAGACGTCTGTGGACCGATGAATGTTAAAGCAAGGGGTAGTTATGAGTATTATGTCACCTTTATAGATGACTACTCAAGATACAGATATGTCTACCTAATGCAACGAAAGTCAGAAACTTTTGAAAAGTTCAAAGAATTCCGAGCTGAAGTTGAAAATCAGTTAGGAAAGACTATCAAGACTCTATGATCGGATCGTGGAGGTGAGTACCTTGACCAAGAGTTTGAAGACTTCATGGTCGAGTATGGGATAGTGTCCCAACTCACAGCTCCTGGTACACCTCAACAGAATGGTGTCGCGGAGAGGAGAAATAGAACCCTAATGGAAATGGTGAGATCTATGATTAGTTTCTCATCGTCACCAAATTCCTTTTGGGGATATGCATTACAAACAGCAGCATACATTTTGAATGTAGTGCCATCCAAATCTGTTCCTAAGACTCCTCTAGAGTTGTGGAATGATCGTAAAGTTAGTTTGCGACATTTTCGCATATGGGGGTGTCCAGCACACGTGCTGAAGAACAGAAGTGGAAAGCTAGAGCCCAAGTCTGTGGTCTGCTTGTTTGTAGGATACTCCAAGGAGACCAGAGGTGGATACTTTTATAGTCCTGAAGATAACAAAGTGTTTGTATCGACAAATGCAACATTTCTTGAGGATAACTATATTAGTAACCATAAGCCTCGTTCTAAAATTGTATTGAATGAGTTGGAGCCTGGTGAGACCAGTTCTCAATCAACAAGAGTTGTTGATCCATTAACATCTGAGAGTCAGATGATTCCTAGTCAGGATATACTACCACTTAGACGTAGTGAGAGGGTTGTAAGACAGCCTGAACGCTATTTGGGTGTAAGTGAGGGACAAGATGTTGTCTCTGCTGATAGTGTGGATGATCCATTGACATTTAAGAATGCAATGGAAGATCCTGATAAAGAGGAATGACTTAAAGCCGTGAATCTCGAGATGGAGTCCATGTACTTTAACTCAGTCTGGGAACTTGTAGACTTACCGGATGGGGTGAAACCCATAGGGTGTAAGTGGATCTACAAGAGAAAAAGAGGAGTAGACGGGAAGGTAGAGACCTTCAAGGCAAGGCTAGTGGCCAAGGGTTATACCCAAAAGGAGGGGGTCGATTATGAGGAGACCTTCTCGCCAGTAGCTATGTTTAAGTCTATTCGGATTCTCTTATCCATTGCTGCCTATTTTGATTACGAAATTTGGCAAATGGACGTCAAGACTGCATTCTTGAATGGCAATCTTGATGAGAGCATCTACATGATGCAACCAGAGGGATTCGTGTCTCCAGATCAAGAGCAAAAAGTTTGCAAGTTGCAAAGATCCATTTATGGACTTAAGCAAGCATCTAGATCTTGGAACATAAGGTTTGATGATGTGATCAAAACCTATGGGTTTGAGCAAAACGTTGATGAGCCTTGTGTCTACAAGCGTATCATTGACAAGAAAGTAGTTTTCTTGGTCCTATACGTAGATGACATCCTACTCATTGGGAATGATGTGGGAGTATTGTCTAATGTAAAGGGCTGGCTGGCCAGCCAATTCCAAATGAAAGATTTGGGAGAGGCAAGTTATGTTCTAGGGATCCAACTTATAAGGGATCGCAAGAACAAAGTTATAGCACTGTCTCAAGCATCGTATATCGACAAAATTCTTGTGCGATTTTCGATGCAGAACTCCAAGAAAGGTAATTTACCTTCCAGGCATGGAGTTCACTTGTCTAAAGAACAGTGTCCTAAGACACCTCAAGAAGTTGAGGATATGAGACGAGTTCCCTATGCGTCAGCAGTAGGTAGTCTCATGTATGCTATGTTATGCACGAGACCGGACATCTGCTTCGCAGTGGGAGTAGCCAGCAGATACCAGTCCAACCCAGGATTAGATCATTGGGTTGCTGTCAAGACTATTCTCAAGTATCTTCGGAGAACGAGAAACTATATGCTAGTGTATTCTGGACAAGATTTGATCCCGTTAGGATATACGGATTCTGATTTTCAGACAGACAAGGATTCTAGGAAATCCACGTCTGGATCAGTATTCACCCTTGGTGGTGGAGCCATTGTGTGGAGGAGTGTTAAGCAATCTTGTATTGCTGATTCCACCATGGAAGCCGAATATGTAGCCGTTTGTGAAGCTGCTAAAGAGGCTGTTTGGCTCCGCAAGTTCTTGAGTGATCTGGAAGTTGTTCCGAATATGGATAAGCCCATCACACTTTATTGTGATAATAGTGGTGCTGTGGCTAATTCCAAAGAACCAAGAAGCCACAAGAGAGGTAAGCATATAGAGAGGAAATATCATCTCATCAGAGAGATAGTGCAGAGAGGAGATGTGATCGTGACCAAGGTAGCATCACAGGATAATCATGCTGATCCATTTACGAAGACCTTACCGGCTAAAGTGTTTACGGGTCACCTAGAGAGTCTAGGTTTACAAGACATGCCTCACATGCTTTAGTGCAAGTGGGAGATTGTTGGGGTTTTTGCCCTAAAGCTTGTAGTTTGTAAATGTGAATTGAACAAGAAATAAAAGAAGTAGTTTATTCATTCAAATTGTCTCATACATTTATAATAACATGTGTACTTAACATCCAAGATTGCCGGATGTAATTTCAAACTGAGTATATGAATGTCATATATAGATGGATTCAGTTTGAAAGGAGCAATCTAAATAGTCCGTAGATAGCAAATAAAGCTGGGTACTTTATTTGTGGTCAATCTACAGCTGCTGTCCATTCCGTAATGTACGGTGATCTTATCCTAGATCATTCATATGGAGATATGAGAATGGAGGCACCTTATATGATTTGATCATATAGGACTGGGCCATGATCTATATGAATCTCTCACCAAGATCCGTTAAAAGATGAAATTCATATATATCAACAAATGATGGCTATATATGGGTGATCTTAATCCTGAGTGTCTTATCGACTCCTTCAGGTTAGATCGCGGTTTTTGATATACCATGGGTGAGATCGGAGTTGCATTCCCGGTCAATAACTTCGTATGTTGGAATCGCGGTTTGGCTTGTGGCTGGGAAGGTCTGCACACAATAGAGGAATCCACTCCTTCTTGTGAGAAGTAGATAGTAGTTCCCTTAAGGGTTAATTCGGGGATTGAACAATATGAGCGCTCTCCTAATTCCGTAAGGAATGTAGGATTTATTGTTCATTAGAGAATCAATGGTACTTAATGGAAAGATATAATTAGAGGGGTATAACGGACATTATGACCTAGCTCTAATTATGAACTACCTGTGGAGGATTATACCATATGTAATAGCTATATCAATGGACATCAAGAGTTATTGGTTTGTGTAAAAACGTCTACAGTTGAGAGAGTGCAACTTCGGGTTTTTAGTGGAATAACACCGAAGTTAATAATCATGAAATATTAATTAAAGAGTTTAATTATTTATTTCTAAGGATTATTGGAGCTCAAAATACTGTAGGTCCATTAGGTCCCCTTGCTAGCCCGATCGATTTAGGTAACAAGGGTCACGGTTAATTAATTGGATTGTCCAATTAATTGTGTTACAAAAGTGACACGTGTCTATTCGGGAATTAATTGAATAATGTGATTATTCAATTAATGAATATTAATGATTATGTTAATTAAATAATTAGATTATTTAATTGTGTAATTAATCATTAGATAGGAGGGTGTTAAAGAGAGATCATCGGTTAGTTTTATAACATATATATTTGATATATATGGTATAACAAAACTGATGCATTGATTGAAGAATAAAAGAAAATTGATGCATTAATGGTATAATAAAAGAAACCTGATGCATTAGTTACAACAATCAGGTGAAGAGAGAAATAGGGGCGGCAAGAGGAAACATAAAATGAAGAAAAGAAAAGAAAAATAAAAACGGGGCTTATTATTTTTTTTGAGAATTTTTTGTTGCCGCACTTCACCAACAAAAGAACAAGAGTTGTCTTTTGTGTGCTCTTCTCTTCTACCTCCATTTTTGTTCCTGAGTATCGTGACGCGCCCACACGCCATTGCCAATTCAGGGTCATAGCGAGGAAGATCAAGTGGTTCAAATCAGGAGCAGACCGTATTAAAGTGAAGGAGTCTCCTACGTAGGTATGAAATAGTTTTCATCTCCTTCTTATTGTTTTCGATTATTACTGTACAAATGGGTTTATTTGATGATTGCTTTTAAAAATTTTAAAACCTTTCCGCTGCGCTATCTGTAACCCCAGGTACCAACAGCCACACCGCTGCTAAAGTGGCAGCGGTCAGGCAGCGGTCCGGCCAAAGATTTTGTTTTTAATCAGGTTTCTCCACCGAAGCCCGAGCAGATATAAATAGAGGGGTTTTTCTATTCAGAAGGGGTTCGTCTGGAGACAGTTCGTCAGCCATAAGTCATAGCCTAAATCACTCAACAAACTTTCTTTCATCTTACATATAGAAGATTTGAAGACGAAGGAGAAGATTTGCAACATCAGAGATTGGAAGATTGTCTACAAATTCCATGGGTTCTATCAACTACTTCTCTCTTCTTTTTATTTCAACTATGTGTAACTAAATCCATACTAGGGATTCAATGTGAACCTCTATGAATACTCTTTGTTAGAATTGACTATGTTTTCGTAATTCAAGTTTCGATTCATTCAATTTGGGATTTCTTCTTGTCTATGCATGGTTAGTGCTAGTCTTGAATCTAGGGCTTATATGTTAAGGTTGAGAGATGTGTGGGTTTCACCAGTCTTAACCAATAATCAATTGAATGAATGAATTTATTGTAGCAGGTTATTGCACGTTATCTTTGGTTCTCTTGTTCTTGTGCTTAATGGGTTCTCAATCATAGTTTTTATGCAGGGTTTGCTAATGACTGTGATTGAGAATACTTGATTGTGTGCTTTGTGGGTTGTAGGTTATAGTTGATATGCAGGGTTTGCTATTGACTCAATTAAGAACGCTTGGTGTATGGTTGATGTATTTTCTGTTATAGTTTATATGCAGGGTTTGCTATTGATTGTAGTATAAGTACTTAATTTATCTCAGGACCACATAGCACTAATTATACATAATTTAAGAACGAACCCTTAACTTGATTAACATTCTTTGTGAAAGTCAATTCGAAGCATTGAGTAAACGTAGTTGGGGATCATTGATGACCTAGTCCTCTCACTTCTTGATCTCATTCTCATATTCTTGTTAATTGTTTTCTTAGTTTAATCTAGTTTTAATCTCAAATCAATCAAATCAATCTGAAATCTCTTGGTTACTGTTAATTGCTTTGCTTTAATTAGAATTAGTTTTAGTCGATAAATCACTTTTCCTCGTGGGAACGATCCCTACTTGTCGCTGTACTTATCTCACGATTCGTGCACTTGCGAGTTAGGTTTTTATAACACGATTTTACACATCAGCTATCAAGGGACTTCCTCAACACACATAGGCCACAACCGATCAGGTGGCAGCAGGACAAGCAATTATCACCAAAACCAGCAGAATTTTGGATCAGCTCATACAGGTGGAAATCGCAACTACTCCCTTCACTTCTCTAGCCACGGTGGCTCATACCGGCCAAGCTACTCTCCTCACTTCTCTCAGCAGTGGTGTTCCCCCACCACTACCAACCAGTCCAGGCCGGTCTGCCAGCTATGTGACAAAGTGGGTTACACGGCTCGCGTCTGTCGATCCCGCCCATCACTTGGTTCTCCTACATGGCCTCAAGCTCATCACATGACAACTGATCAGCCGAGTCCTCCAAACAACTGGGTTCTTGACACTGGTGCCTCTCACCACATGACTTCTGATCTTCAAAACTTGTCTCTGCACTCAGAATATGGCGGCACAGAGGATATAATGGTTGGGGATGGTAAAACAATTCTTATAACTCACATTGGCTCCACTTCTCTATCTACTCCCACTAATTCCTTTCATCTTTCACATGTCTTATGTTCACCACACATCTCACAAAATTTGATTTATATGTCACAATTTTGCTCACACAATAACACATCTGTTGAATTTTTTTCTGACTATTTTCTTGTGAAGGATCTGACCACGGGGACATCCTTGGTCCGCAGCCAGAATAAAGGAAACCTCTATGTGTAGCTAAAGTCAAGTCGTTCAAGTCCCTCCATCTCCGGTGCTCACCAGTTTTTCGTGTCTTCTCACCACAACGTCTCCTCTCAGTCTTGGCACTGCCGTCTAGGTCATCCATCCCAACCTATCTTACAAAGGCTTATCTCGTCTCATAGTCTTCCAGTCATCAAGTCTGACACTAAGGTGTCTCATTGCTCAGTGTGTCTATGTAATAAAAGTCACAAATTACCTTTTGGGGTATCAACATTGACTAGTAATAAACCGTTTGAGATTTTATTTATAGATGTTTGGGGTCCTGCTCACATTCAATCCTTTGACAAATATAAATATTATGTCATCTTTGTGGACTATTTTTCGAAATATACATGGTTGTATCCCCTCAAAAATAAATCTGATGTTCCCATTGTCTTTCGAAGGTTTAAATTGTTAGTTGAAAAATTCTTCAATACCCAAATCAAAACAGTGTATTCTAATGGTAGTGGGGAGGCTCAGTCTCTTGGTCTTGATCTACAAAACCTAGGTATCCAACACCTCAAATCTCCACCTCACACACCTGAGCATGTTGGTACTGCTGAATGCAAGCATCGACATGTGGTCGAAACGGCCTTAACTCTCATTCACCATGCTTCCATGCCACCAAAGTACTGGTCTCTGGCATTCAACACTGTGGTATACTTGATTAATCGCATGCCAACTAAGGTCCTAGGTCACCACAATCCATACTCTCTTCTCTTTGGTATGGAACCGAATTACCAAAAACTCTGTGTATTCGGATGTCTTTGCTATCCATGGTTGCGTCCATACACGTCTCATAAGTTGCAACCTCGCTCCCGCCCGTGTGTCTTTGTAGGGTACTCCATTGAACATATTGCGTACCTGTGTCTAGATCGATCCACTGGCAAAGTATTTATCTCTCGTCATGTCGTGTTTGTTGAGCAGAATTTTCCATTTTCTAACACTGCAGGTCACGCTCCACACATGTCTCCCACACCAGTCAGTCCATTAATTGAGTCATCTCCATTCACTGAAGTTCATCAACCAGGTAATGAGTCTCACTTCTCACCAAATAACCCTCCCCAACCCGAATATACACTTCCTGATATCATACCCATACACATACCGCCTGCTCCTAGCAGCTCTTCGTCCTAACCTATCTCCACCCAAACCGCTCGGCTGCCACCAGATGGCATCGCCCAACCAGCCACCACAGAAACCGACCCACTAGACCCACTCCCCACACACCAATCCACCCCCAGTCCTGCTCATTCGGAGTCTGACTCGCTGTCCGTTTCTTAAGCCTTTCCACCTCGGAATGTGATCCAAACCAGGTCCAAAAACCAAATTTTCAAACCAAAACCTATCTTCGACCTCCATGTCACAACACATACAGCTCCTCTAACCGAACCAACCTCTTGGCTGCAAGCCCATAAATTCTTGGAATGGCGTAACGCCATGAGTGTGGAATATGATGCTCTGGTTAAAAATGGAACCTGGAACTTGGTCCCGTCTCACTCTTCTCATAATGCGGTTGGATGTAAGTGGATTTTTCGAATTAAATGCCACCCTGATGGTTCAGTGGCCAGATACAAAGCTCGTCTTGTGGCGAAAGGTTTTCAACAACTCCCTGGCATTGACTTTACTGAAACCTTCAGTCCCGTTGTGAAACCGGTCACAGTCAGATTGATTCTAACTCTTGCTGTCTCTAACGGTTGGTCCTTACGCCAACTCTATGTTAACAATGCTTTTTTGCAGGGTTCCCTATCTGATGATGTATACATGACACAACCGCCTGGATTTGTTGGCTTTGCCCTACCACACCATGTGTGCAAGCTGCGGAAAGCTATTTATGGTCTCCGTCAGGCACCCCGTGCCTGGTACAATGAGCTGCGTTCTTTTCTTCTAGCCACCAGCTTCACCAACTCACAGTGTGATGCCTCTGGACATTCTCACCATGCTCCATGAACATCAATAAAAAAATTAATAAAACATCCATGAAATCATTCGTAAAATCCATTTCCATAAACATAAAAAACCATAAACATGAAAGAGAGAAACATAAGAAAACAATAGAGAAAAGTTTACAAAATATTTACTGAAAAACTACTTCTTTCTCATCCCATTCCATTTTTCTTTCTCTCTTACAATTTACAATGCCCTAAGGGTGGTAAATATACAAAATACAGAGGCAAGTGCAACCATTTGATCGCACTGACACATTGTTATCCAATGGTCGATGTGCTACAGTAATTTACTGAAAAATTATTTCTTTCCATCAACCATACATCCCATTCCATTTTTCTTTCTCTCTTACAATTTACAATGCCCCAAGGGTGGTATATATACAAAATACAGAGGCAAGTGCAACCATTAGATCGCACTGACACATTATTATCCAATGGTCGATGTGCTACAATAAACTGGCACTGCCAGACCTGAACCTCTGACATAAAGAGCTGGCACAGCCGCCAACAACATCTGAGTTTTAAAAGTAAATCTAACATATTTCAAAGCAATCTAAAAAGTAAACTAAATAGTACAATCAATTCAAATGAAACTAAACCATAATTAAACCATAAACCATACCATAACTCAACCATGATTAAACCATAGTTAAGTCATGACCATAAATTATTTAAAGAAAAATTTCATATTTCCAACATGAACTAACCGTGAACTGCAGCATGTCATCCTCATTGGCATCCTTTTTTCTAATCATCTGATACGATTGAAGTGAGCAAATGGCTCACTGGCTGCTTTCGAAGCAGATTTAGCCACTTCAGGATCCACAAAACTGTTCCAAATTCTTAGTGTATTGCCTGCTGCTGCAGATGCCACTGTGCAACCATCTGGGCTCTGAATAAGTTGACAAGATAAAAAGATGTTATCATAATATATTCATGAAGCCAAGTAAACTATATCAAAAACGACAAGAGACTGTTTTCCTGTGCCATAAAACGAACTCCGGAGGTATATCCAATGAGCTCTGTTGCCTTCACCATTGATGGGTACTTCAACAACACGAGTTGATTATGAGGAAATCCAAGAGAGCTAGGCAGTTCCCTATGATTCTTGTTCCACAGTAGAGCAGAGACTTGAGAGCTGGTATCTATAGAGTTCATGCAAGCACCGGTGTGGGTGTTCCAGAACTTTATACACCCAGCAACACTTCCTTCTTCGGTTGATAACAAGTTGCCCTGGAAAGGACACCAAACAAGAGCCTTGACAGCAGCATTATGTTCCTCCAACCTATGAAGCCATTGTGTGGATCTTCTGTCCCATATGTGAAGAAGATGGTCACCGCCTCCACTGGCTAGTTGTTGGCCTGAGGGCGACCATTTCAACCCACAAACCTTGTGGGTGTGAGTGTTTCAATCACATATTCACATGGTCCCTAACTCTAACGTCATTGTTAATGATGTTCCCATCCATACCTCCTGTTGTCAGGATGTGGTTGTTCCACGCCATAAACCTTACTCCTGATCTGTGACCACCTCTCAGAGTTCTTAGCTGCACAAACACAACAAACAAATAGGATAAATACAGAATGTAAATTCATCTAAAACCTCAAAGAAACCATCTGGAATGTAAATTTAACTTGAAAATTTCATCCCAACCTTCCTATTAGCAGTGGAATCCCATATTTGTACTTGAGAATTGTTCCAGCGAACAGTGATATGACGACCATCAGGAGCCCAACTGACACTTGTGACAAGTTCATCATCAACGGTGACAAGTTCTGAGGTGGCATCATCTGTGTTAAATATTGAAACTTTTCTAGGTACTTTATAGCTTATGGTTGTTAGAATGTAGTTGCTTATGGTTGTAATAGTTTATTTTATTTTTAGTTGGTTTGTAATGTATTAGTTTACTTTAGTTGGTATTAGTATGGTGTAAAGCATGACTGTTCTGACTTTAAGGACATTGTCTACCTAATGACATTGTCCAAGTACTAGTCTTTTTGGTGATAATGTATGGCTATTATTGATCCTTATTCTCATATAAAAGGTTCAATGAAAATGTTTACGTATGTTAGCAAAATATTGAGTGTTTATGGTCTATTTTTCTCTTAATTTTGAGAGCATGGTTTCATGGCTGTGATGGTGTTCAATGGTTGTGTAGAGTCTGATTTCTAACAGTGGTATCAGAGCTCTATTCTTGTGGGGCTGTGAGGTCTAATTTCAGTAAATATTGAGAGTTTTGTGAGCAAAAACACTTGCCTTGAGTGAACCAAACACTAATGAGTGATCAAATGTTTACTGGAAGTAGTACTGCCATTCCAATTCCTCGGTTTTCTAGGGAAAGCTACCAAATTTGGGTAGTTAAAATGAGGTCATACTTGAAGTCCTTTGGCTTGTGGGAATTTGTTGACCAAGACAAGCAAATTCCACCACTTAGAGCTAATCCTACCATAGCTCAAATTAAGCAACATGAGGAGGAGAAAATGAAGAAAGAAAAGGTTGTTGCATGTCTGCATTCAGCTTTGACAGATTCTGTTTTCACAAGTATCATGCACCTGGAGACATCAAAGGAGATATGTGATGAGTTGAAAGGAAGATATGAGGGCAGTGAAAGGGTGAGATCAGTCAAGTTATTGACTCTCAAAAGAGAGTTTGAAATATTGAAGATGAAAGAATTTGAATCTGTCAAAGATTACTCCTCCAAGTTATCAGAATTGGTAAATCAAATGAGACTCTATGGTGAGACAGTGGAGGATTTCAAAGTGGTGGAAAAGATGTTGATTAGTTTGCCTGAAAAATTTGAAGCTAAAGTAGCTGCTATTGAGGAGTCTTGTGATTTAAAAAGGCTGACCATTTCAGAAATGATAAGCAAGCTGCAGGCTCAAGAGCAAAGGATTTCCATGAGAAGTGATGATGTGACCGAGGGAGCTTTTCAAGCAAGGCACAAATGGAAGCAACCTGGTCAAAAAGATCAAAAAAAGCAGAACTTTGACAAGAGAAATGTTGATCAAAAGGGGAAAGGAAAGATGGATGGAACCTCAGCAGATTCTGCAGCAAAAGGCAAGTTTCCTCCTTGCTCAACTTGTAAAAGGACAAACCATTTGTCCAAGGATTGTTGGTATAAAGGTAAGCCTCAAATTCAGTGTAAACATTGCAAAAAATGGGGACATAGAGAAAAGTTTTGCAGACACAAGCAAAACCAATCTCATTCACAGCCTATACAACAGACCAACTACACTGATGATCAACCTCATGTAGAGGATCACTTGTTCATGGCTACTCAAGCATGCTTTTCTTCTTCTAAAGATGCTTGGTATGTGGATAGTGGATGCACAAGTCACATGGCAAGGGATTTGAGCCTTTTTACCTCACTGAATAGGAGTACTGACAGAACAAAAGTGAAGCTTGGAAATGGTCAGATTGTTCAGGCTGCTGGAAAAGGTATTGTTTCTATACATACTAGTAAAGGTCCTAAATTAATACATGATGTTCTGCTAATTCCTGATTTAGACCAGAATTTGTTAAGTGTTGCTCAGTTATTGAAGAAAGGATACTCACTCTCTTTTAAAAAAATTGCTGCATTATATTAGATTCAAATGGTATTGAAATTGTCAAGGTTAAAATGTGCAATAACAGCTTTCCATTGAGCTTGGATCAAGTGAGTCACTCAGCACTTGTTTCTAAGCATGATAATTATGTTTTGTGGCACAAGGTCATTTCAACTTAAATGCCTTGAAATATTTGCAGTCCAATGATATGGTCAGTGATATGCCTGAAATTAATTACATTGATGATGTTTGTAATGCTTGTCAACTGGGAAAGTTACATAGGAAGCCAGTTCCATCAAATAATGTTGCAAGAGCAAAAGACAAGCTTGAACTTGTTCACACAGACCTGTGTGGTCCAATGAGTGTGCCTTCCCTAAGTTAAAACACATACTTCATCATGTTTATAGATGATTTGACTAGAATGACTTGGGTTTATTTCTTGTCAAGCAAGGCTCAAACTTTTGGTGTTTTTAAAAGGTTCAAAGCCACGGTTGAAAATGAAAGTGGCTGCAAATTGAAGATGTTAAGGTCAGACAATGGCAAGGAGTATACCTCTAATAATTTTAATGATTTTTGTGAAGATATGGGAATAATCAATTGACAGTAAGCTATACTCCTCAACAGAATGGTGTCTCTGAGAGGAAGAACAGAACTGTCATGGAGATGGCTAGATGCTTGATGGCAGAGAAGAAGCTACCAAAAAGGTTTTGGGCAGAAGCAGTGTATGCTGCAGTATACCTCTTGAACAGGCTTCCAACTAAAGCTGTTCAAGGAAAAACTCCACTTGAGGCCTGGTCTGGAATCAAACCTTCTGTTAAGCACCTAAAAACTTTTGGATCAATTTGCTACTCACATGTTGTAGCTGTTAAGAGATCCAAATTAGATGATAAAGCTAAGATATGAGTCTTTGTGGGTTATGCAGCAAACTCAAAAGGTTATAGGGTATTCAATTTGCAGACAAAAAAGCTTATCATCAGTAGGGATGTTCAAGTAGATGAGGATGCTTATTGGGATTGGGAGAATGATCAGATTCAAAGAAGTGCACAACCAGCCGATCTAGATGTTAATCCTATTACAGCTAATGTTCAAAATGAACCTGAAATTGAAAATGAAGAACCAGTAGCTGAATCTGATTCTCCCGTGCTTAGAACCAAGTCCTTAGAAGAAATCTATGAGAATTGTAGCTTTGCAGTCAGTGAGCCTTCTAGTTTTGAAGAAGCATCAATGTTGAAAATATGGAATGATGCAATGAAAAAGGAATTATCTATGATTAACAAGAATGGTACTTGGGAATTGACTTCAAGGCCTAAAGACAGAAAAGTAATTGGGGTCAAATGGGTTTATAGAACCAAGTTGAACCCGGATGGCTCCATTCACAAGCACAAGGCTAGACTTGTGGTGAAAGGGTATTCTCAAATGGCTGGTGTTGATTATGGTGATACTTTTGCACCAGTTGCAAGACATGAAACAATAAGGCTACTTGTAGCTTTAGCAGCTAATTGTGGTTGGAAAATTTATCACCTTGATGTCAAGTCAGCCTTCCTAAATGGAATCTTGGAAGAAGAGATATACATTGAGCAGCCTTGTGGTTTCTTGGTTGCAAGCTATGAAGACAAGGTTTATAAGCTTCATAAAGCTTTGTATGGATTGAAACAGGCTCCAAGAGCCTGGTATAGCAGAATAGATGATCACTTTCTATAGATTGGATTCAGGAGGAGTCAAAATGAGGCTACTCTCTATGTGAAGACTGATGGAAATGGAAACAAAATCATTGTGTCACTTTATGTGGATGATTTACTTGTTACTGGCAATGATCATGATGAGATTGTTAAGTTTAAGAAGAGAATGCTTCAAGTCTTTGAGATGACAGACCTTGGAGTGATGAATTATTTTTTGGGGATGGAAGTGGACCAGTCCAAGGATGGAATTTTCCTTTCATAGAGGAAGTATGCAATGGATATCCTGAGAAAGTTTAAAATGGAAAATTGCAATCCAGTTTCAATTCCATTAGCTGCAAATGAGAAGCTTTCAAAGGCAGATGGTGATGTTAAAGTTGATATAACTCAGTATAGAAGTCTAGTGGGCAGTTTGCTTTACTTGACAGCCACCATACCTGACTTGATGTTTCCAGCAAGTTTGCTTTCAAGATTTATGCATTCACCAAGTTTGACACATCTTGGTGTTGGTAAAAGAGTGTTGAGGTACCTAAAAGGTACCATTGATTTTGGAATTTGGTATGGCAATGGTGATGGAAAGCTAGAAGGGTTTGTTGACAGTGATTGGGCAGGCTCTGTGGATGATTCCAAGAGCACAACTGGTTATGTTTTCTCACTTGGAAGTGGTGTGTCTTCATGGAATTCAAAGAAGCAAGAGGTGGTGGCTCAATCCTCAGCAGAATCCGAGTATATTGTTGCAGCAGCAGCATCAAACCAAGCCATATGGATCAGAAAAGTGTTGACAGATATGGAATATGCACAAGATGAACCTACTATCTTATGGTGTGATAATAAGTCAACAATTTCTATTGCTAAAAATCATGTCCAACATGGGAGAACTAAGCATATCAATGTGAAGTTTCATGCTATAAGAGAGGCAGAAAGAAATGGTGATATTCAGTTGTTGCATTGCAGATCAAAGGAGCAAATGGCAGACATACTTACCAAGGCTCTTTCTTGTGGTTAGTTTATGGTTTTACAAACCAAGCTTGGAGTTTCTAAGAAAAGTTTCAAGGAGGAGTGTTAAATATTGAAACTTTTCTAGGTACTTTATAGCTTATGGTTGTTAGAATGTAGTTGCTTATGGTTGTAATAGTTTATTTTATTTTTAGTTGGTTTGTAATGTATTAGTTTACTTTAGTTGGTATTAGTATGGTGTAAAGCATGGCTGTTCTGACTTTAAGGACATTGTCTACCTAATGACATTGTCCAAGTACTAGTCTTTTTGGTGATAATGTATGGCTGTTATTGATCCTTATTCTCATATAAAAGGTTCAATGAAAATGTTTACGTATGTTAGCAAAATATTGAGTGTTTATGGTCTGTTTTTCTCTTAATTTTGAGAGCATGGTTTCATGGCTATGATGGTGTTCAATGGTTGTGTAGAGTCTGATTTCTAACAATCCGAAGGATCCCAAGGATCCCCCAAGTAGACTGTACTTTCAAGAGCAATTGCCAAAACATTGGTGCTTCCCCAATCCAACAGATTCAAGTGGTAATCAGGAGCAGACAACATTTTCTCAGGTTTCTGTACAATCGAAATCAAAATAATAATCAGATTAAATAAATCAAACACAACTGAAAATTAATCAAGTGAGCAATTACTTAATGCAATATAAGTTGACCAACGGAATGAACATATTGAGTGTGTCCAATGTCAACTTCACATACTCCTAAATACTAATCAACAAGTAGTTTCAGACAAGTTGGCATATAAGTTGACCAATTTGTGCTAAAAAAGAGGGCTCTAGCTGAACTAAGGGATCTTTGGAGACCTACTTGAGAGAATATTATTTCCAAGTCCAAGCATAAAGTCACTTCATCTGTTTGGACAAGCATGGAGTATCCGTGCTTCCTAGTACATAACCAAACGGTTGTACCACATAATATCTCTGTTTGGACAAGAAATGATACTAAGTAACATGCATCTCTGTTTGGAGTATTATCATCCTCCATCGATATCTTGTTTCACCGATTTGCTTATCTCAACGTTGATTCATCCACAATCTTCATAAGGTTTGCAGAGTACATTCCCTGGCTCTGCAACTAAGAATAAGGTGAACCACATGCCGTGGAATAAAGACGAATGAAATCATGGTAAAAAAAAATTCATAAGCATATCATGAAAAAACTGTTTAAGAGAAGTTTTTCTTCGATAAACTTATAACACAATGACAGAAATCCAATAAATTATGTGTCCTGCTCACATGAGTTATTTTGTATTTAAAACGATGTAACTCCGGTTGCAAGGGTTTAAAGTAGAAGATTCAATGGCTTAATAAAGGGCAAACGTATGCAATAAGTGGATTATAAAAGACTTTTTAATAGAAGTATAGCAAGAGACGGCCAATTGCTGCTATCTTCTCTTCATCGAGAATGAGTATGAATGAATATCAAGAAATTAGGAAAAATGACCAAAAAGGGGATAAAAGTTAATAATAGATAGATTAAAAACCTTAACAATCTTGACAGTAAGCAAAGAAGAGAACAAAATTTCCCTTCGGGGTTGCCTCAAAGATATTTTGATGGTTTACACATTGTTAAAATTAATGAGAAGGATGAACCTTAAAGCATATGATCTATTCATCATGCAAAGTTTTCGCCCAACCTCAACAAACAACTGGAATATAGAAAACAAATATGAGGAAAACACAAGAAGTCCTACCGGTTCAGGATAAAAACAAAATCAAATTTTCGCCTCTGTAGTCTTTATACAATTATACTAATTCTGCTTCATCTTTTTGACCAGCAATTTTGTAGATGATTTACGCCAACGAAAAAGGCTACCTATGCTCATGAAGCAGAAATAACTGATCTAAAAAATCAAGCCGAATTAGAATACGGAGGAGAAAATTCTTTAAAGCAATTTAGATGCTATAACTTAATGAAGAACAGAAAGTACTGGGGAAGGATGTTGGAATGCGTAAGTTAGAGAGAAAAATATAAACTCCCACCAATGTCAATCCCCAAAACTTTATCCAGCTAACTTTCCAGGAAATGAATTTGAAGGGAAAATATTATAGTTTATAAATCAAAGAGCAGCTAAACACTAGTTTTTAGACTCGAAGGCTTTTGTTGGCTACTAGAATTCCATAAAGATTTACTTGAAACAACATAGAACATGGTTTTTTTTTTTTAAGGAAATGTGATGCATAATGTTGAAACAAAAAAATCAACAACAACTTCTTACAACCTTGAACTTTTGCTAAGTGAGCTGTTGAACTCTTCTTCTTAGTTCTGACTTAATAGGGATAGTTCTGACTTAAAGAGCTGTTGAACTCTTTTAAGAATAAGAACTCTTCTTATTCTTACCATATCAAAGTAATGAAACAATTAGTAAAAATAAGAATCAAGATGCTATTTCAATATCAAAAGTAATAAATTAAAACAATTAGAAAAAATAAGAATCAAGAAACAATTAGAAAAACAATTGGAAAATTTAAGTTTATCTTTGGTCTTTTTGTTTGGTGGGCTTTATAGACTGCCGTAACATCCGGTTCCAATACAATATTTGAAGTCAAAATCCTTTGTTATTTCAATTAAAAGTAATTACAAGTAACCTACTTAGGGTTTACCAATTTACAATCAAAAACGACTTTATCAAATATTGACACTCACCTCTCCTGTCATTAGTATTGACCGATACATTTAACTGTTGACTTTTTTAAAATATTGAAAAGACAAAACTACCCCTGACAACTATAATTAAAAAATGGTAATTAAAAAAATTAATAAAAAAGCAAAAGGTTATAAAATTAAAAATCTTTAAAAAATCCTTAAAAAAATTGGATCTCCATCTTTGAAGATTTTTCACAAAAAAAAAAAAAAAAAAAGAGATAAAAAATTTCCAAATTATCATCATCCTCATATCTCCACAGCCATCAGCATCCTTCAATCTCAAAATTTCCAGATTTTTATATCAAAAAAAAAAAAAATCCAAATTTTTTTTTTCTTTCAAGAACAAATTTCACAAACAATCTAGTAACAAAAAAATTAAACAAAAACAAAAACAAGTACTGTGGAGGTCGCATATAGTGTATCCATCCAATAACAAGTACTCTTCATCAAACAAAAACAAATACTCAACCAAATAATTAAAAAAAAAAAAAATTTAAAAAGATGAAGATCATGAAAGTTGAAGATCCTCAACCTTACATCCGGAAAGTTGAAGATCTGCTCCGGTTCCGTTTCCCTCGCATACTTTGTTCAGTGAGCTAGTGAGCAAGACCAAACTTAGATCTTTGGGAAGATTTTTCAGTAGATACTACACGTTTAGATGAACATTTGATGGGGGCCGTTAGACGAAATTGGTGAAGCTAGAGATCTCTTCCATATATATATTTTTTCTTTTCACTTTTAATTTATTTATTTTTTAATTCAATGGAAGAGATTGTGTGGACAAAGGAGACGAGGATTTTGAAAAAAAATTAAATTTAATAAATGTCCACTTTTAATTAATTTTTTTTGTTTAAATGAATGAGTCTTCACCATCCATATATATGATGGATGGTTGAGAATCTTGAGATCCATCTTCTTTTATTTTGCTTTTTGAAATACTTTTTTTTTAATTTTTTTTTTTAATTTCTGATTTTATTAAAATAAGGATAAAGGTTAAAAAGACAATATTACCCCTTGGTTTATCAAAAGTTAACGGTCAAACTTTAATGGTAGGGGAGGTGAGTGTCAATTTGTGATAAAGTTGTTTTTGAGTGTAAATTGGAAAACCTCAAATAAGCTTCCAGCTTATATCTGAATCACATGAAATATTTGAAAAAATAAGATAAAAATAAAAGTCAAACACTTTGTATTTGATCAATAGCTCAATGAACAGCGTTTATTAGAACATTATGAAAGTTCGCTTTTATAGGAATATCTATAAGACTATAATGCATAAGTTTATAAATTTGACCGTTGCAACTTGCAACCGCACACACACCTAATTACTTTACAAGCAAGCATAAATCTTTACAAGGAACCATTCCTCACCAATATGTTCCTTTGCCACAACGCTCACTTTGAAATTGGCACTGGTCTTCTTGTTGTTGTTTCTTTTAGGAGCAGAATTCGGTTTCCTTTCGCTCCAGTATGACTTCCTGGACATCGAAATTGATTGATTCGGCTTCTCAGGTATACCTTTTCTTCTTCATTGCGGATCAATTTCGAATGAATCTGTCCAACTGGGATCAAGAAAACATCAAACAAAGATGGTACAAAATTAATGTCTGAGAATAGTGTATTATCTTTGGCCAAATTAATGAGTTTGACACTTTGACAAGAGAGATGGAGTACTTTGGTGGAATCCTACTAGAAATCCTCTGACCAAGAGTTTTCCCGAGTGCAACCTTGAAACTTTATATAAATTTAAGGTTACATGACAAAGAATATACATCAGCCAGATGATGTTTTCATTGGATGGTCACGAAATTCTTCAAATATGAAACCGAAGCATCAAAATAATGATCGGTTCTAGCAAACATTTGGTCTTCAAAGATATGGAAACAGAAAACTAGAAATTCATTGTGCATAAGAAAGTAATATACTAGTTCAGGGGCAGGTTAGATGCTTGTCAAATTGGAAGCAATATTATAAGATAACTATAATATGTTACAGAATCCTCAAAAAAAATATCATATCTTGAAATATTTCTAGGTATCAATACAGAGGAGAGAAACTTGACAACAAATGTTAGTTTTGGCACAGATCCACCGGTGAAAGTTAGAAAGTAAAACCAGAAGAAAGTAATAGCTAGAAGAAAGTACAAAACAACCAGAAGAACAGCAAGCTACAACCGAAGATGTATAACTATTAACTAGCTTACGAAATCAATCTCTAATGACAAGAAATGGAGCAAACTAAGACCTCGTGCCAAACAAATGTCTCTCTTTCTTTCATATCAGTTATCTTCTCTGGCAGCTTTGTATCAAACATCAGTAACTAAATTTAAATGCATACTTCCAACCCGATAATCAAGGGCAACTTCTAAATTACACAAAAATGACTGGATCTAAGCTGAAACAAATGTACAAGAGATGCAACAAAGAGAAAGCCCACATCAGAAGATCAGGGCTCTTCTTTTAAAGTCTTGTCTCATTTTCTTTATCTTTCCATCTTTTCAAGTAAAAGAGGAAATACTTCACAAGTAACAAAATAAATGGGAACAACAATAGCATAGTAAGCTTCAACAGCATAAGTTATCATATTTCATAGATACTATAGGTTCCCTATAACTCAGAAGACAATCATATTGTGCAGATATTAACATGTCCTAATGCAGCTTCCATCACTACTAAGACAAAATAAAATCCAAATCAAGAGGAACCAAATGCTACCTCAATGCAGAATTCCCCGGTGTCTAATTCTTTGGCCACAGTAGCTGTCAATCCAGCTGCAGAGGAGGACATTCCAGACATGTAGACAGATCTAGAAACTATACCAGAAGCATATCTGCAACATGGACAATTTTATTAAGTGCTTCAAGCATTATAACTAAGTGAACTACAGATCAAATAGAAAAGAGTTGTCATACTTGAGGAACTGAGACTTTGCACAACTGGGATCTCCAAGTATGCAAACATTAATGTCTCCTCTAAAACTGATGCATTCATGAATCAACTTGTGGATGCCGCACTAGAGCAACAGCAGGATTGCTCGTTTGATATCTTGGTGGCCGAAATAGTTGGGGCAATGCTATCAACAACTTTATTGAAGGAAATCGGGGGGTATTTCTCATCCTCTGGATTTCATCCGGCTCTTATTTCTGTCAATTTAAATAAAGCAGAGCTGTATGACTACTTGTTACAATTCATAATGAGAAATCTAGAACCATACAGCAAACATCTAGGAAGTAAATGCTTTCCAAACCTTGACACATATTAGTATAAGATCGAAAAATTGCGATCTGTTCGCCAATCTGTTCAGCAGATTATGGGCTGAAACCCAACAAATACAATAACACGACAATGAGAATTCATTCGAATTCGCCAATCTGTTCAGCAGACAGTTTACAGAATAAAAAACTTATAGACACAGACTAACCTCAGTGTACTTGAATTGCTGTTTGACATTCTTGATCACACCCATGCGTTCCAAGCACTTAAAAGTTCCTTGTAGAAGCTCAGGTCGACTTCACTCATTCGAGTCACCACCCCAGTAACCGACACCAGTTCCCAATTTCTGCCGTAGTCAACTCTCTCAACCTATAATTGAGCATGATATACACAAGATTTTTTAACTAATCTAATCAAGCATGTTTATCCTGCTAATATTGTCATTTAAGCTAACAAATGCTAACAACAATTAACACAATTCATCTCTGAACCTAATTAAACAAAATTGAGAATCATGTAAAGATTAAGAGTTACTGAAAAGCTAAGAAATTTGAAAAAAAGTACCGCTTCAAAAATGGGAAGTTGAAGAAGGCAACATTGATGTCCTTGTTAGGATTATCATCAGAAAAAAAGTGGGTTTTAGGCCTTTATCTCCATCACGAACTGCTTGCATGCATTCTTTAAATATGGCTAAAATCTACAAATACACACAAAACCCAAAACCCACCATTGTCATCATATAATACGGCTCAAATCTACGCTCAATTATCTCTAAAAAATTTCTGAATTGTTAATCATATCATATGTGACTGTACCATCCATCAGAGGAATAATAATGTTAGGATTGCCGACTAATCTAGACTATATCTTTCTCTTCTGATCATCCAAGGGAAGCAAAGCTTGTGTTCTTCATAGTCTATCTACACACAATAACAGAACCCTATCTTTAAGGAAAATCCTCTGTAAAATTCCAATTAAAAACTAATGCCATTTGCACCCCTACGTCAGCTTTTAGACATCAAACAAACAACCAAGCTTGAACATCATATTATCTAAAATAAATGTAATACAAACTAAATAGATAGACAGTGAAGATGATACCGTAAGAAGAAATGCATAGGGAAAGAACCAGGTCGCGATTGGCCTGCCAAGACAAGGCCTCCCCGAAACCATCATAGAGACATCCATGCTGATTCTGATTCTAATTCAACATCTTCCACCCCTGTGCCTGCCTACTCCACACCAATCCACTTCCACTCCCTCATAACCCACCAAACACATCAACGACGGAACCCCGATCACGGACTCCTTAAACAGCACCGTCCCGTCTTCGCTCCCACTCTCACTGTACAACTCCTTCAAACTCCACACTCTCAGCCCATTCTCGCCCTGCCCCACAGCTGCTTCTCCTTACACAGAATCGCCCTCAGAAAGCACCCCACTTGCGTCTCTCTCAATGGGTGGGGTGTCACTTCCGAGTAATATAAGGTTCACTGACATCTTCCTTTACGCTCAGAAAGGTTTCGATATAAACCCCACACGCGCACACACACACACACACATATATATATATATATATATAAACACAATTTACTTTTCTTATAGAAGTTTAAGTTCGAGTTATATGAGTCAATTTTGTAATCTAAAAAATAATTGAAAATAATGGTTAGTGTAAATGAAGGAAAATGAGAAGGGTAAAATGGGGAAAAAGAAATGGTGGGGAAGAGACAGCTGGCAAATAGCTCATTGAAAGGTGGCAAATATGATAGAGGTAGGTAGGACAGGACAAGTTGTGACAGGACAGGGGCTGATGTTGATCTGATCTGTAACAAATTTATATATATAAATAAATATGCATATATGAGTGTTTGCAATTGCTTAGCTTCTCAAAACTTGTCACATGGCTTCGCTGGTTCAAAATCCAAACAATCAAGCCGTCAATTACTATAACTCCTATACGAGACGGAGCTAGGGTTGGGCTAGGGTGGGCTCAAGCCTCCCCTAGCCTTTCCCCCAAAAAAAAAAATGTAAAAAAAAAAAAAAAAAAAATGAAATAATTAAGGTGGCGTCCTGCAGCGCGTTTTCAGCCTGTTTTCGTTTTTATTTTCCAAAAACGATTTCGAATTCGCGTCCTGTAAACCGTTTTTCATTTTATTTTCGAAATACAAAAACAAAATGAAAAACAAAAGTAGTGTTAATAGTGGAAATTTTGAAATACAAAAAAAAGTTGTTTTTGTTTTTGTTTTTGATTTTCATTTGAAGTGGGTCCCATATTAAAAATAATATTTTTTTTTCTTTTTTTTTTCTCTTGGATCAGATCATCATCTTCTTTCTTCTTCTCTTCTTCTCTTCTTTCTCGGTTTCTCCTCCTTCTCGCCGCCGGCCCTCCGTCGCCTTCCGCCGGTCGCCGATCGTCGCTCGCCTTCCGCCGGTGTCGGTCGCTGCTCGCTGCGCCGCCGTCTTCTTCTTCTTCCTCTTCTTCCTCTTCTTCTTCTTCTTCTTCCTCTTCTTCTTCTTCTTCCCACCGCCGACGCCGATCTCCTCCTCCTCCTCTTCTTCTTCTTCCTCTTCCTCTTCTTCTTCTTCCTCTTCTTCTTCTTCTTCCCACCGCCGACGCCGATCTCCTCCTCCTCCTCTTCTTCTTCTTCCTCTTCCTCTTCTTCTTCTTCCTCTTCTTCTTCTTCTTCCCACCGCCGACGCCGATCTCCTCCTCCTCTTCTTCTTCTTCTTCCTCTTCCTCTTCTTCTTCTTCTTCTTCTTCTTCCGGCCACCGCGTGCAGATCTCCTCCTCCTCTTCTTCTTCCTCTTCCTCTTCCTCTTCTTCTTCTTCTTCTTCTTCCAGATCCGATCTGATCTCCATTGTTTTTTTTTTTTAATTATTTAATCATTTATTTATATTGTTATAATATTAAACAAAATTTAAAAATTAATATTTTATAATTTTCAAAAGTTTTCAGTTACCCTACCGGATGCGTTTTTTCCGTTTTTATTTTCAAAATACGGATTCCAGTAAATGCTACCAGACGCGTATTCGGAATCCAAAAACAAATCCAAAAACACTGTTTTCGTTTTTGTTTTTTCTTTTCGAAAAACAAAAACAAAAAACAGCTTGCAGGACGGGCCCTAATATATATGTTTCATATTCTAAACATTTAAATATGTAGAAGTAGGATTGTAGAAGAGTGTACTATTGCAGTTTTCATTTATCTGACTTTACGACTCACGAGGCGTGAGTTATTATTTTTTTTTCTTTTCTTTTTTGTTTTAATAATTATTATCTATCTCAACATTTCCTAAATTTACTTAAATTTGACATGATCTCTTTATCAACACCAAGAATTGATTTTTCAATAGACAATGCTTGGGTGCTAACTAACCAATGGAATTTTGCCATGTGGCCCATTTATAAAAAATGTAAGGAGATAAATATAAAAAATTAAAAGAAAAAAGCCACTGATAACACCCCATTGGTGGGGTCAATACCTTGGGTACTGACCAGTCAGTATCCAAGCAATTTCCTTTTTCAATTAGATATGTTTTAAGATTACTTTAATTTTTAGTCTGTAAAAGTTTATGAGTAATCTAATTATAGGTTATTCTAATTTTAAATTTATAAACTAATAATATTATTTAATGAATTTCTTTTTGTTTTGGTTGAAATTTAGATAAATGCTTGTTAAGTTCATTTTTTTTTTAAAAATTATTCTTTTGTTTTTGGATTTGTTAGTAAGGGTATGTTTGGTTGGGCTTTTGAAAATTCTCTACTCGTAAAAGGTCTACTTGTAGTAGATCTAATTGAAATAGAGCTTTTGAAAAAAAAAATATAGTTGTTTGGTTAGTAATTACAAACGCACTTTTATAATAGTAGACCGTTTGGTTGTAAACTCTCAAAAAGTCTACTGAGATATTAAATTACTAAAAAGGACATATTATTTATTCACTCAAAAAAAAAAAATTGAACTTAAAATTTTACATACCCTTTTTTTATATGTGTAGAGCAAAGAACCGTTCTTTTGTATGTGTAGAGCAAAATTATAGACTATCTGTAGAGACTAGAGAACAAAGAATAAAGAATATAAATAGGTTCCAGTGTTTTATTTTAATAAGAGTATTTCATGTCAATAATAAACATTTAGGGATATATATGTCAAATACTTCTTTTTTTAAAAGGTCTATTTTGAAAAGCTCATAAGGAGGAGCTTTTACCTAGTAGAGGTTTAAACTCTACTAGCCTCTACTGAATTTAAAATAGACAATTTCAAAAGCTCAATCAAACAACTCTAAAAAACTCAAATAGAGGTTCGTAGACCTTTTGAGCCAGTAGAAAGCCCAACCAAACAAACACTAAATAGTAATATAAGTGTTTATTTATTTTCCTATGTGACTTGAAGGCTCCATCATAATTAATCTAATATAAAAATCAAATAAATTATAATATTTAAGAAAGTAATAAATTAGATTTATTTTAATATTGTATTTTTTTAAATATACATTTAGAGAGTAAACCTCCCTATGTCTTCTTGACTAAGAGTATCTATATTTTTAATTAATACAATTTTCTCGTATCGTTAATGATCAGTAAAAAAATTATTTTAGCCTACCCTAATGTTAAATCCTGGTTACGTCCCTGCCTATACCTAATTACCTATATATCATATATGTTTTTTTATTTATTTATAAAAATACACCCTTTGATTCCAAATTTGATTCTCATGAAATTAATGCATGTCACTCTTGTTCTCTTGGAAAATTGTGGACAACATTGATGCCATGTAACAAGTTTTTGACAAACTCATTCACTTTTCCAAAAGTCACTTTGTAATGTTACGGAATATATCGATCTCACATTTAAAAAAAAAAAAATGCGTGAGAAATTTCGTACCTAAAATCTTCTATACATGTGTTTTGTGTTGAAATGAATTTATGTAACTAATAAACCGTAGTTAATTTGTTTGCTAGCTGAATGAGTCCAATTTTAAAACCTAAACTCATTAGTTGTCTCAATAGAAAATCGAAATTGTAGTGGAATCTTCAAATCTTCAAATATTGATTGATTGATGGCATGTTAATAGAAGATTATTGAAATGTATGGCTTGGATGCAATATATGTATATGATCATGAGGTTGTTTGCTTCATGAAATAAATCATGCAACACGATAAATTAGAGCTAGCTTGCATGCACATGGGAGTACTTTTGATTTATAATTTGTGTTTGGAGCTAAAAACAAAGAGTAAAAAACAAGAAAACTTGGATTAATTAGTATTAATTATGGGGTTTCTTGATTCATAATCAATCAATCAATCAAAATGTTTTTTTTTTTTTTTGTTACCTTATTTAGTAATTAATAGTTTTGGATTTTTGACAGTATTTATAAGTAATCAATCAGGGTGTTTTTATACAATCGAATCCTTTATGTAAAAAGTGTTTTTGATTATATTTTCAAAAAAAGTACTTAAAAAACAAATCTTTGAATTCTTTTTTTTTTTTAAAAAAAAAAAAATCTGAAAAACAAAAAGAAGAAGAAAAGGATTAAGGCTTCCAGTGTACGAAACTAAAAATTTTAGTGGCGAAAGGTAAAAGGGTTTGAAATTTAGTAATATATATTTTTTTCATCTAAAAACAAAAAGAAGAAGAAAAGGAATAGGCTTCCAGCTCAAGTAAAATGGTTTGAAATTTAGTAATAATTTTATAATTTTTATATGGAGGATGAAGTTTCAGATTTAATTCTCTATAACGTTTATTCGATTCTTTCTGTTAGAAAGAATAAGTACATACATGATACATCTAAGTTTCAACAACAATTTTATTATTTAAATGCTTTCATGAACAGAAACCTCAGATTTAAATTTATATAAATCAGAAATATCTTGTCATGTCCAATCTCTATCAATCATAATCTTAAATTTAGTGTCTATCTTTTCTATTTCTAAACTTTGGTGGACAAAAAGTAATTATCTTAAACCACTTGCAATAATCATAAATTTGTTAACTTTTTAAGATACCTTAATATATATCTGAAATATTAAATACTGATTTAATGAAATAATTTTAACTACTAAAATGATTGGTGAACTACTCATAAATATAATTTCTCATTGGTTGACCAAAATTAAACATTCTAAAACCCAAGAAAGAACATTACAAAAACCCCTTTAGAATAATCCCACGTTTCTGACTAAAATATTTTTCAATATATATACACATATCATTCTTTTATGTTTTCTCTTATTTGAGTGAAATTGATTATTGGGAATGAAAAGACATCCATCCAGGTCAACAGTATTTTTTTTTTTTTTACCTAATCATATAATCTCATAATTTATAAAATATTGATGACAACTCACATATCACATTATTTGAGAATAAATTTAGAAAAAAAATAAAATAAAATTAGGAAGTCTAGCATTACTTTTATTACTAACATTACGTAAAACTTAAATCTATATATAAGTCACTGCAAATATAGCATTTTTTTTTTTAGAGAATTAGTGTCCATGTGTCTAGATGTATCTATAAATAAGATCATTGAATTTGAATTTGATAATAGTATCGTGTATGTATATAACAACTCGACTCAACTTATTAAAAAAAAAAAAAAAAAAAAAAAAACGTATCTGATTCCGATCACCATTAACCTGATTCCATCTTACATTTCCAATATTAATTTATATTACATATTACAAACGTACCGTACGTTAAGTTAACAATGTTCAATTAATTAAAAGCTAGCCCCACCACTAATCAAAATCTTTAAATTAACAACATAATTAATTAATTATAGAATGAAGGCGAATCAACCTCCCAGCAATTACCTCTTAAAAATTGTTCTTTTTGGCTTGAAGTAAGGTCTACCAGATCACACACAATGTGTATATACACACTAGATCTATGACTTTTTGTTGTACTATATATAAATTGAGAGATATCATTTGTTATCATGAGACTATATAATCACCAAATCTATAATACATTTTTGCTTAATCAATATTATAAATTTATAGTACTAATTAATTCCTAGCTAGCTGGCAGGCCATGAGTGGAGCTGGTCATTCCCTACCAATCATTCATCGATTTATCATATGCAAGGAATAAAATATCGGTATCGGTATCGATATTGGACTTCTAAATTTATGGATATTCCAAGGATATTATTGATATTGGTAGATATTCCGTCAAAAATTAAAATAAATGATGGATATTTACATCTAAAGTTAAAAAAAATTTGTGAAATTTTAGAACAAGCTTAAACAAGTAATTATACATCAAATGAATCTTATTTCAACGATAAATTAGCATAGTTATGAGTTTATTATAAATTATAACATATATAGAGTCTGTATATAATTTTTAAAATTGAGTATTTAAATAAAATAATATTTTGTTTCACTTTTGCAATATTATATACAATATAAAGAGATTAAATATTTAATAAAAAAATTATCATTAAAATATATATATATATATATTTCCATTCTTCTGAGATTCTATTATAAATCATAATTCATACATAATAATACATTGCATGTCTGAAATTTAAAACCAAAATGAATTCCTTTCTAGTTTAAATACATAAGATACAGTCCTATCTTGATTCAAACAGTAATTTTCCTAGGAAAACGTGCTTGCATAGTTTTCAAGGTAGTTATTAATATGTCATATGTATGTTGCTTGATCTCTTCCAACTGATCCATGAATTAAGTAGTTTGGATTTACCCAACTTAACATTATCTGTGAATCACCCAAAGAACTATTTTCCATGTCTATACTCATTGAGGAGAGAGTCATATTCAAAGAATCTTCATCAATTTGACTTGTTCCTCCATTTTATCTAGAGGTGTGTGGCGGATCGGATCCAATGGATTTACCATGATCCAAGATCCGATCCAATTGGATCGAAGAAATTGTAATCCAATTCAATCCAGTTACTATTTGATCAGATCCAATCCAATTACTATATGATCTAATCCGATCCGATATGATCCGATGGATCAAATTAATATAAAGTCGTTCTTAATATATAAAAGTTATAGTCTCAAATAAATAAAATCAAATAAATTATTCAAACATTACTAATTAATTCAAATAAAATTAACATTAAAAAAAATACATAACATAACTTGTAAACTTTATATAATTTAAAAAGTTTATAAGCATTAAACATCAGCTCCAAATGTAAACTTAATAAACCGTGATATTAATGAAGAAGAATAGAAGAAAAGAAGATGGTGGATTGTTGGTTGTAGAGAAATTCATAAAGAAAACCCTAAATAGTAACATTAGTAATTGTATTTGGGTTGGGTCTTTATAGATATTCAGAGAATCAAATTATATTTGGGTTGGACCTTTATATTAGAAAATAGTGGATAAAATAAATTACCCAATATAAAAATAAGGCCTAATATTTTAGGCAGATTGGCGGATTTCCAAAAGGAAACCCAATATCTGATCCAATCCAATCCAATCCAATGGATTTTAGAATTTAGGATCCGATTCGATCATCTCAATGCATCCGATCCAATCCAATGGATTGGATCCTACACACCCCTAATATTGTCTACCACAATTTTGATCAAAATTACCTACATGAGCATCCCAACCTACTGTACTAGCATTCCAACATGTTGGAATGCCACCTGTTGCACCAGCATTCCAACATGTTGCACCAGCATCCCAACCTCTAGGACGAACATCCCAATTTGTTGCACTAGCATTCCAACCTCCTGCACTAGAATCCCAACCTCTTGCCTCATCCCCACCATCCCCATCATCCCCATCATCTTTTCCTCCACTATTTCTATAAGAGGTATGTTGGTCATCGGAAGAGCTAGTAACAATAACTCCACAATCTACATCAACTTCTTCTCTAATCACTTGTTCAACATTTATTCTCATGTCTTGAGCATGAGAAGCAATTTGTGGATCAGGATTTCCCTCATCATCATCCAAGGAGGCATGTCTAATCCAGTCAAAAATATGATTATCATTATCGTCTCCTGCTTTAGCAGTTACTTAAAGTAGATTTATAAAATCAATTTCATTTACTTTATTTTTTTCAGCTACCATATCCCTAAGTTTCAACTTCTTATTATAATAACAATAAACAAGTTGTTCAAGATTAGAATAGACAAAACGGTTCCTTTGTTTTGTGTGGATTAAAGCAAATATGGACCAATTTCTTTTATATGCAGAAGATGCTGATGTTTGTGATAGTATGCGAACTGCTATTACACGCAATGGTGGAGCATAGTTTCCATACATTAGCCACCAATCTGTAATAAAAATTATTAAGTATTATAAGTATGAATATTATTTCAATGATATTATTATTTATTATAAATATGTAATTTTTTGTAATAAAAGTTATATACTTAGTTGCATTTTACTTCTAGCTGCAATGACTGCTCGTTCACAAAAAAATTTCCTTTCATCCTTATATATTTATAAATTGATTGGTACATATTTAATATTATTTGGAATTAGTTTTACACATTTGAGTCACAAACAATTTTTATTATTTTTTTTTTCAGATTGCTTTCACAAAATTTTACATATTTTACTCATCCACTCTTTGGTTCTTCGTTCAATTTTACTTCAAGTCCTCAATAATTTTACTATTGACTATTATGTTAATTTTATTTTTATTTTTTATAAATTTGTTAATGCTTCTTCTGAAATAATTTTCAGTCTAAATTATTTTAACAATACTTTAATTGTTTATGATTAAAAAAAAATATTTTAATAATATGCAAAATAGCCATGGACTTTCGGGGTTAAATTCGTAAAATTTCAGGAATATCGGGAGATTTTTACGGATATTTCGAAATCAGCCGGATATTCTGTAGGATATTGGATATTTGCCTATTTCGATATTGATCCCTCTAAAATACGGATATATCGGTGGATATTTCGGTATATCTATCAATATTCAGTTCCTTGATCATATGCAAGCAATCCTAGAATAAACATGATCATGTAAATCTTGAAAATCATAGGTTATTAAACGATGAGGTCGTGGGTTTAAATCATATCCCTTTCGATTAGCGAATTATAATACTTAAAAAAAATATATATATATATACGGTATTTTTTTTTTTTTTTTTTTTTTTTGAAAATCAACAAACATCAGACCCCAAAAGGGAAAGACACAGACGGGCTGATATTCAGCCAAATGGACTCCTTCGCAGAGGAGAAAGCCAAAAAGGCCAGGTTGTGAGCCATACTATTGCCACTGCGGGGAATAGCATGACAAGAGATCACACCCACCTCCTAAAACAAGGCTTTAATTTCAAAGATAACATTACAAGCATCACCAAAAGAAGGAAACAGAGAGTTCAGCGCAGATGCCACATTAGAAGCGTCCACTTCTACACGAGGGACTGAAAGCTGATGCTGCTTAGCCAGGAGCAAACCTTCAGGGAGGGCCAGAAATTCACCCACTTTCGCCGAAAAACAACCCAAGAGAGGCTTTGAAACAGCTGCTACAATTGAGCCACAATTATCTCTGATAACAGCTCTCACACCAATCACAGAAGACCCTGGATGAATAGAAGCATCGGTATTAAGCTTTAAAGAGCCCAAAGGAGGGGGGATCCAATGCCCAACAAAATCAGGAGAGTGCTTGGAGAAATTCGGAGATAAGGCTAAGGAAGAATTCTGAAATTCAGATAAGTAATCCCCTGCCCAAGCTACCAGCTCAGAAGGATTCCTGAGTTTACCATTGTTGAACAAGGCATTTCTGTTCTCCCAGATGCTCCACAGAATTACACAAAAAGAAGCCAACTACTTTTTATCCAATCTTACAAGCAAACCTGACATCACCTCAATTAGTGGGAGCTCCTTGAAGCTTTTCAGAACCGAACCAAAACTCGAACACCCCCATATTTTACGAACAATTTTGCACCAAAGGAGGGCATGATGAATAGATTCCACACTCCCACAACAAAGCCTGCACATATCACAATCAACCACATTTCTGTGCCGCAAATTCTGAAGGGAAGGCAAGGCATTTCGACAAGCTCTCCAAACAAAAATCTTGATTTTTGGGGGGACACTAAGACTCCAAAGAGAGTTCCACCATTTACTGACCAGAGATCTAGAAGAAGAAGTAGATTGAAACTTGTTATTTAAGGCAACCTGGTAACCACTCTTAATAGAGAACATACCTGTTTTTTCAAAATGCCAGGTTAGGACATCTTCACTTCTTCTGCAGCTGATGGGAATAGAGGATATGGCTTCAATATCAGCAGGCAAGAACAGGTTCTGCAGCATATTAAAATCCCAACAGTGATTTTCATGGTCAATTAAATCGGAAACCATCAGGTTTGGGTTGTGGCAGACAGAGATTGGTCTGAAAGTGGAGGGTCTTGGAACCCAGGGATCAAAGAATGCATTTATATTAACTCCATTACCTACCTTCCAGCACAGTCCTTTCATGAGAATGGATCTGCCCCATAAAATGCTTTTCCAAATGTGGGAACAGCCAGGCTTAGGAGAAGCATCAAGGAAATTATCTCTTTTGAAGTACTTGGCCTTTAAGACCCTAGCAGCCAGGGAATCCGGAGATTTTAGAATTCGCCAAGCTTGTTTCGCCAGGAGAGACTGATTGAAAAGGGACAGGTCTTTAAAGCCTAGACCTCCCTGGCTTTTTGGGCGGCAGAGCTCCTCCCACTTGATCCAGCTTATTTTCCTCTTTCCATCTCTGGAGCCCTACCAGAATTTTGAAATTAAAGCACCCAATTCTTTGCACAGACCAACCGGAAACTGGAAAAGACTCATTAGGTATGTCGGGATTGCCTGAGCGACTGCCTTTATGAGTACCTCTTTTCCCCCAAAAGAGAACATTCCTCCCTTCCAACCCCGAACTTTTTTCCAGACCCGATCCTTAATTTCCTCAAAAATTCTTCTTTTGTTGCGGCCAACTAAGGTTGGGAGCCCTAAGTATTTATCCTGAGAGTTAGAATTGGGAATCTGGAAGAATGCCTGGATGTCCTTTCTGACATCATGAGACACATTTGGGCTGAATGTGATTTTTGACTTTTGAAGGTTCACCTGCTGGCCTGAACCCCTTTCATAAGTTTCCAAAACATTCCTGATTAGAGAGCAACTTTCATTTGAAGCCTTACTGAATAGAATGCTGTCATCTGCAAAGAACAGGTGACTCACAAGGGGGCTGCCTCTAACGCATCTCACTCCCAAAAATCTCTCATTTCCTTCCGCCTTTGGGATCAAGCTGGAAAAAGCTTCTGCACACAAAATGAATAGGTACGGGGATAGAGGGCACCCTTGACGAAGGCCCCTAGAAGGAACAACACTACCCACCGATTTCCCATTCAATAAAAAAGAGAGATTTGACGTCGAGATGCAATCCATAACCACCGAAACCCAAGACTGCGGGAATCTCATCTTTTCCATAATCGCCCGAAGGAATCCCCATTCTACTCGATCATAGGCCTTGCTCATATCTAATTTGATCGCCATAAGACCTTTTTTGCCCTCTTTTTTGTGACTAATTGAGTGAAGAGTTTCAAAAGAAACCAACACATTATCAAAAATTAAGCGGCCAGGGATGAATGCTGACTGATTTGGGGATATGATGGAGGGGAGGATATCCTTCAGTCTGTTGGCCAAAGTCTTAGTAATGATCTTATACACTACGCTGCAGAGGGAAATTGGACGAAAATCAGAGATGAAGGTTGGGTTTTTAACTTTAGGGATGAGGGCTATGTTGGTACCATTGAATTCACGAATAGAGGCCTTCCCATTAAGAACATTAAGACAAATTCTAGTTACCTCTGAACCAATGACCCTCCAGAACTTCTGAAAGAAAAGAGTCTGGTACCCATCTGGCCCTGGTGCCTTTGTAGGACACATCTCAAACAAAGATCTTTTCACTTCCTCTGCCTGAAATTCAGCTTCTAAATTTTTTATCATTTCAGCATCAAGTCTAACATCCACAGACTCTAAGGCCCTATTAATATCCATGGGAGAAGGTTCTGAACTTTGGAAAAGGGATGAGAAATACTTACATATAATGTGAGTCAACTCACTCTTCGAATCCTGGAACTTGCCTTGCTCATCCATAAGCTTCGAGATATAATTCGTCTTTCTCCTCTCTGATGCTCTTCTATGAAAGAAGCTCGAATTTCTATCCCCAGCAGCTAACCAATCTGACCGAGCCCTTTGACGCCAGTAAATTTCTTCGCATTCCAGGAGACCCTCAAGCTCCTTTTCTAAACTTCTAATTCTGTCCATGATCCCTGGCATGTGACTTGAGAGGTATAAACAATCAATCATTTTCTGTTTTTCATCGATGGATTTTCGTAATGTTCCGAACATTTCTTTGCTCCACCTCATCAGCTTTGCCGCACACCAACTAAGTTTAAATTTCAGATCATTAGCATTCTGGGAGGGCCTCTTATCCGACCAGGCCTCCTCAATCACTCTACTTATATCATTCTCTCTTAGCCAGAAGGGCTCGAACTTGAAACCTTTAGGACAGCAATTCTTGCCCCTACTGCCATCTCCAAATCTCAACAGAAGAGGACGGTGATCAGAAAAGTAGAACCCTAAATGCTCCACACTGACCTGATCAAAGGCACTATACCACTTCTCATTAACCAGAAAACGGTCCAGCCTTTCTTGAATGTTATTAGGTCCCTCTCTTTTGTTGTTCTAGGTGAATTTTGGCCCTGAGAAACCTAAGTCAATCAGATCACAATCATCAACTGCTTTCCTAAATCCCCTTAGGCTCAAGATCATTCTATCTGACCCTCCCAATTTCTCTGAGAGACTTAAGATATCATTGAAGTCTCCTCCACACAACCAAGGGAGGTCATCCACAGCCCGCAATCGACGCAACAAGTTCCAGGAATCTTCTCTGTGAGTTGGAGACGGGTTACCTTAGAATCCTGAAAATCTCCACCATATCCCATCTTCCGAAAGAATTCTTGCATCAATGTGCCCAGAGGAATAGGAAAGAATTGAAACATCTAGCTTGTCTGTCCAGAGAAGCATAAGCCCACCACCTTTACCTTTGCTGTTAACACTCAAACCACCAGCAAATCCCAACTTAACACGAATTTTATCTGCCCACTGACTCTCTAGTTTTGTTTCTGACAGGAACACTAATATATATACGGTATATATATATACGGTATATATATATATCAAAGTTATTAGAAGGAATATAATCTAGTTCTTTTATCAATTGTAATTAGTCAATCAATGAACTTTGAAAATTGATTTGAAGTCTATAAAGAATCTTTTTTAGGAATATAACGCTAAATAGTACAAGTAAATTGTGTATATGAGAGATTTAATATCTCGATACAGATACTCATATCAAAATAATCACGAATGTATTTTATCGTTTAGATGATTTTTGGACCAATCCGTGATTTCCAATTTAGGGAAGGAGTTAGGGGTTTTGGTGCGAGCAATCACATAAGAAATGATGATGAGGTTATGGATGATATATGGAACAGTAGATGTCAATTTCAATTGCTTTTACATCATTAAAATGAAGATCATCAAATGGAAAGACGATACAAATTCTATTTAGCGTTTGAGTGCAAAACTCTTTTGATAAGGACATTTCAAAAATGGACTCATTCTCGTATTGGAAAATCAAACTTTTTTTTAAAAAAATAATAATAATTAGCATCTATAATCTTTACTTTAATCTTATCCAAGTTTATGTGGATATGTTCTAACCAAACTCTAAGCACTTGATTATGAATATATTCATTTGTTTATTTAATTCAATTCATATATATATATATTTATATGGTTTCAAATGTGGATCTTATATGTTTTGTCATTCAGGATTCTAGTTTATCAGACCTAATAATCCATTTTATAATGATAATCAGATTTGATAATACTGTATAGGATTTCACACGAAAAAACATATTAGATCTCACACCTCATAGTGGATATGAATCTTCAAAGAATTTATTTATTTTTATAGAAAAAATATTGATGGGTTGGGTTCAATTACAAGTTACAACTAACTAATATAAATAAAGAAAAATAAATAAATTGGTGGGTTTTATTTAATCATTTTTAGCTTTCTGGATGTCCAACTCAAGGCAAGTCCAAGAAGCAAGAGTTTCTTTATACCTTAATTAAATTTGAGTAAGCTGAATATTTCTGCTAAGCAAGATTACAATATTAACAAAGAAAACATTATTGCACGTTCACTCTTGTTTGATTGATTGTGCATCTTCCCGTATTTATGATGAAAGTTCGAGTCTCACGTTGCTTATAAAAAAAAAAAAAAAAAGGCGGGAAGACCTCTCCTCTATGTTATAGAAGCAACTATTCAAACCGTGTAAGTAGGTAAATCTCTGATTCAATCTTGGTGTCAGTTTTTCAAAAATAATAAAAACATAAAAACAAAACAAATAAAGCAATATTTTTTTGTTAGACAGACAATAACAGGCCTGTATTGGTAGGCCCAATCCCACTCTTAGCTTACCTTGCTCAACAACATAATGGCAGGCCCCAAGACCATTCACAGCTCTCATAAAATAATCACTTTTTATTTTTTTATTTTTGAACAATTAAAAGAACAAAACTAGAACCCACTATCTCAGTGATATGAATGTGTAAAATATATCATTGGACCACCTCAACTTTTGTCAAATGAATGCCTATATCTATACGTTGACAGATGGTAATCAAATGACTGGATATGTTTGTTTCATTAAAGACTTTCCCTCCTAATTGTCGATGAGCAGAGAATGAACAGCAAAAGCCAGCACCGACAGCCAAAAGGGGGGACCAAAAGAGGGAGAAATTTGTTCAAAACAAAAATGAAAACCAAGTTTCCAACTCTAGAGACCCCCACATGGGAATCCTTCTTGTTGATGAGGTTGGAAGCAATAGCCAGATAAGGAGAAGATAGCAAAACACACAGTTTCTCTTCTAACCAAATCAGATAATATGTTCTGAACAGCTCACAGTTCACAGTTCACTTTTTCTTTTTTCTTTTTTCGAAGTACAATTAAATCCTAAATATAGCAAAATCTTATATAGAACAGAGATTTTTATGTATACACAAAACCTTGTAATTCATATATAAATCCTAAATATAGCACAAGCTTGAACAAGGCAAAAATAAGTGAAAACTAACAAACAACAACCAGAATAAATTTCACATCTTCTGGCAAACCTTAATTACTTTAAATTACAACATTTCAGTCAATCATTTGATCAGATAGATCAAGACAGTAGCAAACCTTTGGTTTCAAAGTTTTCGCAGATGCAATATGTATCGCTTCAACTGTACAGGAGAAAGTGCTTCTTTATGCTTTTGATGAACTCTGACAATGTGGTGGGCAATGTGGTAATCAGTTTGATAATCCGGGCCAATGATCATTACATATACCAAGTGAAACCTCAAAAGAATAGCAGGAGGAAGGGAAACATTATACTGGAAGAAAAGCACATCAAAAGTGATTAGTCCACCAAAAAAAAAAAAAAAAAAAACTAATAGAAAAAGACCTGGATATCAGTTATAAGGCTTCCATAAGAATTGCATTCTCACCTAAAGTGGTTTAGTCTTATCATAGTGCCCCCGGTAGGGTTAGCTGCAGCTAAAATTGATGTCCGGGCATTCAATGTTCCTTGTATCCCTGCTTTTGTAATGCTTATCGTTTGCTGTTCCATGGCTTCATGAATTGCAAGCTTCACAATCATTTGCAAATCAGGTATATGCTAAATCAGGGGTTCTATATAAATCATGTGAAACTTACCTGATCCATTGTCAAACTCGTCAATGCCACAAATGTACAAGCATCTTGTCAAACTCGTCAATGCAACAAATGCCATTGTCAGCAAGCATCAATGCACCAGCCTGGGAATAAACCAGACATATTTATCACTGAATCTAAGCTGAAACAAATGTACAAGAGATACAACAAAGAGAAAGCCCACATCAGAAGATCAGGGCTCTTCTTTTAAAGTCTTGTCTCATTTTCTTTATCTTTCCATCTTTACAAGTAAAAGAGGTAAGACTTCACAAGGAACAAAATAAATGGGAACAACAATAGCATAGAAAGCTTCAAAAGCATAAGTTATCATATTTCATAGATACTATAGGTTCCCTATAACTCAGAAGACAATCATATTGAGCGGATATTAACATGTCCTAATGCAGCTTCCATGACTACTAAGACTAAATAAAATCCAAATTAAGAGGAACCGAATGCTACCTCAAAGCAGAATTCCCCGGTGTCTAATTATTTGGCCACAGTAGCTGTCAATCCAGCTGCAGAATACGGAAAGGGTTTGCTTACTAATTAAGCTACGACTCTACGAGGCAATATAACGGTAATAAAACAAATATTTTTATTAAATTACCAAACCACCCTTAACGTTTACATTGGTGAAAATAGGTTAAAAAAAAAACAAATATTTTTCAAATAATAAATCAATTTTATTTAATAATAATAGTAAACTATAATTTTATTTAACAATGGTTTTTGTTATTTTTTATTTAATAATATATAAATTAAATAATTATTGTAACGGTTTGTTATTCAATTTTCACCGGATTACAATTATAATCTCTCCGAACAAGATTGAAGAATCTAAACTCGTTAGGCCTACCAAAATCCCACCTATATTTTTATTTATTTTTTAATTGGATAAAAAATATTATAGAATTAGAATTTATTTAAAATTAATAATTTTTTGGACATTTTTAATTGAGGTAATTACACAACCTACCCGTGGTATACATATTAACATGTAAAAACAACTTTTTACTAAATTTACACAAAACTTCCCTACCGTTAGTCAACTCATGTTAACGTTAATAGCTTGAAGGGTAATTTTGTCTATTAAATATAAAGCTGTGTACAAGTCACATTGATAATTAAAGCTTGTGCCAAATAATACTAAAAAAAAAATGAATTTTGAAATTAAAATAAAATAAAATAAAAAGAAATGCTAAGAGGCGAATGTGAATGTTCTGTTGTACTCTCACACTCTAGAACTATCCATTGAGTTTCTTTCTTTCTCAGATTTCCAATATGAAACCTTAAAAAATATAAAGCTTCATCATTAATTCAGCTACCATATTCTTCATCATCTTCACAGAACAATCTAGTTACCTGGGAAGTTACAGAGGAAGAACGCTTGTTCTCTACGAGATGGGGCAACGGTAAGGAAAATCTTCGACTTTGTATTACTTAGATGGTTTTTGTTATTTTGTGTGTTTTATTGATTGAGAACGATGAAATCGTTCATCATTTTTGTTAGAGTTAGAGTTTTGTTCATTTTAAAAGACAACAGATTTTGATTTTTGACTTTTTGAAAAAAAAAAAAACCATTATTACCTTAGGCAAAGACTAGTAAACCGCAAGGTGTTCATGGAGGAAAATTGGAAAAAAGTGTACTATTTATCCAACGGAAACGAAGCAGAGATGAGGTCTTTACTTCCGATTATGCAATGACATGTACGTACTTTCATAATGCATTTACAGGAGTTCATATATGCTCTCATGACTTTTTGGTTTGTATCCTCAAATAAATGAAATCAGTGATTACTGATGCCGGTATTCATTTATTTTCGTCGATATCATTGTTCCACAGACATGTTAGGATTATGCTCAATAGCAAGAGTGTAATATTGTAATTAACAATCTTTTTCATATTAATAAAGTGATTTCTGGTTTAAACAAATCTTATAGCATTTATAGTTTAATATTATAATTGTCAAAGTAAATAATCATAAGGTCTAAAGACTATGAGAAAGGAAGAATTGTTCGTACATCTGGATATGTATGTGGTAGACACAATTCTTTAGTTAGTCTTGAATATGGTTCACAACTTAGTTAGTCTTGATATCCTCCCAAGAGTTCTTGTCAGTAAAATTGCAAGGCTAAAATTGAAAACGCTGGTTGTTATGTTAACAATTAGGTGGGACCTAGTCTAACTAGTAAATGGTGCGAACTCCCAAAGGAGGCGTAACATTTATGGGTGTTAGATCACCGTTGAATTTTTATGATTGAGTTATTTATTTAATTCAAGATAAATATTTAAAGTGCTTTATAATGATTATTTACTTATATATGTTTTGTTTTTATTCAGAAATCATGACCCCATCACTTATGAACATCCTGAAAGATAACACTTTAACTGGAGATAATTATGTCACATGGAAAAGGAAAATTGGGTTGTTGCTGCAAAGTGAAAAACATAAGTTTGTTCTAACTACTCCTAAACCACCTGCTCCTAATAATGAATCTAGCATAATGCAAAGAGATGAGTATGAGCAGTGGAAGACTTCAGATGATATGGCCAAATGTTATATTATGGCCACTATCTCCGACGTGTTGCAACAGCAGCATGAAGGAATGGAGTCTACTACTGATATAATGATGTCTCTAGAGGAGATGTTTGCTATGAAGTCCAGGACGACTAAGAGAGAGGCAGTGACTGCTTTTATGAATCTTAGGATGAAACCTGGACAGGCTGTGAAGGATCACATGATGAAAGTCATAGCACATCTCAACATTGCTGAACTGCATGGCGCTGAGATAGATGGTGAGAGAAAAATTGATATGGTTGTCAATTCATTGTCAGATTCCTTTGATCAGTTCAAATTGGACTACACTTTGAACAAAAAGGAATACACCTTACAAGGCCTGATGCAAGATGTTCAAAGTGCTGAAAAGATCCTTGTGAAAAGCAAAGGTCAAGAGATTCATGTGGTTGGTAAAGTTGCTACTGTTAAGACCCGTCAGAAGGTCAAGAAACAACAGAAGAAAAAGAAACTTGGGCCTACCAAGAAGGAGACCAAGAAAGTACCAAGATCAAAGGGAAATGCTTCCTTTGTGGTGAAAAGGGACATTGGAAAAGAAATTGCCCAAAGTCCCAGAACAAGAAGGAAGAAGGTAATGTGAATTATCTTGAAACATGTTTTTTGGCAGATTCTACAGATTCTTGGATCATAGACTCTGGAGCCACTAATCATGTTTGTTATTCCTTACAGGGGTTCCAAGAAAGGAGAAGGCTGAATAAGAATGAAATCAATTTGCGCTTGGGCAACGGAACGTTAGTGTCTGCAAGTGCAGTGGGAGATATTAGAGTTTGTTTGGATTCTAGAAGGCATTTAGATTTAATAGACGTTTATTATGTACCTCAATTCAAGAGGAATTTAATTTCAGTTTCTTGTTTGAATAAATTTGGATATTCGGTTACTTTTAATAAAGTTTTTATTATTAGTAAGAATGACAAAATTATTTGCCAAGGTACATTGGAAAACGGTCTATACTTTTTGCATAGTAATATCTCTCACTTGTTAGACACAGAATTAACGGAACCTAATCATAAAAGAGTAAAATTATCAACAGATGAAACCTACCTTTGACATTTACGCTTAGGTCATATTAACCTTAATAGGATTAAAAGATTGGTAAGTGACGGACCTTTGAGTGACTTAAAGGTTGATGATCTACCAACTTGTGAATCTTGTTTGGAAGGTAAAATGACCAAAAGGACGTTCTCTGCCGAAGGTGCAAGAGCCGCTGAATGTTTAGGATTGATACACACTGATGTATGTGGACCTATGAGCATTCAAGCTAGAGGTGGATATGAGTACTTTATCACCTTCACGGATGATTACTCAAGATTTGGTTATGTGTATCTCATGAGACATATGTCAGATGCTTTTGACATGTTCAAAGCATTCAAAGCTGAAGTGGAAAATCAGCTTGATAAACACATAAAAATCTTGAGATCTGATCGTGGTGGAGAATATCTATCTGGTGAGTTTCAGCAATATCTTATTGATAACGGGATAATTTCTCAGTTTTCTGCACCAGGTACACCTCAACAGAATAGGGTAGCAGAAAGGAGAAATAGAACTCTTTTGGATATGGTTAGGTCTATGTTGAGTTATTCAACACTTCCTATTTCTTTTTGGGGATATGCTTTACAAACTGTTATATACATTCTAAACGATGTACCATCTAAGTCTATTCCTAAAACACCGCATGAGTTGTGGACTGGGCGCAAGCCTAGTTTACAACACTTAAGGATATTTGGTTGTCCTGCGCATGTGTTAAAAGGAAAGACAGAAAAGATGGAGTCCCGTTCGGAAACATGTATATTTGTAGGGTATCCAAAAGAAACTAAAGGATATTATTTTTATAGTCCTTCAGATCTTAAAGTATTTGTTTCGACAAATGTTAAATTTCTGGAAAATGACTATATGAATGATTTTGTGCCTAGAAGTAGAATTGTCCTGAATGAGATGTCAGGAGATACAATTCCACGAGAGGTTACACAACCAAACCCAATTGTAAGTTCCGATCCAACACAAGATCAACAAACTACCATTCCTCGTCGTAGTGGGAGGGTTAGAACACAACCCAAAAGATACATCGGTCTGGGAGAATCAGTGGAGAATCTCCCGGACGACGATGATCCCTATACGTACAAGGAAGCTATGGAGGATGTTGATAGTCGCCATTGGCAAAAGGCAATGCAATCTGAGATTGAATCTATGTTCGATAACAAAGTCTGGTCCCTTGTAGACTTGCCTAAAGGGATAAAACCCATTGGGTGCAAGTAGGTATACAAGAGGAAAAGAGGTATGGATGGAAAGGTGGAAACCTTTAAAGCTAGATTGGTAGCTAAAGGGTATACACAGAAAGAATGTATCGATTACGAGGAAACCTTCTCTCCTGTGGCCATGCTTAAATCCATTAGGATACTTTTATCCATTGCAGCATCTTTAGATCTAGAGATTTGGCAAATGGACGTCAAGACAGCTTTCCTTAATGGAAGTCTTGACGAAAGCATCTACATGATGCAACCAAAGGGATTCATTGAAAAGGGCCAAATGGAAAAGGTATGCAAGTTGCAGAAATCCATATATGGATTAAAGCAAGCATCCAGATCCTGGAACATAAGGTTCGATCAAGCTGTCAAAGGTTTTGGATTTATTCAAAATCTTGACAAACCTTGTGTATACAAAAGGATTAAGGGCGACAAGTTGGTTTTCCTGATTCTTTATGTTGATGATATACTACTCATTGGAAACGATGTAGGTGTATTGACATCAGTAAAAGAATGGATAGCAAAACAATTTGATATGAAGGACTTAAGAGAAGCAAGTTTTATTCTAGGTATCCAAGTAATAAGGGATAGAAAGAATAGAACGATTGCATTATCCCAAGCTTTATACATAGACAAGATCTTGTCTAGGTTTTCCATGCAGGATTCCAAGAAAGGTATGTTACCTTTCAGACATGGAATCAAGTTTTCTAAGGAACAAGTTCCTAAGAATGAGCATGAAGAGCAATTCATGAGTAGAGTTCCATATGCCTCGGCAGTTGGAAGTCTCATGTATGCAATGCTCTATACTAGACCAGATATTTATTTTGCTGTTGGCATAGTTAGCAGGTTTCAATCGAAACCTAGTCCTGATCACTGGACGGCAGTCAAGCATATTTTCAAGTATCTTAAGAGAACGAGAGATAATATGCTTGTATACTCTGGAGGGGATTTGATTCCCGTTGGGTATACAGATTCTGACTCCAGAAAATCCACATCAGGGGCTGTGTTTACTATTGGAGGAGGAGCAGTTATATGGAGGAGTATCAAGCAATCTTGTATTGCTGATTCCACCATGGAAGCTGAGTATGTTGCTGCATGCGAGGCTGCCAAAGAGGCTGTTTGGCTCCGCCAATTCTTGATTGACTTGGAAGTGGTTCCTAGTGCGAATAAGCAGATCACTATCTACTGTGACAACAGTGGAGCAGTGGCCAATTCGAAAGAACCAAGAAGTCACAAGAGAGGTAAACACATTGAAAGAAAGTATCATCTTTTAAGGGAGATTGTTCAAAGAGGTGACGTGACGATTACCAAAATCGCGTCAGCAGAAAATCTAGCAGATCCCTTCACAAAAGCTCTACCTCAGAAGAGTTTCGATGGGCATCTAGAGAATATGGGCTTGAGAGATATGACACATTTGCTATAGCGCAAGTGGGAGATTGTTAGGATTATGCTCAATAGCAAGAGTGTAATATTGTAATTAACAATCTTTTTCATATTAATAAAGTGATTTCTGGTTTAAACAAATCTTATAGCATTTATAGTTTAATATTATAATTGTCAAAGTAAATAATCATAAGGTCTAAATACTATGAGAAAAAAAGAATTGTTCGTACATCTGGATATGTATGTGATAGACACAATTCTTTAGTTAGTCTTGAATATGGTTCACAACTTAAGTTAAAGGTTGGGCACCTTTATCTTGTTAAAGTTGTAGAATTATTTTGCTAGCATTTGAGTGGGATCAAATGAGATATGATGAGTCTAAAATCATCGGAGTGTCTTCAAGCAAAATAATCTAGTGCACTGGGTGCATTGAACTGGATCACAATGAAATACTTTATCTATAACCGTCAGTAGATAAAAGTCATTTCATTATCAGGACAATCGGAGAGTCTATCTTAATCCTGAGATAAATGATGGACTTATGGTTGCAAGTGATATCATTTGAGTTATCAATGAGTACGATTATATCGCATAGTCTATCCTCGATAGTTTGGTGATATTCATTTGTTAATCGATAGAGGACTTCATTTATAGATATGGACATCATGGCTCCATTTATCAAATGAGAGTATAATATCATCATATGAATGTTTTGAGGTAATTGGATATTAAATCTCAACGTTGAGTTTTCGATAGTGTCTATTGAAAACATGGCTTCTGGACAAGTCAAAATATCCAAGTTCAAAACGTGGTCATATGAGTAAATATGGTAACTTGGAGAGTTATAGGCGGTCTATAAACTCTTGGCGATTACTGATATTAATCACGAGGATACACTATCTCCAACATGATTGTCTAGGGTATGAATGAGGAAACATCTTCCTTTTCTGTCTTTATTTAAGAGTTCAATTTTAGCTCTTTAGTGGAATGAGTTAAAATTAATGGATCAGACCTAAGTGAATCATTTGTTGACTGTGATTAGGTTATATCTATTGAAGCTTAAATTTAGATAGCCCGCCAAGATCCCCAATCCACACGGATTTGCATGGATCACTTGATATATTCTACCGGACCAATTTAAGGGTCCATCTAGAATTGCATTTAATATATTAAGAATATAATTTGCACATTATTTATGTAATGGGCTGCTCAATTATATTTATATGTTAATGAATGACATGTGGGCTTGTTTCTTTTAGTAAGAATGAGTCTAGTTCACATGTAGGCTTTTTATTTAAAGTCCAATGGATTAAATGAAATAAGAAAATAATGTATAGCCCATTTATTTTAAGTGGGGCGGCAAAGGTGAATTAATTAACCTAATATATTATTTTGTTTCATTGTTTAATTAAATAAGAATTAATTAATTTATTAATTAATTGTTTAATTAAGAAACAAATCTTTTCTGATTAGGAAATATGATTCCTAAAGGTATACTATTGGTAGTAGTATACTTAAATTAAAAGACTTGTTTGACAAGAAAATAAATAATTAATTTTATTTATTTAATCAAATAAGAAGTCTTTTTATTTAGTCAAATAAAAGAATAAAAGATTTATGAGTTGGATTAGGGTTTGGGAGTCTTAAACTAAATAGGAATTAGGGTGCAATACAAACTCCTTTTTGGCTTGAGTATTGCGGCAACCCTAGTCCCTTTTAGGTTATTATTTTCGGCCACCCAAATAAAAAGAGAGAAAGAAAATTTTGCCACCTATATATGTGGACTTATAGAATTCGGCCACTAGGAAGTTTTGTGTGTGCTTGATTCTATTTTCTTCTTCTTCTCAATTCATAGAAAATTATTTTTATTCTACTAAAACATAAAAGAGATATAGATTATTCTTTGATGGTATACTATTTGCTTATACATCAATAAGCTTGTGTGTACAACATCGATCTAGGTTCACGCGAGTTTCGATCATTAGATTGAGAACTCAAAAGTGACCGGAATAATCTTAGTATTCTTTTGATTGTTTTTGGGACTAACAAAGAAAAGATAAGTTTGTTTTGTCCATTCACAGGTTTGCAATTCAAAGAAAAGGGAGACCACGCTCCTAGGTGATCTAGGTGATCCACGTTCGTGCTAGGATTGAAGATCTTGCGGATTACCATCGACGCAAGTCAATCGGATCACGCGACAAAAGGTATTCTTCTTTTGTTAGATAATATATATGTTTAATTGATTAAAGGGTTTAAGGTTCATAAAAGGAAAGTTTTTTTAAAAGTTACTAAATCTATTTTTAGTCTCGCTTCCGCTGCGTGTACTACTATACGGTATTTTTCCCTACAAGACATGGAATTGGCATCTCGAGGCTGCACTGCCAAATAGTAGACCAGTTCACATCTTGTAGTGTTTTTTTTTTAAAGAAATTTTGTTCCTCACATAAAGTTCATAAATGCAGATTGGATTGATCAAAAAAATATGTTTAAAAATGTTTCTTTTTAGAGGTTTTTTTTTTTGTTTTTTTGAGGTCTAATATTTCGAAGAAAAAAAATTGTTTGAAGTGGGTTGAAATATGTTTAACAAAATGAACAAAAAAACAAAAAACTGTTGGTCAAATTAGTTTGATATTGGTGGCTTCCAATATGGTGTTCTATTCAAATGAATGGTTGTTTCATTTGTTTAATGTTTGTGACTTCTGGTATGGTGTTCTGTTCCATGAATGGTACCCTGTTTCATTGCATGTTTCATTATCTGTTGTTGACATGGTATGTTTTTCTTGGTATGGTGCTCCAAATTTGATTCGTTGCATGTGTTTGATGTTTGTGGCTCTATTTATGGTGTACTGTTCTATTAAATGGTACTCTGTTTTATTTTATGATGTGTGTTTCAAATATGTAAGGTTCATTATTTGATACTGGTTTGAAGTTAATGTGATAACTTTTTATATTTTTGTTGTGTAGGGATTTTGTATTCAATATCACTGCATCTTTTTTAGGTAAAACTGTTGAGATAGGAAAGTGCAATAGGGATTTGATATGTCTCAAAGATATTTGGGATAGTGTTATGATGGAAACATTAGGTTTTCCAACTATTATTGGTGAGAAGTTTCATCAAGAGGTCCAAATTCCTCAGAGTGATGAAGTGAGGGAAATAGATTCAGATAATCAATTGATGGATGTCATGAATGAGTTTGAGTTGAAGAACATTAACACAATTCACTTAATTATCAACTTCATCCCATTGAAAACAATATTTCCTAACTCGAATTACACCCAAATAGTAACAAAAACTCAAACACTCAACCCAACTTACATCCAACCCAACACCAAAGTTCAATGCCAACACAATAACCTAACTTACAACCAAGTGACATTGTGTGTTGAATCCTCACTGGTGCCTTCTTATTGTAACATCGACGAGGAGGCACACATTGAAATTGATTGGGCACTTAGTGACATTGATGGGGCCTATAGTGATTGCTCAAATGGGGATCAGAGTGATGACTCAGACGGGGTCCACAGTGATAACTCGGATGGTCTGTCTGATATTAATGGAAGTGGGGTTAATGAGGAGGAAGTGGTACAAATAAATAGTGATAATGAGAGTGAGGGATACCGACCAAGTGGGGGCCATGCATTTGTCTTGGGGGACGATGGACGTATTAAACTGGAGGTTGGATAGCTTTTTCAGATTTTTTCTCACTTTAGGGATGTAATCCTAGATTATTCCATTCAAGAGGGGTTCAGGCTTAAAAGAATTAAGAACAAGAGGAGAAGAATTACTAGTAGGTGCTTAGTTAAGGGCTGCCCTTGGAGAGTGCATGGGTCTCTAACATATGATAGAAAAACCTATATGTTGAAGACTTTAGTAACCTCTAACTGGTTAGGGAAGAAGTTTAAGTCACTCATTAAGCAAAACCCTAACATGAATATCAGGGTCTTTGGTGCAATTGTGTTAAGAATTTGTGGGGTTTCAGTATTAGACCATACCCTTTATAGGGCTAAGAAATATGCCTTGAACATAAGAAATGAAGACCACTAAAAAAGTTACAACAAGCTTTACAAATATGGTCACATAATTATTGAGAGAAATCTAGGTTCATATGTCAAGTTAGATACCATATTCTACAACCCAGAAGACAATGTCCTTGCCCATTTCAATAGATTCTTTCTATGTTTTCATGGCCAAAAAATGGGTTATTTAGAAGGCTGTAGACCTTTCATAGGACTTGATGGTTGTCACTTGAAAGGTCTATATGAGAGGATTTTATTATATGCAATAGCAATAGATGCAAATTGTGGTGTGTATCCAATTGCATTGGGGGTGTGGGAGCTTGAGTGCCAAGAGACTTGGACTTTGTTTCTTCAACTATTGTATGAGCACGTGGGGCAACATGACAACATGACTGTTTGTTTTATGACTGACAGACAAAAGGGATTGGTTGCAGCTCTTCATGATTGTTGGCCAAACCACATCAATAGATTTTGTGGAAGACATATTTTACAGAATCTGTTGAGTACATTCAAGATTGATTACCTTAAGGACCTATTTTGGCCTACTGCAGTAAGTATAAATGTGGCTGAATTTGTAAAAAAAAAATGGGCGACATTAAGAACGCTTCTAAGAGAGCACATCAGTATTTAATGAATATTCCCTTAGAGCTTTAGTCTGTCCGTGCCTTCGACACATTAACCAAAGCATACCACAATACCAACAACATAGTCGAGGCATTCAATGGATGGTTGAACAAGTATCGAAAACTCCCAATGCTGACTATACTGGAGACTGTAAGAAGAAAGCTCATGAAATGTATTCATGAACGATTTGAGGTTGCAATGCATTGGGAATCCAACATACCTCCAGCAGTAAATAAAATGCTGCAAGAAGCACAAAAAAGGGAGGTATTTGGATCCCTTACGTTGTGGAGAATGGGAGTTTGAAGTTGTTGATGAAAATAGGCGATTTGTGGTAAAACTTAATGAACGTACTTGTGATTATGGTATCTGGGCTATTAGTGGGCTACCTTGCAAGCATGCAATGACTTACATTACCAAGAAAAAGGATGATGTTAAGGAGTATGTGCATCATTATCTAAAGAAGTCGGCATATCTAAGAACATATGCCAATGTCATCCATGCACTTCTAGATGAAAATTCTTGGCCGAATGTTCAGTATAAGACTATGTTGCCACCAATAATAAAAAGGAAAGCAGGTAGACCTAGGTTGTCTAGAAGAAGAGGTGCAACTGAACCAGCTAGAGTGCAAAGGTCTGTTGGTTCCAGATGCAGCAAATGCCAATAGACTGAGAATAATAGTCAGACTTGCAAAGAAAAGGAGCCAGCTGCTGGACAAAGGAAGAGATATCAGGTAAATAACAACATTTTTTCATATTCTTATTTGCTTTTACTTTTATTAATTGATTTCTATTTACAGGTTGGCAGTACCTCTAATGCACATTCCACCAATAGTATAGCTAAAAAAACCAAGACATGTCATGTATTTTTCTTTTTAATATCACTTTGATTATTCCATACCAAATCCGTGAATAATATATATATATATATATATATATTTATGCTACTAGCAACTCAAGCTTTTCAGCTGCAGGGAGGACACAAACAACTGGACATATAACTACTGGTACTTCAAATTCTTCAACTGCTGTAATGAGGACTACAACTGCTGGTCATATCCCACCTACAAGAGTACCCAACTCTGCACCACCCCGGAGGATCACAAGAGTAATTTCTAACCTCTAATTTCCCATCTTCAAGTTCTTAATTAACTTAAGTTGTTAGTCAATTTATAATGTGAGGATTTTTTTTTTTTTTTTTTCAATTTATAATGTGGTGCTCATTTGGTGTAGGTACTTTGGTTTCCATCAACCCAACCCACTACATCAACTCAAGGCTTTCAGCCACATCAACTTTCTCGGTCATCTCAGGATGTAACACCAACTACACCTTATGCAACCTGGCCATCTCAAGGGTCTGGATATAAGACATCATTTAATTGAAATGAGAGTAAGTTGGTGTAGTTAACTTAATTAGTTCAATATAGCGTTGTTTTTTTTTTTTTTTTTTTTTTTTTTTTTTTTTTTTGGGATTCTGTCATCCATGCACAGTTAGGTTGCTGTTTTTGGGTGGATGCTAGAAGTATTTAGATTGCTTTTTGGCTAATATGGATAGTGCAAATGTTATGTACGGTTTTTGTGGATATGGCTATTTCATGCATATCTGTTATTCTAGTTGTTTTATGCACACCCCTTCTTTATGTTGGATATTGTAATTGAAGATTATTGTGGTGCAAAATTCAATATTGAACAATATTAACCAATGTTTATGTTGGTGCAGAATTCAATATCGAACAATATTAACCAATGTTTATGTTGCTCACCTGTTTTGTGTTGGTATTTATTTCATACCAAAAAATCTCACTACATATATTTAGCTCTTAGTATTACACACATTAATGACAAGCTGGATTTTCAAGTTTCATATGAAAAAATATTACTAAGATTTTTCTATGATTTCAAAAATTTTAATGCAGCCTTCTTGCCATTGTAACAATTTTGATTTTTAAACTTGATCAAACCTCCATTAACTATACTACTGCTACCATAAGAAATTTTTATGACTGAGCAAAAAAAATTATGCAATGTATGAATGAAAAACAAGAAAATATTGCCCAAATAGTTGGGATTTCAGGCCAACGGTAACTTCTAAAAACAAAAAATTTATATATATATATATATTCATTTTATTATAAAGATGGAATTCATTCAATTGATGGGGTCTTGGGGATATATTGGTAAAAAAAAATAGAATACCTTCGTGCCTCCACTTAATGTTTTAATAAAAAAAAATTCTCACTTTCCAAGGAAAAAAAATAGGAGGGAAAAGACCTTGACATAACTTCAAGGGTATTTCTGACTTTTCAAACAACTAACACTGTCGAAGGTTAAGGCTAATGGGAGTTGACTAACGGTAGGGAAGTTCTATGTAAATTTTGTGAAAAGTTGTTTTTACCTGTTAATATGTATACCTCGGGTAGGTTGTGTGTAATTACCTCTTTTTAATTTAATAATATATAAATTAAAATAAAGTATTAATTTAGTTCAGTCTCACGTTCCTCCAAACACGTGATATTATTAATTTAGTCCGGTCTAATCCTATCCAAACCAATCTCATCTAACCCCAATTCTACCTCAATCATATCCAATCTCAAAAAGTAGTCCAATCCAATCACCCATAATTACTTTACAAGCAAGCATAAATCTTTACAAGGAACCATTCCCCACCAATAAATTACTTTACCACAACGCTCACCTTTTGGTCCTTAAATGTTGGCCCAACAATGAAAATATGAATCGAGAAACAATTCTTGGGATAATATCCACCTCTGGCCCAATATTGATGTCAAAAAAGACCTAAAAATTTATCAGAAGTTTGTTATTCAAAAACACATCTTTAAAAATTAAAATTTAAGAGTTGGAAATAATATAAAAATAAATATATAATATGTTAGTATTCATACTATTATAATAGTAAGTTATATCATGATTTAAATAAATAATAAATTGTAAAATTTTATTGTTACATTAATTAAGTACAATATTAGATTTTCGTTTTGCTAAATTGTTGCAAAATATGTTTGGGAAATTAGAAGAAAGTTTTGTTGTTATTTTTAGTGAATTGTTTTGAAGGTAATCATGCTCATGTGCATGATTTCATAGTCATAAAAATGTATCAGAATAAAACATAAAGTTAGGTTGTCAATTAACATAAAATTAGAATGAGTTTTAGAAGAACCAAAAAATTTCACTCCTTGATTGAAAAATAAATATATTGATGAAATCGGAGATATTATCATTATTAGTAAAATATTGGAGGAAATTAAAATGCTATTCAAATTTTTATTAAGGAAAAACTTGGCGATTCTATAGGATCTTTATTAAAATGCTATTCGAATATTTTAAATTAAATACATTTATATTTTATTCTTTTTTTTTTCCTCATATATACTAGTTTAAAATATTGAGTTGATTATCAATAATCGATTATCCTACATCAAATCACAAAAAGGATTTTAGGTGTGATGGAATCATGCTACTATGTAGTATGAGTATTGTTACTGTGTCATTGGATTTTAATTCAATTGTCAATTATGGAAGACTCCCCTACAACCTCCAACTCGCAAAGAACTCAATGTAGGAAGTATGCCTAAAGCAAGAGTTTTTCTGTAATAAATAATTTAATATCAATAAAAGTCTTTTGTTTACAAATAAATTATGTAGCATGTGTAAATCGTTTATTATATATGTCAAAAGCAAAATATTCTAAAGGATCCAAGACTAAAAGAAACATAAAGAATTATTCACATAAAGAAGTTTATGTGTGGTAGACATAATTCATTATTTAGTCTAAAAATGTTCACAACTTAAGATACATGTTGGATACCTTATCTTAATTAAATTTGCGTGTCTTTTGTTTTCAATTAGGAAGTGATGAGTCTAGAATCACTAAGTGAAAAACTTTATACAAAAGACCTAGTACATATGGTGTAATGAACGGATCAAGTGAATAGTATATTTCGATTTTACCGTTAATAGAATAATATATTCACAATAGAGCAATTGAAATATTTATCTTAATCCTGAGATAAATAATATACCATATGTACTATGGGTTATAATGTTTGAGCTATCAATTAGTACGACAACAGAATAAAGGTTTAATCTCGTTAGTTTACCGTTACTGATTCATACGTCATAGTAAAACATATATTTATAGATATGAACATCATGGCTCTTATAATCAAATAAGAGTAAATATCATATTATGGGTCTTACGAGGACTTAGATAATAAATCTTAGTACCGAGTATTCAATAAGGAGTTATTGAATCATGATTTATGATAAATCAAAATTATACATTAGACGTAAGGAAGGTCCTAAGGAATAAAAAAATTAATAATGCAATGGTTAAAAGGCATTTTAATTATTGATATTTTTTTTAGAATACATATTTCATATAATTGCCTGAGGTAAAAATATTTAATATATTTTATTTTAATTCAAAAGTGCAATTTTAGTTTCTTAGTGGACTAAACTGAGAGTTAATTGGTACTTGGGCCAAATATATTGGAGCTTGCAATTAAAATAACATGTGGATCTCCAAACTTCACAAGTTAAATTGGATCATCTAAAAAGAACCTATTGGACTCAAATGTTGGGTTCCAAGACAAAGACTCATCTTACTTATTTTATTTTAATTCCCATTAGGAATGAAAAATAAATCAAAATAGGATTTTGATGGAAAAAGTAAATAAAATAAAATGAAAAGGAAAATACTTCTAATAAAATTAGACTTACTAAATCATAATAGGATTTGTGATTCTTATGTCCTATAAGAAAACAATTTTTTTTTTTTTTTTCTAAACCTTTAAATATGTGGCTTAAGAGAAAGACTAGTTTTACACCAAGCTTGTCATTCTCATTGGCATTGATATAAGCTTGAAAATAAGTTGTAAGTTTCAAATTCGATTCAAGCTTTTAATCTTTTTCGTTAAGTCTTGTAATTGGATTAATACCTTGATTCAAATAAAAAGGAACCCACACTCCTAGGTGATTCGATCTTGTGTTAAGTGCGGAAGATTTACAAAGACAAAACCACAAAAGTAATTTTTAAATTAATTCAATTTGTATTACGTTCAGAATACGATCCAGCGAAGTTTTGAATTTTTTTTTTTAAGTTCCGTAAATACATTTATTTTCAAAACAGTTATATTTCCCTACAGCAAATTGCAACCACACACACCCATAAGTACTTTACAAGCAAGAATAAATCTTTGACTAAATAGCACTGTACCCCGCTGAATTATACACGAATTTACAAATTGCCCCCTAAATGTTTTTTTTTTTCAGTGGTAACCCCCTCGAATTGTTTGAAATTTGCAAAAATGGATAGAATAGGGATGGAACCCTTATTCCATCTGATTTTTCTCACACGTGTGCCTCACGTGCAGTCGTACAAAGGGCACTTTTGTCTTTACAATTAAATTGTCTGAATGTATATCTTCTTCTTCGAAACTTCTTCTTCATGTAAGAAAAGTTCTTCTTCTTCTTCATCTTTGAAAACCCCATCTCCGTCATCTGTTTTCTTCCTAGGGAAAACACGAATAGGAATGAAGGCTTGGATTTTGTGGATTTTGACTCAAAGTGTTTATGTGGAAGAAGAGCAATGCGTTTCACATCATGGACGAAATCAAACCTAGGAAGACGTTTCTGGGGTTGCTCAAATTATCGGGTTTGTAGGTGTTTAATAGCTCAAATTTTCATTACCCATTTTCCTTAATATCTAAACAATTGAAGAGTTGATTAAATATATATTTTTTGGTTGTTAGAGAGATGTAAATTGTGGATTCTTCAGATGGTATGACCCCACGATGTGTGCATGGTCGAAAAAGATTATTCCTGAATTGCTTAGAAGAATACGGGAGCTTGAGATGCGATTGGAGGAAAATAATGGTTTTCACGGTATTGATACAACCCAAACAACATTGGAAGATGAAGAAGTTAGTTTTGCTGCAGCAGGAGTGAGAATAAACCCTGGCAATAGAAGAAGAAATTGGTTTATTGTTTTGGTTTAAGCAATAGAGATTTTGTGTGTTTTAGGCAAAAATTGTCTGGAAAATATGCAACAAGTTTGGCATAAAAGTTGTTTGGAAGATATGTGACAAGTTTGGTTCCTAGTAGTAGGTGTAAAGTTTGGTTGTACTTTAATGTTCATCAATGAAGTTTTTGTAAGCAATTATGTTAGTTGTTGTACATTAAGATCTGTTATATTTTGCACATTCAATTGTGTTAGTTTGATTATTCAAATTATGTTGAGCAAAAACTAATCTGTGTAACAATACAGAGTCTACTAGTTCACTAATAATAACAATACAATTTGACAATGTTGATAACAACACAATCTTCTAACCCTGTGTCCATAACATAACAATAGTTAAAGCAAATATCTTGATAACATTGAATGTGTTGACAACATTACAAACTTAAGCATAGGATCAATGTTCACAACATAACAAAAGCTAACTAAACCTGTTAACAGGGTTGTTTATGGTATATAACAACCCTTAACACAAAAAATATAGGCACCAGTGAAATAAGCATCCCAAATACAGGCACCAATAAAACATCCCAAACACATTAAAACATCCCAAACATAGTTAATATCTCCAAAAATCAGTTAATCAAGCTAAGCATGTTGAGTCTGAGTTGAAGCTTGTCTTGGTTTTCCAGGTTGAGTCTGAGTTGAAGTTTGTCTTTGTTGCATATGTTGAGTTTGCACAGGTTGATTCTAACTTGAAGCTTGTCTTGGTTGCACACTTGAACCTTGTCTTGGTTGCACAGGTTGAGTCCTTCCACCATTTGCATTCCCATCTTCAGACCCTGTTACATTTGTTCCACCCCTTTTCTCACAAGTTGACTTATTGTGCCCTCCCTGCCCACATTTGCTGCACTTAACCACTATGTAATTATTCTTCATCTTTATTTTCCCTCCTATCATAACCTCATCGGATGGAGATTTCTTGCTTTCTTTGGTCCGCCCCTCTATTTTTTAAAGTGTAGGCATTCAACAGGTATGTCATTGGTTTTTGGCCACATGCTTGGGCCATTTATGCCATAAATCACTAGGGTATAAGCCTTGAGAAAACTTTCCTTCTTGTACTTGATGTCTATGAAATCAAGAGGGTCGCGGTTAGAACTTAATAAGGCAGCCATTCCATGAATGCGTGGGATCCCAATCAACTGCCATTTGTTCCAAGCACATGACTTCTGTTCAATGTTAACCACAAACTACTCACCTCAAGTTTCCTTCACTTGAAATATGTAGTTCCCACAGTACGCAGGGTTGCAGGTGCTACTCTCTATCTTAATCTTCTTAACAAACTTCATAACTTTGGGACCTATTTGATGATGCCATTTCTGTACTTCAGCTCTTTTTGTCACTAACCTTTTCATCAAATAGATCCTTATCATCTCTATAAGCGTGATCACAGGCTTGTCACGAGCTTGTAGTATTACTGAGTTAAAGGCTTCACACATGTTATTGCATAACATGTCACAGAGAGCAGTGTTTTTGAAAAAGGCTCTTGACCAATGCAAAGAATCTTTGTCGGCTAACCACTGGTAGACAACTTCACTCTCAATCCTCAACCTTTCAATGTAGTGTGTAAACCTGACAGGTTAAACATAAAATATGAATCACTTAAACACAAAACAATAAGCAAACCATAAGATAAATGAATTTAGTATTATTACCCTTGTTTAGTTGTAGACTTTGTAGCACCCCATAGAAGCTGTTTCAGCATCAATCCCTTATGTGAAGCTTTGAAGCATCAATCCCTTATGTGAAGCTTTGAAATTTTTGTAAAAATATTTGACACAATACTGGTGCATAGAATGTGGAAACAATTCCTTGATTGCATCTATTAATCCTTTTTGTTTATCGGTAATCCACATGATGCCATGAGAGTTGTTGATTTCCAAATCTACACCCAGTAGCTCTAAAAACCATAACCATATTTCCTTACACTTAGACTCTACCAATGCATAAGCCACAGTTGTTTGGATCAACCCCAATGGCTGTCAAAAGCTGCCCGGTGTGATGTCATCTGATGAAACAACCATCCAAACCTAAAATAGGCCCACATCCTTCTTTCCTTCCCTGCTTCAAAGCACCAAGGCACATGTATAACCTCTGAAACCTTCGTTTTGCACCACCAACTGCTATAGAACACTTTATTATAACCGAACTATTTGGATTCATCCTTCTAATCTCTACACCATACTCCCAAAGCTTGGAGTATTGCTCCTTCACACTACCCTAGATCATCTCTCTTGCAGCACTTCTAGCACAATAGTACTGCCATTTCGATGCATCCACATCAGTTTCACTCCTCAATCGTTCAGTCATTCCAGCAAAGTTTCAGTCTGGGTTTTCCCTCCACTGACCTACATACTTTTCAGCAATAAATTTAGAACTAACATACTTATTTTTAAAGAACATAACACATGTGTGATAATCTAATAAAGACTTAATCTTAAAAGTTTTATGATCACTTAACCAAGATGCAAATACAAACTGTAAGTGTCTCACTTTTTAATTGGCTTATTTCGTTGACAAAATCACAATGGGGTTCAATCTTGTAAGGGTAGCTTAGGATTGAAGTTTTTCTCCTCAAATGCTTAAGGACCTCATTGTGGATTTCTAAAGCTTCTTGGAAGGTATAATCTTGTTCTTGACTCTCCTTGAAGAGATTTAGTTGCACACACACACTCTCTAGCATGCATGTGTGATATTTACTTCTTGGTTTGATTGTATTTCACATCCTTCACACTTGCACATTTTTTGAATTTGTTTTGGCTAGTTTAGTGTGTGCGCTGGTTCCCTAGCGTGGGTTACCAGCGCAGCCTCACCAGCGCAACTCTCCCAGAGAATTGTCGCTGGTCGTGCTCCTGTGGCTTGCGCTGGTGACCAGCGCAATTTGTGCGCTTGAGCTGTGCGCTAGTGACATGCGCCGGTGACCAGCACAACCTCACCAGCGCAAATGACGGGATCTGAAGCGTTTTTTCCAAAACGACCTCACTTTGATTGGATCTCATATATATATCTTGTTTGGCCTTGGCTCATTTTTAGAGCAAAAATTACATCTTTTTGAGAGCTTCTAAGTGTCTTCAAAGCCAAGGTATCAAGAACACTTTTTTATTACTCCAAACATCAAAACCCATCATTCTTGCATGATTCATTCATCATCTAGTATGTTCTAGTATGATTCTCTTAGGGTTTTCATCTTTGCTCACTTGACTTGTAGTTAGAACATCTCTTGCATCATGTCACATGTTCTCTCTCTACAAGATTGCTCATTTATTACTTGAATAGGTTCAAGATTGCTCCTTTATGACTTGACTTAGGTTCAAGATTGTGTTATTGTGTTTTGTGAGTTGTATTGTGGTAGATATTGCATATAGGACCTTTGGTTGTCTATTTTGTTATGTTTTATGCATGCCACTTAGTAAGATGATATCTAGGAATGTCTAACATGTTCATCCATACCTAGATAAGCTAAAATGTCTAACCTTGCATTTTGAGCATCTTGAATATTGCACATATTCACACTAGGTTGTTTTATCTCTTTACTTAGAGTCAAGTCTTGTATTTGCCTTGTTGGTAGTTTGCAAGCATGAACTAGGTTCACTTCTAAAGGCCTGTGGGTAGCAAAGACGGATTAGTAATCTTAGGTGTGATGTGGTCAACCTAGATTGTAATCGTATTTGCAAGTAGTGGATTGAGGTTCTAGTGTGGCGCACTAAATAGCCCGTGGTTTTTCCCCGTGTGGGTTTCCACGTAAAAATCATGTGTTATTTACTTTCCGCATTGTCTTCACATGATTTCATTTGTTGACTAGTTGGGGTAATTTTGTAATCTTGATTAATCTAAAAAAAAATTGGTAAAAGGGATTAAAATCTATTCACCCCCCCTCTAGATTATATTAGGACCCGTTTATATTTATTTTCAATTGGTATCAGAGCGGGTTCCTTAACATAATTAGGAGATCCCTTGCTCTTGTTAGAGTCCTTTGCATTTGTTTGCTTTTCTTTGTATGTTTTGCTTGTTTGTGTGCATTCATATCATTCTCACCCAAACACTATGAGTGGAAATGGAATTGGAGGCGAGGGTGCCTCTAGCACTAGACCCCCTTTGCTAACCGGGGTCAACTACGCATCATGGAAGGGCAAAATGGAAGCTTATGTGTGCCAAATTCATGATCGGGCTTGGATGGCGATTGAAGATGGATATACACCACCTATGATGACTCCTACGGGAGGTGGAGAGGAAGTTCCCAAGCCAAAGGCACAATGGACCCCTTAAGAGTTTGAAGCCTCAAAATGGAATAACAAGGCCATGCATGCCATTCTATGTGCCATGGATGACAACCAATACAAACTCATCCAAACCACTAGGATAGCAAAGGAAGCTTGGGATATATTGGAGACGGCTCATGAAGGAACCGAGGTGGTGAAGGACTCCAAGCTTCAAGTCCTCCAAACACAATTTGATACTATAAGGATGGAGGAGGATGAGTGCTTCAATGACTTCCAAGTGAAGCTTATGGATATAGTGAACCAAAGTCACCAACTTGGTGATCCCTACTCGGATAGAAGAATTAAGCAAAAGATCATGAGGTCGCTTCCCGAGAGGTTTGAATCTAAGGTGACGACATTGGAAGAGAATAGTGATTACTCAAAGATGAAGCCAAGTGAAGTTATTGGAAGGCTTTTGGCTTATGAATCTAGGAAGGGTCCTACATCTACACCTCAAAAGAAGCAAAAGAGTCTTGCCTTGAAAAGCATCAAGGTAGAAAAGGATGAAGAAGACTCGAATGAAGAAATTGCTTTGATGGTAAAGAAGTTCAAGCAATTTATGAGGTTTGAGAAGAAAGGGTTTGGCTCCAAGGGAAAGTTTGTGAAGAAGAAGACCCTTTTCAAGAAAATGGAGCAAACTCAAGAGAAGGACCACAAGAAGGGTGTCCAATGCTAAGAGTGTAGTGGCTTTGGACACATTGCTCCCGAATGTGCTAACTTGAAGAAGAAGAAAGGAAAAGCCATGGCGGTGACGTGGAGTGATAGTGATGACTTAGAAGAGGAAGATAGGTCTTCAGATGATGATGAAGACCAAGTTGCCAACTTCATTGCTTTCTCATCTTCTCACAATAGCAATGAGATTGTGAGTGACAAAGAAGAAGAAGAGGACAAGCAAGAAGAAAGTGACTCAAATGGTGAGAGCAACTCTTCTAGCTCCAACTTTGAGTTTGATGAAGAAATGGGCTATGATGACTTCATGAGATTCTTTCATAACTCAAGATCAAAGAAGAAGAAGGAGATACAAAAATTAAAAGAGGAGAAGCTTGAATTGACCTCTAAGGTAACTCATTTGAGCAAGGAAATGAGTAAAGCTAAAGAGATGGAAGAAGGTTTAAAATTGGAGTTAGTCTTGGCTAAGAAGAATGAAGAAAGCTTGAGGAAAGAACTCATGGAAGCAAGAGGATTGATGGCTAAGATGACTTCCGGAACCGAGAAGCTTGACAAAATGCTCTCTTGTGGGAAAAGTCCGTGTGACAAAAAGGGGCTAAGATATGTGGAAGAAGTGGAAGCCACACCTTTGAAGAAGACAACTTTTGTCAAGAGCAAAGAAGTTGAAAGCGCTCAAACCCCACAACATTCAACTAAGTGGGTTGAAGTTGGTGAATCCTCCAAGCAAGCACAAGCAAGGATTCCAACAAGAGCTCCACCGCAAGCTAGAGCTCCTCAAGCTAGACTCCCACAACCAAGACCTCCTCAACCAAGACCTCCACAACAAAGGATCCCACAAGCTCAACATGGGGTCTTTCATGCTCAACCGAGGAGACATGTCAATCTTGCTCAACAACAAAGGAGAGAGTTGCCTCAACACCCAAGAGCAACTCAAAATAGAAGGAGACCACAAATGCTTGCACAAGGCTATGGTATGAATCCTTATTTCTCTCCTACTTGCCATTTTTGTGGAATTAAAGGCCACATTAGGCCAAATTGTTTCAAGTATATTAAATTGTGTAGAAGAGAAAGCATGATTGAGAAAAATATGCTTAGAAGAGCCACAATGCATGCTCCTAGGAAATTTAGAGACAATGGACCAATGTCTCCTAGGAATGACTTTATTTCACCTAGATTGAATAGGAATGATGATTATTATTGCTATGTGGCCCAAGTTTCCTTGAAAGCAAATGCCTCCAACACTTGATGCCTTGATAGTGGGTGTTCTAGGCACATGACCGGAAACAAGAGTTTTTTTAAAACTCTTGTAATGGAGGATGGTGGATTCGTCACCTTTGGTGATGGGTCTAAGAAAAAGGTTATAGGGAAAGGTAACATATCTATTCCCGGGTTGCCCTCCTTGCCCAATGCTCTTTATGTAGATGGCTTGCAAGCCAATCTTATTAGCATATCACACTTAAGTGATGAAGGGCTTTCGGTTATGTTTGGCAAAATTGATTGCTCTATTCTTAAAGAAAATGGGCAAGTTTTGTTGAAAGGCAAGAGATCAAGTGACAATTGTTATTGTCTTGAGTCAAATCTCATCTCTTGTAACTTGTCCACTAGTGAGCAAGTTGAAGTGTGGCACCAAAGACTTGGCCATATGAACTATAGGGACTTGAAAGTCCTTGATAGATTGAATGTTGTTAGAGGCCTTCCCAAGCTTGGGAAAAAGATTGAGGGTGTTTGTGGACCATGCCAACAAGGCAAGCAAACCAAGAGTGTCCACAAGAAAGGCAAATACCTTTCCACCAAAGAACCATTGGAGCTTCTCCATATGGACCTTATGGGTCCCATTCAAACCGAAAGCTTAGGTGGTAGAAGGTACATTCTTGTGGTTGTTGATGACTTCTCTAGGTTTACATGGACTTACTTCCTAAGGGAAAAGTCCGAAGCCTTTGAGAAATTTAAAATGATTTGTGTCAAAATTCAAAATGAGAAAACTTCTCACATTAAAAGCATTAAGAAAATTAGAAGTGATCATGGGAAAGAGTTTGAAAATGCTAGCTTTGAGAATTTTTGCAATAGCTTAGGCATTTCCCATGAATTTTCGGCCCCTAGGACTCCTCAACAAAATGGAGTTGTTGAGAGGAAGAATAGAATCCTTCAAGAGATGGCCCGTGTGATGTTGCTTAGCAACAAAGTCCCTAGAAATCTTTGGGCCGAAGCCATTAATACGGCTTGCTACATAGGGAATAGAGTATTCCTTAGGCCCGGGACTAAACAAACATCCTATGAGTTATGGAAGGGTAGAAAACCCAATGTGAGCTATTTCCATATCTTTGGAAGTAAGTGCTATATACTTAATGACCGTGATCAACTTGGCAAGTTTGATGCTAAGAGTGATGAGGGTATTTTTATTGGATATGCACTTAATAGCAAGGCCTATAGAGTTTTTAATCTTAAGACTCGAAGTGTGATGGAATCATCAAATGTGGTTTTTGATGATTGTAGGCCAAAACATGATGACCATGAGGAGGATGTTTGTGATCTAGATGACTTTCCTTTGAAGGAAAGTGGTGAGACTTCAAGTGGTGTGAAGTCAAACCAAGATGAAGAGGATGATTTACCTCTAAATAGAGTTCCTCCATTGGACTCTAATGAACCCGCTCCTTGGGTTAGAAAACTCCATGATAAGGATGATATCATTGGAGAGATTAGAGAGGGTGTTAGGACTAGACATCAAATAGCTAATCAAATTAGCTACACTTGTTACACCTCTCAAATAGAACCCAAAAAGGTTGATGAGGCCTTAAACGATGAATATTGGGTTCTTGCCATGCAAGAAGAGCTAAACCAATTTGAGAGAAATGAGGTTTTGACTCTTGTTCCTAGACCTAAAAACACCAATGTCATAGGCACTAAATGGGTGTTTAGGAACAAATCCGATGAGGATGGCAACATTGTGCGAAACAAGGCAAGGCTTGTTGCACAAGGGTACTCTCAAATTGAGGGTATTGACTTTGAGGAGACTTTTGCTCCCGTTGCCCGCTTAGAGTCCATTAGGCTTCTCTTGTCCATTTCTTGTGTGTACAAGTTCAAATTACACCAAATGGATGTTAAGAGTGCCTTCCTCAATGGCTTTTTGCATGAGGAAGTGTTTGTTGAGCAACCCAAGGGGTTTGTGGATCCACACCACCCCTCTCATGTCTATCGCCTCAAAAAGGCTTTATATGGGTTGAAACAAGCACCGAGGGCTTGGTATGAGCGCCTCACTCTCTATCTTGTTGACAATGGCTACTCTAGTGGTAGTGTTGACAAGACATTGTTCATCAAGTGCACTAAAGATGAGCTATTCATAGCTCAAATTTATGTTGATGACATTGTTTTTAGTTCCACCAACAACTTGAAAGTTCAACAATTTGTTGATGTCATGTCTCATGAGTTTGAGATGAGCATGGTTGGTGAATTAAATTACTTCCTAGGCTTGCAAATTAAGCAAATGCATGATGGGATCTTCATATCCCAAGCAAAATATGCAAAGAGCCTAGTGAAGAATAATACATTCATGCATCCCTTATATACTAAAAATATCTAAACCCTAGAAGGAAAAAGAAAGGCTAAACGCCTAACATACTAAAGCATACTAAAGGAAATAAACTACTCAGCAATTTAATTGCCTTACAATTAGGAAAGTAAAAAGAAATAAACTAGCAACTAGTTGACTTTGTTTTGGAAACAAATCAACTATTTATTTGGGAAATAATTAAAAATAGGAAATATGCTAAAATTGAGACTCCCTTCCAACCATATGCGAATATGTTGAAATTGTGACTCCTCCAACCATACGGAAATATGCTGAAATTGGGACTCCTCCAACCATACGGAAATATGCTCACCACACGCCCTAACTTGTACCACACACCCAAGTCTCTTTATTAAGCCCAATCAGTTGTCTTGATGACGTTAACTAAACTTTGGTCTTTATATGGGTCCAACTTGGACTTCAACAAATCAGAATCAGCTCATTAAGTGCTTCTTTGATCCTTTTGACCCCTTGTAATTGGCCCAATTGGAACATGTAATGGATCCTTTGGTGATGCTTCTTAATTCTCATCAGAAGCCTTATAGGAATATCTATAAGACAATAATGCATAAGTTTATAAATTTGACTGTTGCAACCTACAACCACACACACCTATAATTACTTTACAAGCAAGCATAAATCTTTACAAGGAACCATTCCTCACCAATACGTTCCTTTACCACAATGCTCACCTTTTGGTCTTTGAATTTTGGCTCAACAATGAAAATATGAATCGAGACACAATTCTTGGGCTAATATCCACCTCTGGCCCAATATCGATGTCCAAAAGGGTCCAAATATATGTCAGAAGTTTATTTTTTATTTATATTTTATATTTACCACCAGCAATGGTACAACTTGAATGAGACATTGCCGATTGATGAGCGCCCTTTACTGGTATATAATATAAAGTCCAAGTTGCCGCAACAGAAGAGATCTTACTTAGGACAAAAACAGGATCTCCCACTTTAACAATGTTTCCTTTTCCTTTGGCCAGGTTATCTTTGCAAACAAAGTTCTGCCCAAAGTAAACCTGCAAGCAAAAAACATAATTATTATTATTATTGTAAATTTGGATAGATTTACAAATCTCTTCAAAATAAAATAAAATAAATAAAAAGCTTTTGTGGAAATCTTTCAGGATCTCTTCAAGCCTTTATTAGATGGAAGCTCCATCTCCATATCTGGAAAGGAAAAAAAAAACAATTAAAAAAAATGAGAAGAGATCTGGAAAGTTCCTACAACCATCTGACGGAGATCTCCATCTGAGCATCTGGCCAACTATGTTGCTGGTTTGATTTTCAAATTTTTTTTTCCAGATTCATGAAAAATGAAGTTATTGAATGGAGTTTTTGATGGTGTTTGATTGAAGATGGATTATTTTTTTTCTAGATAAAAGTTTGAAAAATAAGAGATTAATAAACAATGGTATTAGTGATTGGTTCGTTGAAGAAGAATAAAAAAAGAATTGTTTTTTGATTAATTTTTATTGAATAAAAAAAGAATTAAAAATTATAAAATCTTTTGATCGTGAGATCCATTGTAAAATTTTAAAATGTTGGAGGGTAAAATTGTATTTTTAAACTCTTTAAGTAAGGTTAAGGGTAAAATGGTCAATTTATATATTCTGTCATGTTTGATCGTTAAAAAAAGTCAAAGTGATCTATTTAATATACTTTTCAAAAGTTAGGGAAAATATTGCTAAAAAAACGAACTCGTTTAAAAAATTGATCTTTCAGAAAAACTTAGGGACCCAAATGATAATAACCCTTTTTAAAAATATTACAACTATCAACTATTACAATATACGACTATCAAAACCAGCTAAGATCAGATAATATATATACGGTTCGAACAACTACTCTCATAAATCGAGAGAAAACTTCTTACACATGCCTGTAAAATGTGTATGGCTGAACTCAAACCCCTTTCCACCACTGTGGAAATGCACTACCATAAGGTGATGCGCTAGTTTCAGTAATGACCATTTTCCCCCTTGAAAACTAAAATATTAGATATTTTACCCTTCTAATTTCAGTAATGTCCATTCCCCCCCCCCCCCCCCCCCCCCCCCCCCCCCCCCTCAAAAAAAAAAAAAAAAAAAAAAAAAAAAAAAAAAAAAACTAAAATATTAGACATTTTACCCCCTGACTATTAGAAAGTCTGTTAGTCAACATCTTTGATAGTCAAAAAATCAATTAAATGACATTATTACCCTTAAATACATTAGTTATGCCCCCACTAATTGTTTTTAATGAAAAAAAATTAGAAATAAAAAAATTAAACTAATAAAAGTATTTTTTTAAAATAATTGAAAATAAAAATTATAAAATTTAATTAAACTTTAATAAAAAAAATTATTTAAACAAAAATAAATATAAAGAATTAAATATACAAATAAAAATTTATTTAAAAAAAACATTAATATAAAGAATGTAATGTAAAAATAATCAAAATTTTTAATTAATGTAAAAATAATGTAAAAAATATTAATATATATATATTGAAATACTGAATAATTTATTTAAAAAACATTAATATAAAGAATGAAATGTAAAAATAAAAATTTAATTTACGAAACATTAATATAAAGAATGAAATGTAAAAATAATTAAAAATTTTAATTAATGTAAAAATAATGTAAAAAAAATTAATTTATCTTTTTTTTGAAATACTGAATTTTTTTTAATTAAAGTTTAATTAAATTTATCATTTTTTTATTTTCAATTTTGTTTTTTTTAAATACTTTTATTAGTTTAATTTTTTTATTTTTTATTTTTTTTCTTTAAAAACAATTAGTGGTATCATTAGAGGGCATAACTAATGTGTTCAAGGGTAATAAGAGCATTTAAATGATTTTTTGACGGTCAAAGTTGTTGACTAACGGACTACCAAATGGTTAGGAGGTAAATAATCTAATATTTTGGTTTTCAGGAGAGAAAATAGCCATTACTAAACCTAGAGGGGGCAAAATGTCTAATATTTTGGTTTTCAGGGGGGGGAAATGACCATTACTAAAATTAGAGGGGGCAAAGTGTCTAATATGTCAAACTATTGGGGGAAAAATGAGTATCTCCCTTTATTTATTTGTGAGTTTTCGTTTATTTACCCAATTTACTATTTATTTGATAATTTGTATTATAGACTTGTTTACCTTTTTTTTTTTTCTTTTTTTCTTTTTTTTGAATTAGTAATAGATCAAGGGAGCAAGACGGCATTTGATGTGTGGGATTGAATTGAACTATTTCATAGAATTATATAGGATTAAGATGATATGGTATGAAATTTAATTGGATTGGAATGGATCAAATGAAACTAAATTAATACTATGTTGGTAAAATATAAGACTGAACTGAATAACTAGGACAGAAGGTACTATCTTTGAACACTCACTATCACTAGCACAAGAAGAGCCATATGCCATTGGTGTTTTTTTTTTTGTTTTTTTTTTTTTGTTTTTGTTTTTGTTTTTGTTTTTTTTGTTTTTGTTTTTTTTAAGCCACTTGTTTTAGTAATATTACATTTTTTAATAATTATAAAATATAATACAAAAATAAAATAATTTTATTTCAATATTCAATTTAAAATTATATAAATGTAAACATTATATAAGTTAAATAAAATATTAAAAACAATTATCAAGTATTATTGGAATTTGTTACATGAATAATAATAATTTATGTAGTAAAATATTAATTTTCTATTAATTATTATTTTTAATAATTTAACACAATGAATATATAATTTATAATATAATTTTTATTCTAAAAAAAATTTCAGTTTATTCTTTCAAAAAAATATTTCAATTTAATATCAAAATATTCATAAACAAAAATTGCATCTTAACATTATATAACTTAGTACAATATAATGCGAAATATAACAAAACATGAGATTATATATGAAATTTTTTTATTAGACAATCAAAATAGGTAAAGTTGTCAAATTATAGAATGTTGGTGGGAAAAGTTTCATTCTCATTTAATAATTAAATACAAAGGAAAAATGGCCAATTTGTATTTGTAAATAATTAGGGTCCAAGTGACCAATTTAATGTATTTATGAAAAGTAAGGGACTAAGGTTGTTAACAAACAAATACGTTAAAAATATTAATTTTTGGCTAAAGAGAGGGACTAAAATGATAATCTACACATAAATGAAAAGCCTTTGTTTATTTTTCTACCGCCAACAACTTTTACACCCAAACCACTCTCATAGCCGCTCGTCTCCGGTGACTCGTCCTACGCCACTCGTCTCCCGTCGTTTTTCCTCTGACGCTCGTACTCTACTCGCGTTGACCTCCTCTTCTGTTCTTGATTTCGTCGTTTTTCTCTCTAAAGCGACTGAGTGTTCTTTCTCCGACTCTCATCCTCCGCCGGCGGTCGACTTCCTCCTGCTCGCGTGCGCCACCGCTGCTCTGCTCTACCTCTCCAGGTATGGCCATTTTGATTTCTTCATTTAAAATCAGCTTTTGATTTCTTAGATTTTTTTTTCTCTCTTTTTATTTTATTTTTAAAATGTTCTTCGCTCTGCTCTTATACATATTCGTTGTGCTTCCAATTAACTCTTCAATATCAATATTTTTCTTAATAAAGACAGATTAAAGTATGTCCAAATGATATTGCTTATTGAGTATGCATAATTAATTAAATAAGATTAATTAAATATGGCATCTGCATCATCACAACAAAATTCAAATTCCATCATCTGTTTCCATAGAAGGCCAGATAATTCATTTGTCTTAGTAAATAAAAACAGAATTACAGTTTCTAATAGAATTGCTGCCTGAATCACCCGTTTCGATATAGCAGATGGGAACCTGACCAAACTCTAGTCCTGAAATCCGCAGTCATCTCTAGACTCCTCCTGCTAACGCTGATTGTCCTCTGGTGAACCCTTTTTGAATCCCTACGACACTTCGGCTTCTCTGAACCCTGACTGTTTAATTGATTTTCGGTGGTGCCTCCACCGTTATTCAAACAATTCTGTTGGCTCTAAAATCGAACGCTCCGTCGTTTGGGACAGCATCTACTTTGTCCGTATTGTGCAGTGTGGTATGAATATGAGCAGACCTATGCATTCCTTCCCCTTCTTCCTGCTTGCATTTCTCTCTTGTCTCGCACATGTTTAAATATAATGCACCATTTTGTTAACAAGTTTGCCTTTTTGAGGCGGATTGATTCATTTCTGAGGTGGGTTTGTTCATTGATTGCAGTTTTTACATTGTTTGTTGCTATTATTGGATATAGAGCTGTGTTGGGGTTGTGTGGATATGTTGTTGGCAATGTTGCATTCTTGTTTGCTGCGGTTTATTTTTACTGGTAAATTATAGAAATTTGAAAAATGGGTTCGATTTAGATTTCCTGATTAAATTAATGTCTTTTATCTTCTTTGATTCTAACAGGCTTGCAGTTGTGATGTTGAAGGATCCTGAAGCAGCTTTTCGAGCTTCAGTTTTGTTCTGCTTCAATCCAGCTTCCATATTTTGTTCTTCAATGTGATGCTCTCATTCTTTTTTTGCTTTGCCTTTTTAATTTATCTTAAAATGATGTGCAATTGAATTAATAAAGTAATGTTTTATTTCTAAAATTGCAGATATTCAGAGAGCTTATATTTTCAGTTGGGGGATCGTACTACTTAATATCTGGTGCGAAGAATATTGCTGTTCTTTGGCTTGCTCTCTCTGGTTGTGTAAGATCTAATGGAGTGCTTAATGCTGGCTATTTTTGTTTTCAGACTATGCATCAGGCTTATGATGCTCTTTTCCTGAAAAAACGAGGTTATGTAAGTTTGTTGTTTTCTTTAATTGGCATGTTCTGTTTGTGGTTGACTAATTTTATGTGTTTGGTCAAATAAAATAAATCCATCTTTATATTCATTTTAAGTAAATGAGTGCATTAATTTTCTTCCTGAATTTGTATTTCAAATAGAGTGATTGGTGCAAGAAGAGTCATAAGACGCAATAATGTGCATGATCTACAAATTCCTGTAGCTTTCCTTCTAACATAAATAACTAATTGCATCTTCTAGGTAAGTAGGAAATGATATTTTTTCACAAAGGATTTACACTTTTCCTTTTGGCTGTTTTACGAGTGTGAAAACTTTTTGTATACATGTTCTCAATATTCATTTGCAGGGAATTTTGGCCACTCCATAAACTAGTTTAGACATATTGTATTAGTTGATATTGACAAGGAATTAACATAATTTGTTTTGTAGAGCTTCAACTTCTTATGTATCACAAATTTCCCTTGATTCTGTAGAGTTGCCTTTAAATTTTCGCAAATGCATGAGACAAGATTGCTTTCTTAGTAATTACTTATTTCTGTGGCAGTTGGCAATCCTGGTTCTTATAGATGGAGCATTAAGATGTACATGTATTGTTATCCCCTTTATTGCTTTTCAAGTGTATGGCTACCGCAATCTCTATCTTGGAGCATTAATGTGTATGGCTACCACATTAATTAATCTTCCAGTAACTTATGTAATGTTAATTGCTCTAGACAAAAAGCTGTAGCTTCCAATCATATATACTTATTTATAAGATCTCATGCCGGGAAGATAGATTACCATGTCCAGATTTTTATTCCTTGTGTATAATTGCTCTATCTTACAGCAGAAGTTCTTTTATGGTATTTTTGGAGCAACATCTTATTAACCTTTTGCTTCTTCACCTCATCTTCTCCTCAAGTCTATTTGCATTCCAGCTGTTCACTTCTTTCTTTGTCAATGACATTCTTCATTTCTTGCCTACTTCCTGCATTTTCTACTTTCACTCCTTCTTCATTCGCCATGACTAGATCTGAGAAATCATCAAAATTGGGTGATCAAGTAATGGTGGCGGACTCCTACGTCGAGGAAACACAGGTTAAACCAGATGTGATTTACCCTAAGAGATCCTTATGCTTTCGACTGTGAAACCAATGTGGTGGACTCAACAGCCTTGGACGAATATTGCAAGTATTATGAAATCCTGGAGTCCGTCGAGCTCATACTACCTGAGGGTCGCGCTGCCTAGAATCCACCGGAGGGTGTGGTGGACTTTTATGGGTCCATGCTTGCTTGCGGCGTAATTCTATCCATTCAACCGTATATTGTCAAGTTTCTTTGCGATGCAAGGATTTCTTTGGTGCAACTAGAGCCTAATGGGTATTGGCAGTTATTGAGTTTATGGTCCCTGTGGTCGGCCAACAATGAACTCACACCATCTTCCCGCGAGGTCAAGCATATTTTTGTTCTCAAAGGTTCTAACAAAGGGACCTATTTCTTGACTTCAGTCGAGGCGGAAAAACTATTATCGTAAGGAACTGATCCCAAGCTCAAAGCTAGCGACATCGAGGTGGGAACTACCTCAGACAAAAAAGGGGTTTTGTGTGGGTTCCCAACTTCGAAGAATAACTGGTTCTTCGTGGCAGGAAATTGGGGGAGAGAGGTCACCAAGGATTCTGTTACAGGGCATCCTGTTGGAGTTATCTCTTGCCACTTCATGAAGAACTTTACGTGGATGAATGATTCACAAGATTTGTGGGACGACGAGGTCCATAGGGTTGTCAGGATGGTTACCCACCCATTAAGCGAAAGGAGCGCCTCTGTCCTGTTCGCGGAGTCTACTCTTCTAGAGAGGAGGATTATTTCTAGGCGTCCTAATGATCGCCCCTGCTGTAACTGTCTCCTACAGCCTCCCTCTTTTATATTTGTCGTGTTTTCTTAAGTGTTGATAGGGCTGAGTTTAGTAAAATGTTATTACTTGATAGGTCGCGATGAACAATTGACGGTGTACAATCATGATGCAAGTAAGATAATGGGCAACTCCCTGGATAATGTTCAGCCTCTTAATCCAATCTAGTCTAGTAGCTTCATCATCATTGTGTGGAACACAATATAAGCTTCTTGATGTAGGACAGTTTCGGAGAATTTCAATTATAATAGGATTTATTTTCAATTCTAGTTGAATTTGTTTAGGATTTCCTTTTTAGTAGTTTTTGGCATTAGTTCAAATTACCTTTTTGGTAATTTTGAGATTTTCTATTTTAGTCAATTTAGGAATCCTGAATCCTAGATGATTCGGTTAGTTTTGATCTTTTCTTTTCAGTCAAGTTAGGAGTCTCGAATCCTAGAGGATTCTGGTTTGTTTTATTTTCTATTTAAGCAAGTGTCAGAATTATATTGGTAACCTTTAATTGATTTTAATAAAATCATTCCTTTGGAACATTTATATGTCGTGGATTCGACATGCATTTTTGAGGATTCAAGAGCACCATTTTCTAACGAAGATTAGGAAATGATGGCCCCTGCATGGCGGTCCATGCTTGGGTAACTACCGGTCGTTACATCAAGGTTCCGAGTGTGCCTCAGGTTTGACGGAGTGATCATTCTTGTTTTCGTCAAACCCTGCTACGTCACTTCCCATCTCTATAAACTCATAAATTAAAATCATGCATCTTTTATGCATACAAAACCCATAAAGCTTCACGATATTTCGATGTCTTATCTTTGACGGTATGTGAGCTTCATTCTCAAAACTCTTGATAAAAACAGGCTCCTCAATTTCTTACTAGTGAAGCTTCTTTAGAGAAATTATTTTGTGAGTAGGAAGCATAGCTTTGTAAACACTACCATAACCTCCCGTTCCAATGCAATATTTGATGTCAAAGTTCTTTGTTGCTTCAACTATGTCTTCATATGCAATCCTCCCATAAAAATTCCATATCGACAACCCATCTCCAGTTTTTGTTGCTTTTGTCTCAGAACTAGGTTTTCTATCTTTATGTTTAAGGATCAAGTGTATACAAAAATCTAAGAGAGTGAGTAATGTGGTGACAGGAAGCAGAATTATAATAAAACTAATGACTGTCTTTTGGGGTTTCTCTTCGATGTTTGTAATTGTAGAAGTTGTAGGAGTAGAGCTTGTAGAGCAAGAAAGCAAGCCGCTAAGTCAACTGCGTAAAAGGTTATTGCCTATAAAAACCTGTGGATTGTTTACATACTGCAAACTCATCGGAACTTCGCCTTCCAAATCATTGTATGACAAGTTTAAGTAACGTATTGGCTTGAAAAGTCCAGGGATGGTGCTAGAGAGGTTATTGTTAGAAAGGAACAAGAATATTAGTATTGGCAATACTACAAGTTGGGAAGGTTTGTCCCATTGATGAAGTTGTAACTCAAATCAATAAAACTTAGTTTTAGAAGATTTCCAATCTGTATAGGAATGCTTCCGCATAGACTATTGTTGCTCAATTTCATATTCCACAACATTGATCTGTCACCAATCCCAATTTGAATTGGACCACCAAGCTTGTTAGAAATATCTAATTCTTCCAGATTGATGAATCCTCCAATTGTTGATCCAATTAGACCAAATCCTCCAATTGGAACAGATCCAATTAGACCAAATTCTGTAGGCTCCCAATCTCTGGAGGGATAGTACCTGTGTTATGAATTATGATAATATTTAAAGGTCAATATATGGAGTGGTTGGCTAACGACAGCAAGTTCCACAGAAGTGCAGCCCACATGACTACCAATCTGGAACTGGAGGACACAGATGACATTCTTAATATTTCTTGGTTTGATTCTGCCGAGAAGTTATCAAAATGTTCAAGCCAAAACTCAATTTAAGTTTTTCTAGCACCAAGCAGAAACATAAAATATTCTCGAATTTTTCTTTTATTTATAATTTTCACATGATCTAATTGACTTTTAGACTTTGACTTCACGAATTTCTTAGTAAATGTTGTCATTTACATTAATCTGACAACCTGGATTAGTAATTTCAATGTTATTTTTCTTCCGTAAGCAAAACGAAAGATGAGATCTGTTTTTTACATTTGCTAGATAACATGTGACCAAATCGTCTGGATAATCTTCAAGCAGATGAATTAATTATAAATCAATTACATTCTGATAAGCTTTGTATAGTCAATAGTCAATATAAGCTTTGTATAAAAACAATTCTTCAAATACAAATTGAAACAAGGGTAGAGGCAAGGGATATCGATGCTTGATAAGTTGAGAACAGAAAATATTAATGACTTCTAATTTATTTTAGCAACTAATTGTTAAAAGAACAAAAACTTGCGATGGCATTACGAAATTCATCATTCATGATTCATCAATCATATGTCTCCTACTAACCATCAATCTCATCAATGAAACACATTTCTTGGTTTTTGAGTTCTGCAATGGAAATTTCATGAAAAGGTTTTGACACAAGTGTCTTGCGGATGAGAAATTCTTGAGACACGTGTTTCATCATTGGTCGAGACTTCGGTTTTGAACCCAAGCATGCAAATGCTAGGGATGAAGCAACAACAATATCCTGCACAATTGTTTGATCCTCAGGAGGCGAGAGACGTTTGTCTAATACATCAATGAGCATTATATTTTGATCCAATGAAGAGAGGAGTTGTCCTGGATGACTTCCCATTAATGTTTCTAGTACTACTACTCCGAAACTATAGACATCACATTTCTCTGTCACAACCATGGTGTACGCAAGTTCTGAAAGAAAAATAGAATCCTTTAAATAGACATGAAATCTCTTAATTCAAAAAAAAAATCCATTATATATATATATTGACTATCGGTAGTTATCATCGATTCCGTATGAGATTTCTTGCACTTAAAAATTTTCAAGCTTATGTAATTGAAGGTTCTCGAGTATTTTTTTTTTCTCAATCTTATTCATAACATTTAATTCTCATGTTTCTAGCAACTAGTTAATTAAAATGTCATTGATGTTAAGTATTCCCAAAAGTAAAAATCACAAAAAAAGCATAGAAGAATTATTAAGGATTTACCTGGAGCTATGTACCCGTAAGTGCCTGCTAATATTGTTCTATTGGATGAGTCCGAGTGTAGAAGTCTAGCCAATCCAAAGTCACCAACAAATGCATGAAATTCTGAGTTTAGTAAAATGTTATTGCTAGATATGTCACGATGAACAATTGTTGGAGAGCAACTATGATGCAAGTAAGACAAAGCATGTGCTATGCCTTTGATAACATTCACCCTTTTAAACCAACCAAACTCAACAGCCTCATCATTGTTGTTTAAAACACAGAACAAGCTTCCTCTCTCCATATACTCATAAATCAAAAACATACATTTTCTATGTAGACAATAACCATAAAGCTTCACGATGTTTCGATGTCTTATTTCTGAAAGTACACGAGCCTCATTTTCAAAACTCCTGATAAAACTTGGCTCCTCAAATTCCGAATGGTGAAATTTCTTCAAAGCAACTGTTTTGCAACTTGGTAGGTGCGCTCTGTATACAGAGCCATAACCTCCTGTTCCGATACAATACTTGATGTCAAAATCCTCCGTGGCTTCAATTATATCTTCAAATGCAATCTTGCCATCATAATTCCATATTGAGAACAAATCTCCATTCTTGGTGGCTGATCTTGCAATGAGTTTAGGGTTTTTAACCTTACGTTTAGAGAGAAACAAAAATCCTAAAATTATGAAGGCAAAAAATGTGATGGCCGGAAGAAATATTCTGAGGAAAGGGATAATAGAATGTGATGAATGTGATGAATTTGATGAATTCGATGAAGTGCACAATGGAAACTCAATAAGCCGACCGCACAGACCTTTATTGCCATAAAATTGCTTCGGAGGGAATCTGCTTTGCAAGCGGATTGGGATTTCACCCTCTAAATTATTAAATGACAAATCAAGCATTTGTAGACTAAGATTATCGCCAATGCCATGTGGAATGCTTCCGCTCAAATTGTTGTGGCTCAATTTCAACACATACAACTGTGAACAGTTTTGGATCCCTGATGGGATAGGGCCGCTGAAATTGTTGTTAGAAAGGTCTAGAAATCCGAGGTTGAAGAGTACTCCAATTGTAATCGGTAATTGGCCGACAAGTAGGTTCGATGAAAGACTGAGATAATTAAGTTGGGTTAATCGGGTGATCTCATGTGGAATTGAACCATTGAGTTCATTTGAATCAAGCCTTAATTCTAACAAATTGGACAAATGACCAAGAGTTGACGGTATAGCTCCACTTAAGCTATTATTACTCAGATCCAGAGACTTCAGATTGGTTAGATAACGAATACTTGAAGGAACATGTTCATTAAAGCTATTATCACTCAACTTAAGAGACCTCAGATTGGTTAGATAACCAATACTTGAAGGAACAGGTCCAACTAGGTGATTAGAACCCAAAGACAAAATCCTAAGATTTGTTAGATTCCATAACACTTGCGGTGGTAGCAAACCTTCAAGCTTGTTAAAATCAAGGCTCAGACTTGTCAATTTTGTTAAACTAGCTAAAGTTGTAGGGATTGTACCATTAAGCTCGTTATTAGACAGGTCCAGGTGACGAAGAAGTTTCAAATTCCGAAATTCGTAAGGAATGAAACCATTGATTAGGTTCCAGGACAGATCTAATGTATTCAACTTTGTTAAACAACTAAGAGTAGAAGGGATTGAACCTTCAAGCTTGTTATGTGACAGATTTACAACAAAAAGATGTTTCAAATTCCCAAATTCATAAGGAATTGACCCATTAATTAGGTTCCAGGACAAATCTAAAGTACTCAACTGTGTTAAATTATGACCTAGAGTTGAAGGGATTGGACCAACAAGATAGTTAAAACTCAGATCCAAAATTCTCAAATTGGTTAAATGACCAAGACTTGAAGGGATTGGACCATCAAAGTCGTTGAAACTTAGATTTAAAAGTCTCAAATTGGTTAAATTACCTAGAGTGGGAGGGATTGAACCAACAAGCTTGTAATTAGAACTCAGATCCAAAATTCTCAAATTGGTTAAATGACCAAGACTTGAAGGGATTGGACCATGAAAGTTGTTGAAACTTAGATTTAAAAGTCTCAAATTGGTTAAATTACCTAGAGTGGGAGGGATTGAACCACCTAGACTATAATAGTAATAAAACCAGTTACCACCCAGATGCAGCGAGACCAGATTCTTCATGCTCCCAATTTCATGAGGGATAACACCTAAGAATTCATTAAAAATTAAAATGAAAAATCTTCGGGTTATTGCATGAGGACATATATTTAGTAAGAGAAATTGCTAGATTAATATTACCTGAAAGTGGATTATTTGAAAGGTCAAGGTGACGGAGTTTTGGAAGATCACCAACTTGTAATTGAATGCTTCCAGAAAGATAATTGGACCCGAGTTTTAGGAATTCGAGATTGGGAAAGCGGGAGAAGTTGAATTTGTTGAGGTCTCCTTCTATGCCATGATTGTTCAAGTCAATACCATAGATGCTTCCTTGTACATCGCATGCAATACCAGTCCAGTTGCAGTGATCTGAAGTAAAAAGAGTACCACTTCTGTTCCACCAACGCGTGTTAAGAAGAGCTTCTCTTTCCAATTGTATGGCTGATAATTCAGAAGCTGCTACAACACAAATTATAGGCCACAAAATCAGTAACACAGTTGAAGTGGAGGAAACCAACACCATGTTTAAGTTTAATTAATGTGTTTTGCTTGATTCTGCAAATTAAATGTAGCAAATTTATAGGAAAATTTGTAGGAAAATTTAAGTTTGACTTGGTCAAGGTAGATGTGACACCGTATACTTTTCTTTCTTTCACTGTGAAAATAACATTTATCTGTTTTTATTTATCAAAATGCCACTACATTGTAAAAGATAAATTTACAAAATTGCCCTCATACAAAAATGCGTCATACAAAAATGCCACTTTATTGTCTTAGGTTTCCTTGGAAGTTTATAATTAAAAACCAAGAACCAAAAATGAATATTGAATTCCAATCAAACCATTAAAGAAAAAAAAAAAACACTAGAACTTCAATAAGATCTAACAAAGAAAATTCGACAAGAAAATTTAAATAAATGGAAAATAAAAAAAAAGTAAAAAAAATAAATAAATAAAGGAGGAGGCAGAAATGTAAATACAGTGTCGCCAGTCACAACCCAGCACGGCAGCACCACTCCCTCTCTTCCAACCTTGATCCATCCCTTGACAGTAGTTCTTGAAACAGAGGCGGTTCCAACAACCAAATCCATACACAAATCAAACCCTATGATCAAATTAATTAACCAAATCACAATCTCAAATCAATTAACCAAAACCAAACACCCTATCAATTTAGCCCTCCTTTCTCTCTCTCCCCGCCATAATTAGAATATCTGCACTCCCCAAAACAAAACTCATATATGTATTTTTTTCATCACAATCATCTCTTATCTCTCCATCTTTTTCTGATAATTGTCTTTTGTCATCAACTCTTCCAGAGATGCAGAATCGAAGATGTATTTTTTGAGTTAGGATAAAAATAAAATGACAGTTGATGTAAATAAGATGAAAACATTATTGTATATAAATATTAAAAAAGAAAAAGTAAAAATTGACAGATGTCACAACCATATGACGCCCTTGTTCTCATTGTAATTTATTATACTAGCTGTTTCAAGGAAAAGGACCTTTGGAATGTGAATTACCACATGAGTAAAGGTCTTCTTGTCCTTTCTAATTAATGTCATTGAAAAATCATGTCCAACAAATAATTTTAATTTTTCTTATCATTTATGCAAAAACATTTTATCATAATGTAGATGGTTTAGATATTATAGTATTTATACTAGAGAAAGAAAGCCTCTTTATGTGTAATTGAGTTTTTTTATAGCAAATGTTTTAACGAGATATATTCAGTATATGATGGCTATTCAAAGGGAAGGCTCATCAATCCATAGAATTAAATGTCATCTTTTTATCTTTCCGAAAGCCATAAGCTTTATCATCATAATATATTATATTGTAATTTATGTCAATGTAATGTAATTTACTAATTGGTAGTTATGAGATTATATAAAGAACTCTCATCATTTGATACACTTGATGAGAAAAATCTAGAAATAAAAGACTATTCACTCTTGCATTTTTTTTTTTTTGAAAGGCCACTCTTGCATTTTTTGGTCTCTTCTTCCTCTTTAATTTGATGCCATTGTAATTTTACTAATATGTCACCATGAGTACAATTTTATGTGGACATGCGCAATTATGATGGCAGTAGGAGAAAACATGTGCTATGCCTTTGATAACATTCAAACTTTTAAACCAACCAACTGGTCCAACTCAACAAAATCACTGTTGCGTAAGGGAGAGAACAAGCTTAATTCTTCGTTATCTTGGAAAATTTAAGTTTGTCTTTGTCCAGGCAAACGCGGAATCAGATTAGAGTCAAGGTCTTTTTGGTTGGTGAGCTCTATAGACTGCCGTAACATTCGGTTTCAATACAATATTTGAAGTCAAAGTCCTTTATATTACTTATTAGAAATATGTTACATAATAAATTGAAAAAAATATATAAAAAATTACATCACATGCTACCTTGTAACTGCACAAATTAAAAAGTAAAGGATAGATATATCAAATATGAAACATTGTCCGGTGAATGAACGCTCTTACCATCTGAACACATTGGACGGTAGTACACCCAAATTATGTTATACGATATAATATTGATGATAACCGGTAACACAACAAACTTTAAACGCATGGAAACTGGAAAGACATATTCGATCTTAATTGAGTGGTGCTATTGGCACCCATTTAATGATCTGCCTCATTTTTTAAAATTCTTACATTTAAAAAATTTAACTTATTAATTTCCAAAATGATCCTTCTTATTTCTTTTTCAAACCTCATTCACCCATGTCTACTAGACTAATACTCTCAGTATTTTTTTTAAGTCTTGTACCTTATATTTTACACATCTCCCATCTGACATCTTCATGTCTATTTTTTTTATTTTTTTTTAACTTCATATCTTTTACCGGCGCTTCAAAGTTTTTTTTTTTTCTTTCTAGTTTTTCATTCGTTATATTTTTTTTACCAAAAAAATATTATAATCGGGTCTTCAACAAAACTCAAAGCATTCACGTACCATAACATATCAATATAAGTCTGCAAAGCACTTTCCACTTCCACAAATTGTACTAGTTAACGATATCAAAAACTTGAAACCTAAAATGGATGAAGAAAAATGAGCAATTCCTAGAGATCTGAAATAATTCATCGCTCATTCATCAGTGGTCACCGAGTATGCTCTTAATGATATCTGAGTCACCGGCATCAATAATTGTGAAGCTACAAACTCTAATATTTTCCACGAGCTGTCACCAAATCCACACTGTTTCCATTGTAGTGGTGTGAACTCCAACCTTTGCCAACATGGTAAAGTACTCTATCTCATACTTGTGAAGAGGAGAGAGCCAACTAGTGCTGGCCATCGGGGGAGCCCAATGAGGCAACTGTCTAGGCCACAGTTTTAAAGGGCCCATAAATTTAGTTTTTCTTTTAAGAAAAAAACATAGTGGAGATAATGACATTCCTTAAAAACTGTATGTACACTCATTTCGTAATTACACTCATCAAAATTTTTAAATTTTTTCTAGTTTGTAAATAAACCACAATTAATGTCAAAAATATCATTTATTTAATTATACTATATTGTATTTTTATATGTACACACTACCTACACCTATTATTATTTTTTTCTTTTTAAGTATTATTATTATTATTATTATTATTATTATTATTATTATTATTATTATTATTATTATGTTATTTAATCAATTTTATTATTATTTAAAATTTTGTGGTTCTATCAATATTGTTTCTCTTCCCTCTCTTCTTTTTTTTCTTTTATGTTTTTTTTTCAACAAAATAGACTCAATTATTTGTTTATTTATTTTCCTCTTTCCTCATGTCGAGAGATTCTCTTTCCAATTGTACGGCTGATAATTCAGATGTTGCTACAACACAAATTATTGGCCACACAATCAGTAACACAGTTGAGGTGGAGGAAACCAACACCATGTTTAATTAATGTATTTTGCAAATTAAATGTAGCAAATTTATATCTTAGAAAATTTAAGTTTGTCTTTTTGGTCATTTTGGAATTAGATTAGAGATGAGGTCTTTATGGAATTGTTCTCATTGTAATTCATTCTAGCTATTCCAAGGAAAAGAACGATTGGAATGTGAATTAACACACGACACGGGTCAAGGTCTTCTTGTCCTTTCTATTGTCATTGAAAAATCATGTCCAACAAATAAATTTTAGATTGCCGTAACATTCGGTTCCAATACAATATTTGAAGTCAAAGTCCTTTGTTATTTCAATTAGAAGTAATTATAAGTAACCTACCTGAGGTTTACCAATTTACACTCAGAAACGACTTTATCAAATTTGACACTCACCTCTCCTGATATTAGTATTGACCGTTACATTTAACTGTTGACTTTTTTAAAATACTGAAAAGACAAAACTACCCTTAACAACTACAATTAAAACATGGTAATAAAAAAATGAATAAAAATGCAAGAGGTTATAAAATTAAAAATCTTTAAAAAAATCCTTTAAAAAAATTGAATCTCCATTTTTGCAGATTTATCACCCAAAAAAAAAAAAGGAAATAAAAAAATTCCAGATTATCATCATCCTCATATCTCCATAGCCATCATCATCCTTCAATCTCAAAATTTCCAGATTTTTATATAATTTTTATATATAAAAAAAAAATCAAAATTTTTTTTCTTTCAAGAACAAATTTCACATTATTAAGAAAAAGAAGAACAAATATGACAAAGAATCTAGTAACAAAAAAATTAAACAACCCACATATAGTGTATCCATCCAATAACAACTCTTCAACAAACAAAAACAAATACTCAACCAAATAATTAAAAAAAAAAAAAAAAGAAGATGAAGATCATGAAAGTTGAAGATCCTCAACAGTACATCTGAAAAGTTAAAGATCTGCTCCGGTTCGGTTTCCCTCGCATACTTTGTTCATTGAGCTAGTGAGCAAGAACAAACTTAGATCTTTGGAAAGATTTTTCAGGAGATGCTACACGTTTAGATGCATATTTGATTGGGGCTGTTAGACGACATTGGTGAAGCTAGAGATCTCTTTCGGATTTTATTTTTTTTTGCTTTTAATTATTATTATGTTTTAATTCAATGGAAGAGATTGTGTGGACAAAGGAGTCAAGGATTTTTTTTAAAATAAAATTTTATAAATGTCCACTTTTAATTAATTTTTTTTTTTAAATGAATGAGTCTCAACCATCCATCAATGTGATGGATGGTTGAGATCTATCTTCTTTTATTTTGCTTTTTGTAATACTTTTTGTGATTTTTTTTTAATTTCTAATTTTATTAAAATAAGGATAAAGGTTAAAAAGACAATATTACCCCTTGGTTTGTCAAAAGTTAACGGTCAAACTTGGTCAAACTTTAATGATAGGGGAGGTGAGTGTCAATTTATGATAAAGTTGTTTTTTAGTGTAAATTGGAAAATCTCAGGTATGTTTCCAGTAATTACTTCTTACAATTATATCTGAATCACATGAAATATTTGAAAAAAATAAGATAAAAACAGAAGTCAAACACTTTGCGTTTGATTAATAGCTCAATGAACAGCGTTTATCAGAATATTATGAAGAGTTCGCTTTTATAGGAATATCTATAAGACTATAATGCATAAGTTTATAAATTTACTTGCAAACCACACACACCTAATTACTTTACAAGCAAGCATAAATCTTTACAAGGAACCATTCCTTTACCACAATGCTCACCTTTTGGTCTTTGAATTTTGGCCCAACAATGAAAATAAGAATTGAGAAACAATTCTTGGGCTAATATACACCTCTGGCCCAGTATCGATGTCTAAAAAGGCCCAAATATTTATTTGAAGTTTATTTTTTATTTATATTTTATATTTCCCACCAGCAACAGTGCAACTTGAACAGGACATTGCCGGATTGAATGAGCACCCTTTACCGGTATATAATATAAAGTTCAAGCTGCTGCTTCTGCAACAGAGGAGATCTTCCTTAAGACAAAAACAGGATCTCCTGGAAGATGGACATACGCAATCAAGCCAAGGTTACCGCAAAAAGATAGCATTTTACCTTACATGACTTGATTGGGTATATGAATATGAATCTTATTTCACAAAAACACCGGATGTTATTGTTTTCTTACATACTTATGTAACACATTATAATGGGCTACAAGATAACACATTTTGATTTATTTAAAACCATATCATTAACCTCTGAAACTAAGACTCAATTGAGATCTAACCTAAATCATTCGCTTCCAGCTGCAAAATCATCAAAAATTTTCATCGAGCAACTTACACAACAAACATTAGCAGCTGCGGCTTGCATTGCATTTCACCAAAATTTTACACAAATAGCTTGCATGTTCATCCTCATTCTCACCACAGTTTCTAAACTAGTATAGCACTTGGTGGATCAGCTAAATTTTCCAACTTAAATCAATCTTGACGAAAACAAAAGACCAACCAATTTCACGACACAAAATTAGAACACGTTACTTGGGCAGAGGCAGTACTAGTCAATGAAAACTACGACGGAAAAAATAAGAATCAAGATGATATTTCAATATCCAAAGTAATGAAACAATTAGAAAAAATAAGAATCAAGAAGCTGATCACTTGGCTAGTACATAAAGCACTTGGTTTAAAATTCACTTGGCTCAAGATGCTATTTCAATATCTAAAAGAGTTTATCAGCAACAAAAAGAGTTTGATAGACAAGTTCTGTTTCCGAGCTGACTAAAGTAGGAGGAAGAAGTGTCACGAGACAGACTAATTGAAACACCAATCCTAGTACAAAATGTTAACAGACCAACATTGAGTTGCATATTCTAGCAATTATACCGGAAGCATATCTGCAACATGGATCATTTTCTTAAGTGCTTCAAGCACTATAACTAAGTGAACTGCAGATCAAAAAGAAAAGAATAGTCATACTTGAGGAACTGAGACTTGGCACAACTGGGATCTCCAACTATGCAAACATTAATGTATTCTCTCAAATTGATGCCTTCATGAATCATGAGTCACCTTGTGGACACCACCCAAAAGCATCAGCAGGATTGCTCGCTTGATATCTTGGTGGTGGAAAATAGTTGGGGCAATGCTATCAACAACTTTATTGAAGAAATTGGGAGTATTTCTCATCCTCTGGATTTCATCCAGCTCTTCTGTCCATCAATTTTAAAAAAGTAAAGCTGTAAGACTATTACTCATTACAATTCATAATGAGAAATCTAAAACCATACTAAGAATCAAGCAAACATCTAGGAGGAAAATGTTTTCCAAACCTTGACACATGATAGTATAACGTCGAAAAATTGTGTAATCCACGACTTATTTGTAAATCCTAATTGCAACCACATATTTACTTTGAGATGTCAAAATCAGATATCTATCATCAGGTTCTCTTTGAACAAATTGCTTCACTAGCATGGAAAAGAGATTTTATAGCAATGATCCCCAAGTAAAGAAATTATAGTAATTTTATCTCAAAAATTAGGAAATGGTATTCTTAACTGTAGATATGAAGTTGCACAAGCTAACTATAGCTAAAACAATCTCAGGCAGATATGTACTTTGCTAAAACCAGTAGAGATATTGCATGTTGAACTGTTGGAAATTTAAAAAATTTTAAAATAAAATTTTTCATATTGTAAAAATTACAGAGTTCATTGCTCTGTTTCCATAAAAACCATTTTGAAAAATATAAAACATAAAACATATTCTGATACCCCTGTTGAGATATCAGACCATCCATCCATAAAATATACATATATAAAACTCTATTAAACATTATTTTGAAAAACATCAATAACATGGCTACTGTCTTCTGTTGACAGTCAAACCATGGAACATAAAAATTCATCAATAAATTTGTTCATAAATCAAGGGTGATGCCTCTGGGTCATTCTCACCATGGCTGCTGCCACTTTGGGTCAGTCTTTACCATGGGTGTGATAGAAGCAGTGGTTCACAAGACCTCAAGTAGTTTAGTTTAATTGTTATACATCAGCTGTCAAATATTTCCTTATGTAATTAGGTTATTACTTTCTTGTTTTAAGAATTGTAATGTGTATATATACTGCTATCAATCAATGAAAACGTGAGATTAACTCTTCACAATTATCAAACTCTATTATGGTATCAGAGCTCTCTGTGTAACAACCAAAAGATCCTAAAACCCTAAACTAAAACCCTAGCCGCTTGAATACCTATTTTTTTCTCTTCAACGATGACTTCCTCTGCCTCCGCCACCTCTTCTGCCGTTTCTCCTCCTGTTATTCTCTTGGGAACTAATAACACAAATCAACTCCAATCATTAATTGCTATCAACTCCACGCAAATTCCAATCAAACTCTCCAAGGGAGGAAACTATGCCGCTTGGAGATCACAATTTGAAAATCTCCTCTTTGGCTATGGCCTCATGGGGTATCTGGATGGTACCAAAGAATGTCCTCCAGAAGTTCTTGCATCTCCCCCAACCAGTTCTATGGAATCAACAACTCAGGGAACCACTCCGAACCCGGACTATCATATCTGGCTTCGCCAGGAATGATTACTCTTACATGCGATCCTAGTAACTTACACCGGTGCTACATAGTCTATTGTGACTCAATCCACCACCTCTGCTTAAGCGTGGGACAAACTCGAATCCACATATGCCAACCGATCGAATACTCATAAACTTGGACTCTTGGACTCCCTTACGAACGTCAGTTTATCATACAAATCTGTTGCGGATTACATGCAGGGAATCAAAAACATACTAGATAATCTTGAATTAATTGGTCACTCAGTTGATGATGGCTGTCATTCACACTCTGAATGGATTGGGTCCAACTTATTTACCACTTGCTTCTGCTATTCGAGCTCGAGACTCATCGATTTCTTTCTAGGAATTATATGACAAGCTACTTGATTATGAAGCTTTTCTCAAACGAGAAGATATGAAAAAGGGTGTACCACAGATAACGGCACAGTTCAACCAGAGAACATCTAACTGAAGGGGTCGTGGCTATTAAGGGACTTCCTCAACACACATGGGCCACAACCGATCAGGTGGCAGCGGGGACAAGCAATTATCACTAAAACCAGCAGAATTTTGGATCAGCTCATACAGTTGGAAATCGCAACTACTCCCCTCACTTCTCTAGCCACGGTGGCTTATATCGGCCAAGCTACTCTCCTCACTTCTCTCAGCAGTGGCGTTCCCCCACCACTACCAACCAGTCCAGGCTGGTCTACCAACTATGTAACAAAGTGGGTCACACGGCTCACGACTGTCGATCCCGCCTATCACCTGGTTCTCCTACATGGCCTCAAGCTCATCACATGACAACTGATCAGTCGAGTCCTCCAAACAACTGGGTTCTTGACACTGATGACTCTCACCACATGGCTTTTGATCTTCAAAACTTGTCTATGCACTCAGAATATGGCGGCACAGGGGATATAATAGTTGGGGACGGTAAAAAAATTCCTATAACTCACATTGGCTCCACTTCTCTATCTACTCCCACTAATTCCTTTCGTCTTACACATGTCTTATGTTCACCACACATCTCACAAAATTTGATTTCTGTGTCACAATTTTGCTCACACAATAACACATCTGTTGAATTTTTTCCTGACTATTTTCTTGTGAAGGATCTGACCACGGGGGCATCCTTAGTCCACGGCCAGAATAAAGGAAACCTCTATGTGTGGCCAAAGTCGAGTCGTTCAAGTCCCTCCATCTCTGGTGCTCACCAGTTTTTCGTGTCTTCTCACCACAACGTCTCCTCTCAGTCTTGGCACTGCTGCGTAGGTCATCCATCCTAACCTGTCTTACAAAGGCTCATCTCGTCTCATAGTCTTCCAGTCATCAAGTCTGCCACTAACGTGTCTCATTGCTCAGTGTGTCTATGTAATAAAAGTCACAAATTACCTTTTGGGGTATCAACATTGACTAGTAATAAACCTTTTGAGATTTTATTTATAGATGTTTGGGGTCCTGCTCACATTCAATCCTTTGACAAATATAAATATTATGTCATCTTTGTGGACTATTTTTCGAAATATACATGGTTGTATCCCCTCAAAAATAAATCCGATGTTCCTATTGTCTTTCGAAGGTTTAAATTGTTAGTTGAAAAATTCTTCAATACCCAAATCAAAACAATGTATTCTAATGGTAGTGGGGAGGCTCAGTCTCTTGGTCTTGATCTACAAAACCTAGGTATCCAACACCTCAAATCTCCACCTCACACACCTGAGCATGTTGGTACTGCTTAACGCAAGCATCGACATGTGGTCGAAACGGCCTTAACTTTTCTTCACCATGCTTCCATGCCACCAAAGTACTGGTCTCTGGCATTCAACACTGCGGTATACTTGATTAATCGCATGCCAACTAAGGTCCTAGGTCACCATAGTCCATACTCTCCTCTCTTTGGTACGGAACCGAATTACCGGAAACTCCATGTATTCGGATGTCTTTGCTATCCATGGTTGCATCCATACACGTCTCATAAGTTGCAACCTCGCTCCCGCCCGTGTGTCTTTGTAGGGTACTCCATTGAACATAGTGCGTACCTATGTCTAGATCGATCCACTGGCAAAGTATTTGTCTCTCGTCATGTCGTGTCTATTGAGCAGAATTTTCCATTTTCTAACACTGCAGGTCACGCTCCACGCATGTCTCCCACACCAGTCAGTCCATTAATTGAGTCATCTCCACTCACCGAAGTTCATCAACTAGGAAATGAGTCTCACTTCTCACCAAATAACCCTCCCCAACCTGAATATACACTTCCTGATATCATACCCATACACATACCGCCTACTTCTAGCAGCTCTTCGTCCTAACCTATCTCCACCCAAACCGCTCGACTGCCACCAGATGGCATCACCCAACTAGCCACCACAGAAACCGACCCACTAGATCCATTCCCCACACACCAATCCACCACTAGTCTTGCTCATTCCGAGTCTGACTCGCTGTCCGTTTCTCAAGCCTTTCCACCTCCGAATGTGATCCAAACCAGGTCCAAAAACCAAATTTTCAAACCAAAACCTATCTTCGACCTCCATGTCACAACACATGCTACTCCTCTAACCGAACCAACCTCTTGGCTGCAAGCCCGTAAATTCTTGGAATGGCGTAACGCCATGAGTGCGGAATATGATGCTCTGGTTAAAAATGGAACCTAGAACTTGGTCCCGTCTCACTCTTCTCAAAATGTGGTTGGATGTAAGTAGATTTTTCGAATTAAATGCCACCCTGATGGTTCAGTGGCCAGATACAAAGCTTGTCTTATGGCGAAAGGTTTTCACCAACGCTCTGGCATTGACTTTACTGAAACCTTCAGTCCCGTTGTGAAACCGGTCACAGTCAGATTGATTCTAACTCTTGCTGTCTCTAACGGTTGGTCCTTGCGCTAACTTGATGTTAACAGTGCTTTTTTGCAGGGTTCCCTATCTGATGATGTATACATGACACAACCGCCTGGATTTGTTGACTCTGCCCTACCACACCATGTGTGCAAGCTACGGAAAGCTATTTATGGTCTCCGTCAGGCACCCTAGGCCTGGTATAATGAGCTACGTTCTTTTCTTCTAGCCATCGGCTTCACCAACTCATAGTGTGATGCCTCTAGACATTCTCACCATGCTCCATGAACATCAATAAAAACATTTACAAAACATCCATGAAAACATTCGTAAAATCCATTTCCATAAACATAAAAAACCATAAACATGAAAGAGAGAAACATAAGAAAACAATAGAGAAGAGTTTACAAAATATTTACTGAAAAATTACTTCTTTCCATCAACCATACATCCCATTCCATTTTTCTTTCTCTCTTACAATTTACAATGCCCAAAGGGGGGTATATATACAAAATACAGAGGCAAGTGCAACCATTAGATCGCACTGACACATTGTTATCCAATGGTCGATGTGCTACAATAAACTGGCACTGCCAGACCTGAACCTCTGACATAAAGAGCTGGCACAGTCGCCAACAACATCTGAGTTTTAAAAGTAAATCTAACATATTTCAAAGCAATCTAAAAAGTAAACTAAATATTACAATCAATTCAAATGAAACTAAACCATAATTAAACCATAAACCATACCATAACTCAACCATGATTAAACCATAGTTAAGTCATGACCATAAATTATTTAAAGAAAAATTTCATATTTCCAACATGAACTAACCATGAACTGCAGCATGTCATCCTCATTAGCATCTTTTTTTCTAATCATCTAATATGATTGAAGTGAGCAAATGGCTCACTGGCTGCTTTCGGAGCAGATTAGCCACTTCAGGATCCACAAAACTGTTCCAAATTCTTAGTGTATTGCCTGCTGTTGCAGATGCCACTGTGCAACCATCTGGGCTCTAAATAAGTTGACAAGATAAAAAGATTTTATCAGAATATATTCATGAAGCCAAGTAAAATATATCAAACACGACAAGAGACTGTTTTACCTGTGCCATAAAATGGACTTCGGAGGTATATCCAATGAGCTCCGTTGCCTTCACCATTGATGGGTACTTCCACAACGCGAGTTGATTATGAGGAAATCCAGGAGAGCTAGGCAGTTCCCTCTGATTCTTGTTCCAAAGTAGAGTAGAGACTTGAGAGCTGGTATCTATAGAGTTCATGCAAGCACTGGTGTGGGTGTTCCAGAACTTTATACACCCAGCAACACTTCCTTATTCGGTTGACAACAAATTGCCCCGGAAAGGACACCAAACAAGAGCCTTGACAGCAGAATTATGTTCCTCCAACCTATGAAGTGTTGGGATTATGCTCAATAGCAAGAGTGTAATGTTGTACTTGACAATCTTTTCATATTAATAAAGTGATTTATGTTTGTTAACAAAATCTTATATAGCATTTATTATTATAATTGTCAAAGTAAATAATCATAAGGTCTAAAGACTATGAGAAAAGAAGAATTGTTCGTACATCTGGATATGTATGTGGTAGACACAATTCTTTAGTTAGTCTTGAATATTGTTCACAACTTAAGTTAAAGGTTGGGCACCTTTATCTTGTTAAAGTTGTAGAATTCTTTTGCTAGCATTTGGGTGGGATCAAATGAGATATGATGAGTCTAAAATCATCGGAGTGTCTTCGAGCAAAAGAATCTAGTGCACTGGGTGCATTGAACTGGATCACAATGAAATACTTTATCTATAACCGTTAGTAGATAAAAGTCTTTTCATTATCAAGACAATTGGAGAGTCTATCTTAATCCTGAGATAAATGATGGACTTATGGTTGCAAATGATATCATTTGAGTTATCAATGAGTACGATTATATTGCATAGTCTATCCTCGATAGTTTGGTGATATTCATTTGTTAATCGATAGAGGACTTCATTTATAGATATGGACATCGTGGCTCCATTTATTAAATGAGAGTATAATATCATCATATGGATGTTTTGAGGTAATTGGATATTAAATCTCAACGTTGAGTTTTCGATAGTGTCTATTGAAAACATGGCTTCTGGACAAGTCAAAATATCCAAGTTCAAAACGTGGTCATATGAGTAAATATGGTAACTTGGAGAGTTATAGGTGGTCTATGAACTCTTGGCGATTACTGATATTAATCACGAGGATAAACTATCTCCAACATGATTGTCTAGGGTATGAATGAGGAACATCTTCCTTTTCTGTCTTTATTTAAGAGTTCAATTTTAGCTCTTTAGTGGAATGAGTTAAAATTAATGGATCGGACCTAAGTGAATAATTTGTTGATTGTGATTAGGTTATGTCTATTGAAGCTTAAATTTAGATAGCCCGCCAAGATCCCCAATCCACACGGACTTGTATGGATCACTTGATATATTCTACCGGACCAATTTATGGGTCCATTTAGAATTATATTTAATATATTAAGAATATAATTTGCACATTATTTATTTAATGGGCTGTTTAATTATATTAATATATTAATGAAAGGCATGTGGGCTTGTTTCTTTTAGTAAGAATGGGTCTAGTTCACATGTGGGCTTTTTATTAAAGTCCAAATGGATTAAATAAAATAAGAAAACAATATGTAGGCCCAAGTTCTAGTCATGGGCAGCAATGGCTAATTTTTAGCCCATAATATTGTTTTATTTTATTATTTAATTAAATGGAAATTAATTAATATGTTAATTAATTATTTAATTAAAAATCAAATCTTTTTCTGAATAGGAAATATGTTTCCTAGTAGTATACTACTATTAGTATTATACTAAATATAAAAGACTTTATTTGTTTAGTCAAATTATGAAGTCTTTTATATAGTTACAAATACACTAAAGAGTTGGATTAGGGTTGATATATAATATATATGCATGTGGAATATATAGAATACATATACATATATATACATGCGGATATATATAAAATATATATACATATATGCTTGCGATATGGAAATATAGATGTGCATTAATGCATGCAGTATTTTATTAAAACATAAACTTATAAAATGCATGTAGTGTTTTAAACAAATGCAAACACTTATAAGCAGCATGCAGAGTTTGAATGTGGTGTGCAGTTTTGGTGCACAAGGAAATATATATTTAAAAAAGAATATATATATTAAAGGTATACAATTCAAAGAAAAGGGAGACCACGCTCCTAGGTGATTCACCTTCGTGATCGGATTGGAAAATCTTGTGGATTACCATTGACGCATAGTCAATCAGATCACGCGACAAATGTACGGTATCTTTTGATGTATATGTTTATGTTGGGGTTTTTACCCTAAAGCTTGTAGTTTGTAAATGTGAATTGAACAATAAATAAAAGAAGTAGTTTATTCATTCAAATTGTCTCATACATTTATAATAACATGTGTACTTAACATCCAAGATTGCCGGATGTAATTTCAAACTGAGTATATGAATGTCATATATAGATGGATTCAGTTTGAAAGGAGCAATCTAAAGAGTCCGTAGATAGCAAATAAAGCTGGGTACTTTATTTGTGGTCAATCTACAGCTGCTGTCCATTTCGTAATGTACGGTGATCTTATCCTAGATCATTCATATTGAGATATGAGAATGGAGGCACCTTATATGATTTGATCATATAGGACTAGGCCATGATCTATATGAATCTCTCACCAAGATCTGTTAAAAGATGAAATTCATATATATCAACAAATGATGGCTATATATGGGTGATCTTAATCCTGAGTGTCTTATCGACTCCTTCAGGTTAGATCGTGGTTTTTGATATACCATGGGTGAGATCGGAGTTGCATTCCCGGTCAATAACTTCGTATGTTGGAATCGCGGTTTGGCTTGTGGCTGGGAAGGTCTGCACACAATAGAAGAATCCACTCCTTCTTGTGAGAAGTAGATAGTAGTTCCCTTAAGGGTTGATTCGGGGCTTGAACAATATGAGCGCTCTCCTAATTCCGTAAGGAATGTAGGATTTATTGTTCATTAGAGAATCAATGGTACTTAATGGAAAGATATAATTAGAGGGGTATAACGGACATTATGACCTAGCTCTAATTATGAACTACCTGTGGAGGATTATACCATATGTAATAGCTATATCAATGGACATCAAGAGTTATTGGTTTGTGTAAAAACGTCTACAGTTGAGAGAGTGCAACTTCGGGTTTTTAGTGGAATAACATCGAAGTTAATAATCATGAAATATTAAATAAAGAGTTTAATTATTTATTTCTAAGGATTATTGGAGCTCAAAATACTGTAGGTCCATTAGGTCCCCTTGCTAGCCCGATCGATTTAGGTAACAAGGGTCACGGTTAATTAATTGGATTGTCCAATTAATTGTGTTACAAAAGTGACACGTGTCTATTCGGGAATTAATTGAATAGTGTGATTATTCAATTAATGAATATTAATGATTATGTTAATTAAATAATTAGATTATTTAATTGTGTAATTAATCATTAGATAGGAGGGTGTTAAAGAGAGATCATCGGTTAGTTTTATAACATATATATTTGATATATATGGTATAACAAAACTGATGCATTGATTGTAGAATAAAAGAAAATTGATGCATTAATGGTAGAATAAAAGAAAACTGATGCATTAGTTACAACAATCAGGTGAAGAGAGAAATAGGGGCGGCAAGAGGAAAGATAAAAAGAAGAAAAGAAAAGAAAAATAAAAACGGGGCTTATTATTTTTTTTTAGAGAATTTTTTGTTGCCGCACTTCACCAACAAAAGAACAAGAGTTGTCTTTTGTGTGCTCTTCTCTTCTACATCCTCTTTGTTCCTGAGTACCGTGACGCGCCCACACGCCATTACCAATTCAGGGTCATAGCGAGGAAGATCAAGTGGTTCAAATCAGGAGCAGACCGTATTAAAGTGAATTAGCCTCCTACGTAGGTATGAAATAGTTTTCATCTCCTTCTTATTGTTTTCGATTATTACTGTACAAATGGGTTTATTTGATGATTGCTTTTAAAAATTTTAAAACCTTTCCGCTGCGCAATCTGTAACCCCAGGTACCAACAGTTTATTAATTAAAGGGTTAAGGTTCAATATGGGAAAAATTTTAAAATATACTAAACTCTTTTTAGTCTCGCTTCCGCTGCGTGCACTTGTTTTTCCCTACATGAAGCCATTGTGTGGATCTTCTGTCCCATATGTGAAGAAGATGGTCACCGCCTCCACTGGCTAGTTGTTGGCCTGAAGGCGACCATTTCAACCCACAAACCTTGTGGGTGTGACCTGTAAATGTTTCAATCACATATTCACATGGTCTCTAACTCTAACGTCATTGTTAATGATGTTCCCATCCATACCTCTTGTTGTCAGGATGTGGTTGTTCCATGCCATAGACCCTACTCCTGATTTGTGACCACCTCTTAGAGTTCTTAGCTGCACAAACACAACAAACAAATAGGATAAATACAGAATGTAAATTCATCTAAAACCTCAAAGAAACCATCCGGAATGTAAATTTAACTTGAAAATTTCATCCCAACCTTCCTATTAGTAGTGGAATCCCATATTTGTACTTGAGAATTGTTCCAGCGAATAGTGATATGACGACCATCAGGAGCCCAACTGACACTTGTGACAAGTTCATCATCAACGGTGACAAGTTCTGAGGTGTCATCATCCGTGTTAAATATTGAAACTTTTCTAGGTACTTTATAGCTTATGGTTGTTAGAATGTAGTTGCTTATGGTTGTAATAGTTTATTTTATTTTTAGTTGGTTTGTAATGTATTAGTTTACTTTAGTTGGTATTAGTATGGTGTAAAGCATGGCTGTTCTGACTTTAAGGACATTGTCTACCTAATAACATTGTCCAAGTACTAGTCTTTTTGGTGATAATGTATGGTTGTTATTGATCCTTATTCTCATATAAAAGGTTCAATGAAAATGTTTACGTATGTTAGCAAAATATTGAGTGTTTATGGTCTGTTTTTCTCTTAATTTTGAGAGCATGGTTTCATGGCTGTGATGTTGTTCAATGGTTGTGTAGAGTCTGATTTCTAACAGTGGTATCAGAGCTATGTTCTTGTGGGACTGTGAGGTCTAATTTCAATAAATATTGAGAGTTTTGTGAGCAAAAACACTTGCCTTGAGTGAACCAAACACTAATGAGTGATCAAATGTCCACTAGAAGTAGTACTGCCATTCCAGTTCCTCGGTTTTCTGGGGAAAGCTACCAGATTTGGGTAGTTAAAATGAGGTCATACTTGAAGTCCTTTGGCTTGTGGGAATTTGTAGACCAAGACAAGCAAATTCCACCACTTAGAGCTAATCCTACCATAGCTCAAATTAAGCAACATAAGGAGGAGAAAATGAAGAAAGAAAAGGTTGTTGCATGTCTGCATTCAGCTTTGACAGATGCTGTTTTCACAAGTATCATGCACCTGGAGACAGCAAAGGAGATATGGGATGAGTTGAAGGGAAGATATGAGGGCAGTGAAAGGGTGAGATCAGTCAAGTTATTGACTCTCAAAAGAGAGTTTGAAATATTGAAGATGAAAGAATCTGAATCTGTCAAAGATTACTCCTCCAAGTTATCAAAACTGGTAAATCAAATGAGACTCTATGGTGAGACAGTGCAGGATTTCAAAGTGGTGGAAAAGATGTTGATCAGTTTGCCTGAAAAATTTGAAGCTAAAGTAGCTGCTATTGAGGAGTCTTGTGATTTAAAAAGGCTGACCATTTCAGATATGATAAGCAAGCTGCAGGCTCAAGAGCAAAGGATTTCCATGAGAAGTGATGATGTGACCGAGGGAGCTTTTCAAGTAAGGCACAAATGGAAGCAACTTGGTCAAAAAGATCAAAAGAAGCAAAACTTTGACAAGAGAAATGTTGATCAAAAGGGGAAAGGAAAGATGGATGGAACCTCAGCAGATTCTGTAGCAAAAGGCAAGTTTCCTCCTTGCTCAACTTGTAAAAGGACAAACCATTTGTCCAAGGATTGTTGGTACAAAGGCAAGCCTTAAATTCAGTGTAAACATTGCAAAAAATGGGGACATAGAGAAAAGTTTTGCAGTCACAAGCAAAACCAATCTCATTCACAGCCTATACAACATGCCAACTACACTGATGATCAACCTCATGTATAGGATCACTTGTTCATGGCTACTCAAGCATGCTTTTCTTATTCTAAAGATGCTTGGTATGTGGATAATGGATGCACAAGTCACATGGCAAGGGATTTGAGCCTTTTTACCTCACTGAATAGAAGTGACAGAATAAAAGTGAAACTTAGAAATGGTCAGATTGTTCAGGCTGCTGGAAAAGGTATTGTTTCTATACATACCAGTAAAGGTCCCAAATTAATACATGATGTTCTGCTAATTCTTGATTTAGACCAGAATTTGTTAAGTGTTGCTCAGTTATTGAAGAAAGGATACTCACTCTCTTTTTAAAAAAAATTGCTGCATTATATTAGATTCAAATGGTATTGAAATTGTCAAGGTTGAAATGTGCAATAACAGATTTCCATTGAGCTTAGATCAAGTGAGTCACTCAGCACTTGTTTCTAAGCATGATAATTCTGTTTTGTGGCACAAGAGATATGGTCATTTCAACTTAAATGCCTTGAAATATTTGCAGTCCAATGATATGGTCAGTGATATGCCTAATAATTACATTGATGATGTTTGTAATGCTTGTCAACTGGGAAAGTTACATAGGAAGCCATTTCCATCAAATAATGTTGCAAGAGCAAAAGACAAGCTTGAACTTGTTCACACAGACCTGTGTGGTCCAATGAGTGTGCTTTCCCTAAGTCAAAACACATACTCCATCATGTTTATAGATGATTTGACTAGAATGACTTGGGTTTATTTCTTGTCAAGCAAGGCTCAAACTTTTGGTGTTTTTAAAAGGTTCAAAGCCATGGTTGAAAATGAAAGTGGCTGCAAATTGAAGATGTTAAGGTCAGACAATGGCAAGGAGTATACCTCTAATAAGTTTAATGATTTTTGTGAAGAGATGGGAATAAAACATAAATTGACAGTAAGCTATACTCCTCAATAGAATGGTGTCTCTAAGAGGAAGAACAGAACTGTCATGGAGATGGCTAGATGCTTGATGGCAGAGAAGAAGCTACCAAAAAGGTTTTGGGCAGAAGCAGTGTATGCTGCAGTACACCTCTTGAACAGGCTTCCAACTAAAGCTGTTCAAGGAAAAACTCCACTTGAGGCCTGGTCTGGAATCAAACCTTCTGTTAAGCACCTAAAAACTTTTGGATCAATTTGCTACTCACATGTTGTAGCTGCTAAGAGATCCAAATTAGATGATAAAGCTGAGATATGAGTCTTTGTGGGTTATGCAGCAAACTTAAAAGGTTATAGGGTGTTCAATTTGCAGACAAAAAAGCTTATCATCAGTAGGGATGTTCAAGTAGATGAGGATGCTTATTGGGATTGGAAGAATGATCAGATTCAAAGAAGTGCACAACCAGCCGATCTAGATGTTGATCCTATTGCAGCTAATGTTCAAAATGAACCTGAAATTGAAAATGAAGAACCAGTAGATGAATCTGATTCTCTCGTGCTTAGAACTAAGTCCTTGGAAGAAATCTATGAGAATTGTTGTTAGGATTATGCTCAATAGCAAGAGTGTAATATTGTATTTAACAATCTGTTTCATATTAATAAAGTGATTTCTGGTTTAAACAAATATTATAGCATTTATAGTTGAATATTATAATTGTTAAAGTAAATAATCATAAGGTCTAAAGACTATGAGAAAAGAAGAATTGTTCATACATCTGGATATGTATGTGGTAGACACAATTCTTTAGTTAGTCTTGAATATTGTTCACAACTCAAGTTAAAGGTTGGGCACCTTTATCTTGTTAAAGTTGTAGAATTCTTTTGCTAGCATTTGAGTGGGATCAAATGAGATATGATGAGTCTAAAATCATCGGAGTGTCTTCGAGCAAAAGAGTCTAGTGCACTGGGTGCATTGAACTGGATCAAAATGAAATACTTTATCTATAACCGTCAATAGATAAAAGTAATTTCATTATCAGGACAATCGGAGAGTCTATCTTAATCCTGAGATAAATGATGGACTTATGGTTGCAGGTGATATCATTTGAGCTATCAATGAGTACGATTATATCGCATAGTCTATCCTCGATAGTTTGGTGATATTCATTTGTTAATCGATAGAGTACTTCATTTATAGATATGGACATCGTGGCTCCATTTATTAAATGAGAGTATAATATCATCATATGGATGTTTTGAGGTAATTGGATATTAAATCTCAACGTTGAGTTTTCAATAGTGTCTATTGAAAACATGGCTTCTGGACAAGTCAAAATATCCAAGTTCAAAACGTGGTCATATGAGTAAATATGGTAACTTGGAGAGTTATAGGCGGTCTATGAACTCTTGGCGATTACTGATATTAATCACGAGGATACACTATCTCCAATATGATTGTCTAGGGTATGAATGAGGAAGCATCTTCCTTTTCTGTCTTTATTTAAGAGTTCAATTTTAGCTATTTAGTGGAATGAGCTAAAATTAATGGATCGGACCTAAGTGAATCATTTGATGATTGTGATTAGGTTATGTCTATTGGAGCTTAAATTTAGATAGCCCACCAAGATCCTCAATCCACACGGACTTGCATGGATCACTTGATATATTCTACCGGACCAATTTAAGGTCCATCTAGAATTGCAATTTAATATATTAAGAATATAATTTGCACATTATTTATGTAATGAGCTACACAATTATATTTATATATTAATGGATGACATGTGGGCTTGTTTCTTTTAGTAAGAATGGGTCTAGTTCACATGTGGGCTTTTTATTTAAAGTCCTATGGATTTAATGAAATAAGAAAAATAATATTTGGCCCAATATTACATATGGGGCGACAAGGTGATTTAAAAGCCTTAAATATTATTTTGTTTTCATTGTTTAATTAAATAAGAATTAATTAATTTATTAATTAATTGTTTAATTAAGAAACAAATCTTTTCTAAATAGGAAATATGATTCCTATTGGTATACTATTAGTAGTAATATACTTAAATTAAAAGACTTGTTTGACAAGGAAATAAATAATTAATTTTATTTATTAAATCAAATAAGAAGTCTTTTATTTTAGTCAAATAAGGAATAAAAGATTTATGAGTTTGATTATGGTTTGGAAATCTTAAACAAAATAGGAATTAGGGTGCAACTAAATCTCCAATATTTTAGGAGTAAAAATTGCGGCAACCCTAGTTATTTTTGGGAAAGATTTCGGTCACCCTAGGGTAAAAAGAAGAAGAAATTTGGCCACCTATATAAGACCACTTATAGAATTTGGCCACCCCCCTAAGGCTAATGTGCAGAATTTTCTTCTTCTTCTTCTTCTTCTCAACTCATAGTTATTTTTTTTTATTCTACTAAAAACAAAAGGAAAATAGATTATTCTTTGATGGTATATTGTTTGCTTGTTCGTTAATAAGCTTGTATATACTATATCGATTAAGGTTCACGCGAGTTTCGATCATAAGATTGAGAACTCAAAAATGACCGGAATAATCTTAGGTTCCTTTAGATTGTTTTTGGGACTAACGAATCAAGAAAAGTTTGTTATATCCGATCTCAGGTTTGCAATTCAAAGAAAGGGAGACCACGCTCCTAGGTGATCCACGTTCGTGCTAGGATTGAAGATCTTGCGGATTACCATCGACGCAAGTCAATCGGATCACGCGACAAGAGGTATTAGTCTTTTGTTTATTTTTATATATCTTTAATTAATCAAAAGGGTTTAAGGTTCATAAAATTGGAAAAATTTTAAAAGCTACTCAAACTATTTTTTTTAGTCTCGCTTCCGCTGCGGGTACAATTTTTCCCTTCAATTGTAGCTTTGCAATCAGTGAGCCTTCTAGTTTTGAAGAAGCATCAATGTTGAAAATATGGAATGATGCAATGAAAGAGGAATTATCTATGATTAACAAGAATGGTACCTGGGAATTGACTTCAAGGCCTAAAGACAGAAAAGTAATTAGGGTCAAATGGGTTTATAGAACCAAGTTGAACCCGGATGGCTCCATTCACAAGCACAAGGCTAGACTTGTGGTGAAAGGGTATTCTCAAATGGCTGGTGTTGATTATGGTGATACTTTTGCACCAGTTGCAAGACATGAAACAATAAGGCTACTTGTAGCTTTAGCAGATAATTGTGGTTGGAAAATTTATCACCTTGATGTCAAGTCAGCCTTCCTAAATGGAATCTTGGAAGAAGAGATATACATTGAGCAGCCTTGTGGTTTCTTGGTTACAGGCTATGAAGACAAGATTTATAAGCTTCATAAAGCTTTGTATGGATTGAAACAGGCTCCAAGAGCCTGGTATAGCAGAATAGATGATCACTTTATGCAGATTGGATTCAGGAGGAGTCAAAATGAGGCTACTCTCTATGTGAAGACTGACGGAAATGGAAACAAAATCATTTTGTCACTTTATGTGGATGATTTACATGCTACTAGCAATGATCATGATGAGATTGTTAAGTTTAAGAAGAGAATGCTTCAAGTCTTTGAGATGACAGACCTTGGAGTGATGAATTATTTTTTGGGGATGGAAGTGGACCAATCCAAGGATGGAATTTTCCTTTCATAGAGGAAGTATGCAATGGATATGCTGAGAAAGTTTAAAATGGAAAATTGCAATCCAGTTTCAATTCCATTAGCTGCAAATGAGAAGCTTTCAAAGGCAGATGGTGATGTTAAAGCTGATATAACTCAGTATAGAAGTCTAGTGGGCAGTTTGCTTTACTTGACAGCCACCAGACCTGACTTGATGTTTCCAGCAAGTTTGCTTTCAAGATTTATGCATTCACCAAGTTTGACACATCTTGGTGTTGGTAAAAGAGTGTTGAGGTACCTAAAAGGTACCATTGATTTTGGAATTTGGTATGGCAATGGTGATGGAAAGCTGGAAGGGTTTGTTGACAGTGATTGGGCAGGCTCTGTGGATGATTCCAAGAGCACAACTGGTTATGTTTTCTCACTTGGAAGTGGTGTGTCTTCATGGAATTCAAAGATGCAAGAGGTGGTGGCTCAATCCTCAGCAGAAGCTGAGTATATTGCTGCAGCAGCAGCATCAAACCAAGATATATGGATCAGAAAAGTGTTGACAGATATGGAATATGCACAAGATGAACCTACTATCTTATGGTGTGATAATAAGTAAGCAATTTCTATTGCTAAAAATCCTGTCCAACATGGGAGAACTAAGCACATCAATGAAGTTTCATGCTATAAGAGAGGCAAAAAGAAATGGTGATATTCAGTTGTTGCATTGCAGATCAGAGGAGCAAATGGCAGACATACTTACCAAGGCTCTTCCTTGTGGTCAGTTTATGGTTTTACGAACCAAGCTTGGAGTTTCTAAGAAAAGTTTCAAGGAGGAGTGTTAAATATTGAAACTTTTCTAGGTACTTTATAGCTTATGGTTGTTAGAATGTAGTTGCTTATGGTTGTAATAGTTTATTTTATTTTTAGTTGGTTTGTAATGTATTAGTTTACTTTAGTTGGTATTAGTATGGTGTAAAGCATGGCTGTTCTGACTTTAAGGACATTGTCTACCTAATGACATTGTCCAAGTACTAGTCTTTTTGGTGATAATGTATGGCTGTTATTGATCCTTATTCTCATATAAAAGGTTCAATGTATAAAAGGTTCAATGAAAATGTTTACGTATGTTAGCAAAATATTAAGTGTTTATGGTCTGTTTTTCTCTTAATTTTGAGAGCATGGTTTTATGGCTGTGATGGTGTTCAATGGTTGTGTAGAGTCTGATTTCTAACAATCCAAAGGATCCTAAGGATCCCCCAAGTAGGCTGTACTTTCAAGAGCAATTGCCAAAACATTGGTGCTTCCCTAATCCAACAGATTCAAGTGGTAATCAGGAGCAGACAACATTTTCTCAGGTTTCTGTACAATCGAAATCAAAATAATAATCAGATTAAATAAATCAAACACAACTGAAAATTAATCAAGTGAGCAATTACTTAATGCAATATAAGTTGACCAACGGAATTAACATATTGAGTGTGTCCAATGTCAACTTCACATACTCCTAAATACTAATCAACAAGTAGTTTCAGACAAGTTAGCATATAAGTTGACCAATTTGTGCTAAAAAAGAGGGCTCTAGCTGAACTAAGGGATCTTTGGAGACCTACTTGAGAGAATTTTATTTCCAGCATGGAGTATCTGTGCTTCCTAGTACATAACCAAACAGTTGTACCACATAATATCTCTATTTGGACAAGAAATGATACTAAGTAACATGCATCTCTGTTTCGAGTATTATCATCCTCCATCGATATCTTGTTTCACCGATTTGCTTATCTCAACTTTGATTAATCCACAATCTTCATAAGGTTTGCAGAGTACATTCCATGGCTCTGCAACTAAGAATAAGGTGAACCACATGCCGTGGAATAAAGACGAATGAAATCATGGTAAAAAAAAATTCATAAGCATATCATGAAAAAACTGTTTAAGAGAAGTTTTTCTTCGATAAACTTATAACACAATGACAGAAATCCAATAAATTATGTGTCCTGCTCACATGAGTTATTTTGTATTTAAAACGATGTAACTCCGGTTGCAAGGGTTTAAAGTAGAAGATTCAATGGCTTAATAAAGGGCAAACGTATGCAATAAGTGGATTATAAAAGACTTTTTAATAGAAGTATAGCAAGAGACGGCCAATTGCTGCTATCTTCTCTTCATCGAGAATGAGTATGAATGAATATCAAGAAATTAGGAAAAATGACCAAAAAGGGGATAAAAGTTAATAATAGATAGATTAAAAACCTTAACAATCTTGACAGTAAGCAAAGAAGAGAACAAAATTTCCCTTCGGGGTTGCCTCAAAGATATTTTGATGGTTTACACATTGTTAAAATTAATGAGAAGGATGAACCTTAAAGCATATGATCTATTCATCATGCAAAGTTTTCGCCCAACCTCAACAAACAACTGGAATATAGAAAACAAATATGAGGAAAACACAAGAAGTCCTACCGGTTCAGGATAAAAACAAAATCAAATTTTCGCCTCTGTAGTCTTTATACAATTATACTAATTCTGCTTCATCTTTTTGACCAGCAATTTTGTAGATGATTTACGCCAACGAAAAAGGCTACCTATGCTCATGAAGCAGAAATAACTGATCTAAAAAATCAAGCCGAATTAGAATACGGAGGAGAAAATTCTTTAAAGCAATTTAGATGCTATAACTTAATGAAGAACAGAAAGTACTGGGGAAGGATGTTGGAATGCGTAAGTTAGAGAGAAAAATATAAACTCCCACCAATTTCAATCCCCAAAACTTTATCCAGCTAACTTTCCAGGAAATGAATTTGAAGGGAAAATATTATAGTTTATAAATCAAAGAGCAGCTAAACACTAGTTTTTAGACTCGAAGGCTTTTGTTGGCTACTAGAATTCCATAAAGATTTACTTGAAACAACATAGAACATGGTTTTTTTTTTTTAAGGAAATGTGATGCATAATGTTGAAACAAAAAAATCAACAACAACTTCTTACAACCTTGAACTTTTGCTAAGTGAGCTGTTGAACTCTTCTTCTTAGTTCTGACTTAATAGGGATAGTTCTGACTTAAAGAGCTGTTGAACTCTTTTAAGAATAAGAACTCTTCTTATTCTTACCATATCAAAGTAATGAAACAATTAGTAAAAATAAGAATCAAGATGCTATTTCAATATCAAAAGTAATAAATTAAAACAATTAGAAAAAATAAGAATCAAGAAACAATTAGAAAAACAATTGGAAAATTTAAGTTTATCTTTGGTCTTTTTGTTTGGTGGGCTTTATAGACTGCCGTAACATCCGGTTCCAATACAATATTTGAAGTCAAAATCCTTTGTTATTTCAATTAAAAGTAATTACAAGTAACCTACTTAGGGTTTACCAATTTACAATCAAAAACGACTTTATCAAATATTGACACTCACCTCTCCTGTCATTAGTATTGACCGATACATTTAACTGTTGACTTTTTTAAAATATTGAAAAGACAAAACTACCCCTGACAACTATAATTAAAAAATGGTAATTAAAAAAATTAATAAAAAAGCAAAAGGTTATAAAATTAAAAATCTTTAAAAAATCCTTAAAAAAATTGGATCTCCATCTTTGAAGATTTTTCACAAAAAAAAAAAAAAAAAAAGAGATAAAAAATTTCCAAATTATCATCATCCTCATATCTCCACAGCCATCAGCATCCTTCAATCTCAAAATTTCCAGATTTTTATATCAAAAAAAAAAAAAATCCAAATTTTTTTTTTCTTTCAAGAACAAATTTCACAAACAATCTAGTAACAAAAAAATTAAACAAAAACAAAAACAAGTACTGTGGAGGTCGCATATAGTGTATCCATCCAATAACAAGTACTCTTCATCAAACAAAAACAAATACTCAACCAAATAATTAAAAAAAAAAAAAATTAAAAAGATGAAGATCATGAAAGTTGAAGATCTGCTCTGGTTCCGTTTCCCTCGCATACTTTGTTCAGTGAGCTAGTGAGCAAGACCAAACTTAGATCCTTGGGAAGATTTTTCAGTAGATACTACACGTTTAGATGAATATTTGATGGGGGCCGTTAGACGAAATTGGTGAAGCTAGAGATCTCTTCCATATATATATTTTTTCTTTTCGCTTTTAATTTATTTATTTTTTAATTCAATGGAAGAGATTGTGTGGACAAAGGAGACGAGGATTTTGAAAAAAAATTAAATTTAATAAATGTCCACTTTTAATTAATTTTTTTTGTTTAAATGAATGAGTCTTCACCATCCATATATATGATGGATGGTTGAGAATCTTGAGATCCATCTTCTTTTATTTTGCTTTTTGAAATACTTTTTTTAATTTTTTTTTTTAATTTCTGATTTTATTAAAATAAGGATAAAGGTTAAAAAGACAATATTACCCCTTGGTTAATCAAAAGTTAACGGTCAAACTTTAATGGTAGGGGAGGTGAGTGTCAATTTGTGATAAAGTTGTTTTTGAATGTAAATTGGAAAACCTCAAATAAGCTTCCAGCTTATATCTGAATCACATGAAATATTTGAAAAAATAAGATAAAAACAAAAGTCAAACACTTTGTATTTGATCAATAGCACAATGAACAGCGTTTATTAGAACATTATGAAGAGTTCGCTTTTATAGGAATATCTATAAGACTATAATGCATAAGTTTATAAATTTGACCGTTGCAACTAGCAACCGCACACACACCTAATTACTTTACAAGCAAGCATAAATCTTTACAAGGAACCAATATGTTCCTTTGCCACAACGCTCACTTTGAAATTGGCACTGGTCTTCTTCTTGTTGTTTCTTTTAGGAGCAGAATTCGGTTTCCTTTCGCACCAGTATGACTTCCTGGACATGGAAATTGATCGATTCGGCTTCTCAGGTATACCTTTTCTTCTTCATTGCGGATCAATTTCGAATGAATCTGTCCAACTGGGATCAAGAAAACATCAAACAAAGATGGTACAAAATTAATGTCTGAGAATAGTGTATTATCTTGGGCCAAATTAATGAGTTTGACACTTTGACAAGAGAGATGGAGTCCTTTGGTGGAATCCTATTAGAAATCCTCTGACCAAGAGTTTTCCCGAGTGCAACCTTGAAACTTTATATAAATTTAAGGTTACATGACAAAGAATATACATCAGCCAGATGATGTTTTCATTGGATGGTCACAAAATTCTTCAAATATGAAACCGAAGCATCAAAATAATGATCGGTTCTAGCAAACATTTGGTCTTCAAAGATATGGAAACAGAAAACTAGAAATTCATTGTGCATAAGAAAGTAATATACTAGTTCAGGAGCAGGTTAGATGCTTGTCAAATTGGAAGCAATATTATAAGATAACTATAATATGTTACAGAATCCTTAAAAAAAATATCATATCTTGAAATATATCTAGGTATCAATACAGAGGAGAGAAACTTGACAACAAATGTTAGTTTTGGCACAGATCCACCGGTGAAAGTTAGAAAATAAAACCAGAAGAAAGTAATAGCTAGAAGAAAGTACAATGATGTCCAAAACAACCAGAAGAACAGCAAGCTACAACCAAAGATGTATAACTATTAACTAGCTTACGAAATCAATCTCTAATGACAAGAAATGGAGCAAACTAAGACCTCGTGCCAAACAAATGTCTCTCTTTCTTTCATATCAGTTATCTTCTCTGGCAGCTTTGTATCAAACATCAGTACTAAATTTAAATGCATACTTCCAACCCGATAATCAAGGGCAACTTCTAAATTACACAAAAATGACTGGATCTAAGCTGAAACAAATGTAAAAGAGATGCAACAAAGAGAAAGCCCACATCAGAAGATCAGGGCTCTTCTTTTAAAGTCTTGTCTCATTTTCTTTATCTTTCCATCTTTTCAAGTAAAAGAGGAAATACTTCACAAGGAACAAAATAAATGGGAACAACAATAGCATAGTAAGCTTCAACAGCATAAGTTATCATATTTCATAGATACTATAGGTTCCCTATAACTCAGAAGACAATCATATTGTGCAGATATTAACATGTCCTAATGCAGCTTCCATGACTACTAAGACAAAATAAAATCCAAATCAAGAGGAACCAAATGCTACCTCAATGCAGAATTCCCCGGTGTCTAATTCTTTGGCCGCAGTAGCTGTCAATCCAGCTGCAGAGGAGGACGTTCCAGACGTGTAGACAGATCTAGAAACTATACCAGAAGCATATCTGCAACATGGACAATTTTATTAAGTGCTTCAAGCATTATAACTAAGTGAACTACAGATCAAATAGAAAAGAGTTGTCATACTTGAGGAACTGAGACTTTGCACAACTGGGATCTCCAAGTATGCAAACATTAATGTCTCCTCTAAAACTGATGCATTCATGAATCAACTTGTGGATGCCGCACTAGAGCAACAGCAGGATTGCTCGTTTGATATCTTGGTGGCCGAAATAGTTGGGGCAATGCTATCAACAACTTTATTGAAGAAATCGGGGGGTATTTCTCATCCTCTGGATTTCATCCGGCTCTTATTTCTGTCAATTTAAATAAAGTAGAGCTGTATGACTACTTGTTACAAATCATAATGAGAAATCTAAAACCATACAGCAAACATCTAGGAAGTAAATGCTTTCCAAACCTTGACACATATGATAGTATAAGATCGAAAAATTGTGATCTGTTCGCCAATCTGTTCAGAAGATTATGGGCTGAAACCCAACAAATACAATAACACGACAATGAGAATTCATTCGAATTCTCCAATCTGTTCAGCAGACAGTTTACAGAATAAAAAACTTATAGACACAGACTAACCTCAGTGTACTTGAATTGCTGTTTGACATTCTTGATCACACCCATGCGTTCCAAGCACTTAAAAGTTCCTTGTAGAAGCTCAGGTCGACTTCACTCATTCGAGTCACCACCCCAGTAACCGACACCAGTTCCCAATTTCTGCCGTAGTCAACTCTCTCAACCTATAATTGAGCATGAGATACACAAGATTTTTTAACTAATCTAATCAAGCATGTTTATCCTGCTAATATTGTCATTTAAGCTAACAAATGCTAACAACAATTAACACAATTCATCTCTGAACCTAATTAAACAAAATTGAGAATTATGTAAAGATTAAGAGTTACTGAAAAGCTAAGAAATTTGAAAAAAAGTACCGCTTCAAAAATGGGAAGTTGAAGAAGGCAACATTGATGTCCTTGTTAGGATTATCATCAGAAAAAAAGTGGGTTTTAGGCTTTTATCTCCATCACGAACTGCTTGCATGCATTCTTTAAATATGGCTAAAATCTACAAATACACACAAAACCCAAAACCCACCATTGTCATCATATAATACGGCTCAAATCTACGCTCAATTATCTCTAAAAATTTTCTGAATTGTTGATCATATCATATGTGACTGTACCATCCATCAGAGGAATAATAATGTTAGGATTGCCGACTAATCTAGACTATATCTTTCTCTTCTGACCATCCAAGGGAAGCAAAGCTTGTGTTCTTCATAGTCTATCTACACACAATAACAGAACCCTGTCTTTAAGGAAAATCCTCTGTAAAATTCCAATTAAAAACTAATGCCATTTGCACCCCTACGTCAGCTTTTAGACATCAAACAAACAACCAAGCTTGAACATCATATTATCTAAAATAAATGTAATACAAACTACATAGATAGACAGTGAAGATGATACCGTAAGAAGAAATGCATAGGGAAAGAACCAGGTCGCGATGGGCCTGCCAAGACAAGGCCTCCCCGAAGCCATCATAGAGACATCCATGCTGATTCTGATTCTTATTCAACATCTTCCACCCCTGTGCCTGCCTACTCCACACCAATCCACTTCCACTCCCTCATAACCCACTAAACACATCAACGACGGAACCCCGATCACGGACTCCTTAAACAGCACCGTCCCGTCTTCGCTCCCACTCTCACTGTACAACTCCTTCAAACTCCACACTCTCAGCCCATTCTCGCCCTGCCCCACAGCTGCTTCTCCTTACACAGAATCGCCCTCAGAAAGCACCCCACTTGCGTCTCTCTCAATGGGTGGGGTGTCACTTCCGAGTAATATAAGGTTCACTGACATCTTCCTTTACGCTCAGAAAGGTTTCGATATAAACCCCACACACACACACACACACACACACACACACACATATATATATATATATATAAACACAATTTACCCTTTTTTTTAAAAAAAATAATATATAAACACAATTTACTTTTCTTATACAAGTTATGAGTTCAAGTTATTTGAGTCAATTGAGTTCGAGTTATTTGAGTCAATTTTGTAATCTAAAAAATAATTGAAAATAATGGTTTGTGTAAATGAAGGAAAATGAGAAGGGTAAAATGGGGAAAGAGAAATGGTGGGGAAGTGACAGCTGGCAAATAGATCATTGAAAGGTGGCAAATATGATAGAGGTAGGTAGGACCCTAAGGGGCTGATGTTGATCTGATCTGTAATAAATTTATATAAATAAATAAATATGAATATATGAGTGTTTGCAATTGCTTTAGCTTCTCAAAACTCGTCACATGGCTTCGCTGGTTCAAAATCCAAATAATCAAGCCGTCAATTACTAACCACATCTCCAATAGGCTGGAATTGGAGATCTCTTTGACTATATTTAGGGAGCCATGATCGGAAAGTGCTCCAATAGACTCCATATCTGTATCCCTATTTTTAATTCCGACCAAAACCTCTCTAAATTTAGGGAGCCAAGACATCCTCCCTATTTTTTGATTCTCTCTCCTCAAATGAAATAGATGGTGAAGATGAGTCCACATCACTCATTTTCAATGGTCCAAATTCATTCTCCTTATTTTTTATTTAACTCAAATTCTTTTAATTTAAACATAAATAATTCATTGACCGTTAAAATATAGCCGTTAAATATATGACAATTAATTGTAAATAATAATGTTTTAAATTTATTTAAAAATGATAATTTTTTAATTTAAAAATAAATAAATAATAATATGGAGCCATTTTTAGGGAGGCTTGTTGAGTTGTTGAAATCTTCACTCCTTATATGGCTCCCTATTCCTAAAAAGTACAATTGGCTCCCTAAATCTAAGGAAAAAATAGGGAGCCTTATTGGAGATGCTCTAACTCCTATACCTAATTACCTATATATCATATATGTTTTTGATTTATTTATAAAAATACACCCTTTGATTCCAAATTTAATTCTCATGAAATTAATGCATGTCACTCTTGTTCTCTTGGAAAATTGTGGACTACATTGATGCCATGTAACAAGCTTTTGACGGGTCCAATTTTAAAATCCAAACCCATTCACTTCTCCAAAAGTGATCAAGTCACTTTGTAATGTAACGGAATATATCGATCTCACATAAAAAAAAAAATGTGTGAGAAATTTCGCACCTGAAATCTTGTACATATATGTTTTGTGTTGAAATGAATTTATATAACTAATAAACCGTAGTTAATTTGTTTGCTAGCTGAATGTGTCCAATTTTGAAACTTAAACTCATTAGTTGTCTCATAGACAATCGAAATTGTAGTGGAATCTTCAAATCTTCAAATATTGATTGATTGATGGCATGTTAATAGAAGATTTTTGAAATGTATGGCTTGGATGCAATATATGTATATGATCATGAGGTTGTTTGCTTCATGAAATAAATCATGCAACACGATAAATTAGAGCTAGCTTGCATGCACATGGGAGTACTTTTGATTTATAATTTGTGTTTGGAGCTAAAAACAAAGAGTAAAAAACAAGAAAACTTGGATTAATTAGTATTAATTATGGGGTTTCTTGATTCATAATCAATCAATCAATCAAAATGTTTTTTTTTTTTTTTTGTTACCTTATTTAGTAATTAATAGTTTTGGATTTTTGACAGTATTTATAAGTAATCAATCAGGGTGTTTTTATACAATCGAATCCTTTATGTAAAAAGTGTTTTTGATTATATTTTCAAAAAAGTACTTAAAAAACAAATCTTTGAATTCTTTTTTTTTTTTTTTTTATATATAAAAAATCTGAAAAACAAAAAGAAGAAGAAAAGGATTAAGGCTTCCAGTGTACGAAACTAAAAATTTTAGAGGGGCGAAAGGTAAAAGGGTTTGAAATTTAGTAATATTTTTTCTTTTTCTTCTGAAAAACAAAAAGAAGAAGAAAAGGATAAGGCTTCCAACTCAAGTAAAATGGTTTGAAATTTAGTAATAATTTTATAATTTTTATATGGAGGATGAAGTTTCAGATTTAATTCTCTATAACGTTTATTCGATTCTTTCTGTTAGAAAGAATAAGTACATACATGATACATCTAAGTTTCAACAACAATTTTATTATTTAAATGCTTTCATGAACAGAAACCTCAGATTTAAATTTATATAAATCAGAAATATCTTGTCATGTCCAATCTCTATCAATCATAATCTTAAATTTAGTGTCTATCTTTTCTATTTCTAAACTTTGGTGGACAAAAAGTAATTATCTTAAACTACTTGCAATAATCATAAATTTTCTAACTTCTTAAGATACCTTAATATATATCTGAAATATTAAATACTGATTTAATGAAATAATTTTAACTACTAAAATGATTGGTGAACTACTCATAAATATAATTTCTCATTGGTTGACCAAAATTAAACATTCTAAAACCCAAGAAAGAACATTACAAAAACCCCTTTAGAATAATCCCACGTTTCTGACTAAAATATTTTTCAATATATATATCATTCTTTTATGTTTCCCTTATTTGAGTGAAATTGATTATTGGGAATGAAAAGATATCCACCTAGGTTTGACCGAAATTCAAATAAACACTAATTTTTTTTTAAAAAATTTTTTTTTTTACATAATCATATAATTTCATGATTTATAAGATGTTGACAACTCACATACCATATTATTTGGGAATAAATTTAGAAAAAAAAAAATAAAAAAATTAGGAAGTCTAGCATTACTCATATTACAAACATTATGTAAAACTTAAATCTATATATAAGTCACTGCAAATATAGCATTTTTTTTTTTTAGAGAATTAGTGTCCATGTGTCTAGATGTATCTATAAATAAGATCATTGAATTTGAATTTGATAATAGTATCGTGTATGTATATAACAACTCAACTCAACTTATTAAAAAAAAAAAAAAAAAAAAAAAAAAGGTATCTGATTCCGATCACCATTAACCTTATTCCATTTTACATTTCCAATATTAATTTATATTACATATTACAAACGTACCATACGTTAAGTTAACAATGTTCAATTAATTAAAAGCTAGCCCCACCACTAATCAAAATCTTTAAATTAACAACATAATTAATTAATTATAGAATGAAGGCGAATCAACCTCCCAGCAATTACCTCTTAGAAATTGTTCTTTTTGGCTTGAAGTAAGGTCTACCAGATCACACACAATGTGTATATACACACAAGATCTATGACTTTTTGTTGTACTATATATAAATTGAGAGATATCATTTGTTATCATGAGACTATATAATCACCAAATCTATAATACATTTTTGCTTAATCAATATTATAAATTTATAGTGCTAATTAATTCCTAGCTAGCTGGCAGACCATGAGTGGAGCTGGTCATTCCCTACCAATCATTCATCGATTTATCATATGCAAGGAATAAAATATCGGTATCGGTATTGATATTGGGCTTCTAAATTTATGGATATTCCAAGGATATTATTGATATCGGTAGATATTCCGTCAAAAATTAAAATAAATGATGGATATTTACATCTAAAGTTAAGAAAAAAAATTGTGAAATTTTAGAACAAGCTTAAACAAGTATTCATATTCAAAAAGAGAGTCATATTCAAAAAATCTTCATCAATTTGACTTGTTCCTCTATTTTATCTAGAGGTGTGCGGCGGATCAGATTTAATGGATTTACCATGATCCAAGATCCGATCCAATTGGATCGAAGAAATTGTAATCCAATTCGATCCAGTTACTATTTGATCAGATCCAATCCAATTACTATATGATCTAATCCGATCCGATCCGATCCGATTGTAAAATACTTCAATCCGATCCGATCCGATCCGATAAGATCCGATGGATCAAATTAATATAAAGTCGTTCTTAATATATAAAAGATTAAAAGTTATAGTCTGAAATAAATAAAATCAAATAAATTATTCGAACAATACTAATTAATTCAAATAAAATTAACATTAAAAAAATACATGACATAACTTGTAAACTTTATATAATTCAAAAAGTTTATAAGCATTAAACATCAGCTCCAAATGTAAACTTAATAAACCATTATGTTAATGAAGAATAATAGAAGAAAAGAAGATGGTGGATTGTTGGTTGTAGAGAAATTCAGAAAGAAAACCTTAAATAGTAACATTAGAAATTGCATTTGGGTTGGGTCTTTATAGATATTTAGATAATTAAATTGTATTTGTGTTGGACCTTTATATTAGAAAGTAGTGGATAAAATAAATTGCCAAATATAAAATAAGGCCTAATATTTTAGGCGGATTTGCGGAGATTTGATCCAATCCAATGGATTTTAGAATTTAGGATCTGATCTGATCACCTCAATGCATCCGATCCAATCCATGGATTGGATCCTACACACCCTTAATTGTCTACCACAATTTTGATCAAAATTACCTACATGAGCATCCCAACCTACCGCACTAGCATTCCAACCTGTTGCACCAGCATCCCAACCTCCAGGACGAACATCCCAACTTGTTGCACTAGCATTCCAACCTCCTGCACCAGAATCCCAACCTCTTGCCTCATCCCCACCATCCCCATCCCCATCCCCATCCCCATCATCTCCATCATCTTTTCCTCCACTATTTCCATCAGAGGTATGTTGGTCATCGGAAGAGCTAGTAACAATAACTCCACAATCTACATCAACTTCTTCTCTAATCACTTGTTCAACATTTATTCCTATGTCTTGAGCATGAGAAACAATTTGTGGATCAGGATTTCCCTCATCATCATCCAAGGAGGCAGGTCTAACCCAGTCAAAAATAGAATTCTCATTATCGTCTCTTGCTTCAGCAGTTACTTAAAGTAGATCTATAAAATCAATTTCATTTACTTTGTTTTTTTTCAGCTACCATATCCATAAGTTTCAACTTCATATTATAATAACAATAAACAAGTTGTTCAAGCTTAGAATAGACAAGACGGTTCCTTTGTTTTGTGTGGATTAAAGCAAATGTGGACCAATTTCTTTTATATGCAGAAGATGATGATGTTTGTGATAGTATGCGAATTGCTATTGCTCGCAATGGTGGAACATAGTTTCCATACATTAGCCACCAATCAGCTGTAATAAAAATTATTAAGTATTATAAATATGAATATTATTTCAATTATATTATTATTTATTATAAATATGTAATTTTTTGTAATAAAAGTTATATACCTAGTTGCATTTTACTTCTAGCTGGAATGGCTGCTCGTTCACAAAAAAATTTCCTTTCATCCTTATATATTTATAAATTGATTGGTACATATTTAATATTATTTGGAATTAGTTTTACACATTTGAGTCACAAACAATTTTTTTTTTTTTTTTTTTTTTTTTTTTTTCAGATTGCTTTCACAAAATTTTACATATTTTACTCATCCACTCTTTGGTTCTTTGTTCAATTTTACTTCAAGTCCTCAATAATTTTACTATTGACTATTGTGTTAAATTTTTTTTTATAAATTTGTTAATGCTTCTTCTAAAATAATTTTTAGTCTAAATTATTTTAACAATACTTTAATTGTTTATGATTAAAAAAAATATTTTAATAATATGCAAAATAGCCATGGACTTTCGGGGTTAAATTCGTAAAATTTCGGGAATATCGGGAGATTTTTACGGATATTTCGAAATCAGCCGGATATTCTGTAGGATATTGGATATTTGCCTATTTCGATATTGATCCTTCTAAAATACGGATATATCGGTGGATATTTCGGTATATCTATCAATATTCAGTTCCTTGATCATATGCAAGCAATCCTAGAATAAACATGATCATGTAAATCTTGAAAATCATAGGTTATTAAACGATGAGGTCGTGGGTTCAAATCATATCCCTTTCGATTAGCGAATTATAATACTTAAAAAATATATATATACAGTATATATATATACATATCAAAGTTATTAGAAGGAATATAATCTAGTTCTTTTATCAATTGTAATTAGTCAATCGATGAACTTTGAAAATTGATTTGAAGTCTATAAAGAATCTTTTTTAGGAATATAATGCTAAATAGTACAAGTAAATTGTGTATATGAGAGATTTATTATCTCGATACAGATACTCATATCAAAATAATCACGAATGTATTTTATCGTTTAGATGATTTTTGGACCAATCTGTGATTTCCAATTTAGGGAAGGAGTTAGGGGTTTTGGTGTGAGCAATCACATAAGAAATGATGATGAGGTTATGGATGATATATGGAACAGTAGATGTCAATTTCAATTGCTTTTACATCATTAAAATGAAGATCATCAAATGGAAAGACGATACAAATTCTATTTAGCGTTTGAGTGCAAAACTCTTTGATAAGGACATTTCAAAAATGGACTCATTCTCGTATTGAAAAATCAAACTTTTTTTTTTAAAAAAATAATAATAATTAGCATCTATAATCTTTACTTTAATCTTATCCAAGTTTATGTGGATATGTTCTAACCAAACTCTAAGCACTTGATTATGAATATATTCATTTGTTTATTTAATTCAATTCATATATATATATATATATATTTATATGGTTTCAAATGCGGATCTTACATGTTTTGTCATTCAGGATTCTAGTTTATCAGACCTAATAATCCATTTTATAATGATAATCAGATTTGATAATACTGTATAGGATTTCACACGAAAAAACATATTAGATCTCACACCTCATAGTGAATATGAATCTTCAAAGAATTTATTTATTTTTATAGAAAAAATATTGATGGGTTGGGTTCAATTACAAGTTACAACTAACTAATATAAATAAAGAAAAATAAATAAATTGGTGGGTTTTATTTAATCATTTTTAGCTTTCTGGATGTCCAACTCAAGGCAAGTCCAAGAAGCAAGAGTTTCTTTATACCTTAATTAAATTTGAGTAAGCTGAATATTTCTGCTAAGCAAAATTACAATATTAACAAAGAAAACATTATTGCACGTTCACTCTTGTTTGATTGATTGTGCATCTTCCCATATTTATGATGAAAGTTTGAGTCTTGCATTGCTTATAAAAAATAAAATAAAAAAGGCGGGAAGACCTCTCCTCTATGTTTCAAACCGTGTAAGCAGGCAAATCTCTGATTTAATCTTGGTGTCAGTTTTTCAAAAATAATAAAAACATAAAAACAAAACAAATAAAGCAATATTTTTTTCGTTAGACAGACAATAACAGGCCTGTATTGGTAGGCCCAATCCCACTCTTAGCTTACCTTGCTCAACAACATAATGGCAGGCCCCAAGACCATTCACAGCTCTCATAAAATTATCACTTTTTTTTTGTTTGTTTTTGTTTTTGAACAATTACAAGAACAAAACTCGAACCCACGGTCTCACAGATATGAATGTGCGAAATATATCAACTTTTGTCAATGAATGCCTATATCTATACATTGACAGATGGTAATCAAATGACTGGATATGTTTGTTTCATTAAAGACTTTCCCTCCTAATTGTCGATGAGCAGAGAATAAACAGCAAAAGCCAGCACCGACAGCCAAAAGGGGGGACCAAAAGAGGGAGAAATTTGTTCAAAACAAAAATGAAAACCAAGTTTCGAACTCCAGAGACCCCCACATGGGAATCCTTGTTGTTGATGAGGTTGGAAGCAATAGCCAGATAAGGAGAAGACAGCAAAACACACAGTTTCTCTTCTAACCAAATCAGATAATATGTTCTGTAATAAATATGAAAAAAAAAACAAGAGTTGGTGAGAAAGTGATTTCTATGTCCAAAAGACAGCTTCATCAGAAATTTTGAGTAATTTGCAATCTTTCCAAAGTACCAAAGCTGGTTGGGCTTGTCTCTTGCATTAAATAAGAATGTTTATAATGTCATCAAACAACATTCTGTAGTTTTGTATTCCGAAAACTCAATCTGGTAATGAACCTGCAGTAAATAGAAGATGAACAACACAGAAATCACGTTAGAAATCCGAGGCCCGTGTTTCACACGGTATCCTTAAGACGATTTCGCCGTATACCACACCGTATGTGTGTAGCGATCGTCTCCCAGGATACAACGGATTAACCAGTGGAAGTGCGTAGCACAAACCACCCTCAGCGAACTCAAACCGAGTTCAAACTTAAAGTCAACTTGACTCTCACGGGCCAAACCGGAGCGGCATTCGTGTACGCAGGTCGCGCCCACACACGAGTCGTGCATTCGAAAGTTCGGGGTCCATGATTTGCACCGCGCCCCCCCCCCCCCTGCGCGCGTGAGAGAGAGCCTCTATGCCACACATGTTGAAAGCTCATATCATCCATTCACTTATATACTACATATAAATGGTTTCCCTAAGCAATGTGGGATTCACTTTATTCCCTACACAATGGGTTCACTTTGAGACTCAATTTCTCATTCACCCATTAATCATTTTGTGATTTTGAGTATACCATTTCGAAGCTCTCACGGAGGAGAATTCGAATATGCGTTTATCTCCCATTTTCATGGAATTAATCATACCCACATAAAGCTCTCAAAATGTGAGTTTATCACAAAATTCACACAATTTTCCAACACATTCAAACATGGTGGGATCTAAGTATCTAACAGCTATATCATATTCACAGTTCACTTCTCTTTTCCTAAATAAACAGATGCATCACTCATCAATCTAGAGATTTTTCACATCTTGAACAAGGCAAAAATAAGTGAAAACCAACTAACAACAACCAGAATAAATTTCACATCTTCTGGCAAACCTTAATTACTTTAAATTACAACATTTAAGTCAATCATTTGATCAGATAGATCAAGACAGTAGCAAACCTTGGTTTCAAAGTTTTCACATATGCAATATGTATCGCTTCAACTGTACAGGAGAAAGTGCTTCTTTATGCTTTTGATGAACTCTGACAATGTGGTGGGCAATGTGGTAATCAGTTTGATAATCCGGGCCAATGATCATTACATATACCAAGTGAAACCTCAAAAGAATAGCAGGAGGAAGGGAAACATTATACTGGAAGAAAAGCACATCAAAAGTGATTAGTCCACCAAAAAAAAAAAACTAATAGAAAAAGACCTGGATATCAGTTATAAGGCTTCCATAAGAATTGCATTCTCACCTAAAGTGGTTTAGTCTTATCATAGCGCCCTCGGTAGGGTTAGCTGCAGCTAAAATTGATGTCCGGGCATTCAATGTTCCTTGTATCCCTGCTTTTGTAATGCTTATCGTTTGCTGTTCCATGGCTTCATGAATTGCAACCTTCACAATCATTTGCAAATCAGGTATATGCTAAATCAGGGGTTCTATATAAATCATGTGAAACTTACCTGATCCATTGTCAAACTCGTCAATGCCACAAATGTACAAGCATCTTGTCAAACTCGTCAATGCAACAAATGCCATTGTCAGCAAGCATCAGTGCACCAGCCTGGGAATAAACCAGACATATTTATCACTGAATCTAAGCTGAAACAAATGTACAAGAGATACAACAAAGAGAAAGCCCACATCAGAAGATCAGGGCTCATCTTTTAAAGTCTTGTCTCATTTTCTTTATCTTTCCATCTTTTCAAGTAAAAGAGGTAATACTTCACAAGGAAAAAATTAAATGGGAACAACAATAGCATAGAAAGCTTCAAAAGCATAAGTTATCATATTTCTTCTATAGATACTATAGGTTCACTATAACTCAGAAGACAATCATATTAACATGTCCTAATGCAGCTTCCATGACTACTAAGACTAAATAAAATCCAAATTAAGAGGAACCGAATGCTACCTCAATGCAGAATTCCCCGGTGTCTAATTCTTTGGCTACAGTAGCTGTCAATCCAGCTGCAGAATACGGAAAGGGTTTGCTTACTAATTAAGCTACGACTCTACGAGGCAATATAACGGTAATAAAACAAATATTTTTATTAAATTACCAAACCACCCTTAACGTTTACATTGGTGAAAATAGGTTAAAAAAAACAAATATTTTTTCAAATAATAAATCAATAATAATAGTAAACTATAATTTTATTTAACAATGGTTTTTGTTATTTTTTATTTAATAATATATAAATTAAATAATTATTGTAATAGTTTGTTATTCAATTTTCACCGGATTACAATTATAATCTCTCCGAACAAGATTGAAGAATCTAAACTCGTTAGGCCTACCAAAATCCCACCTATATTTTTATTTATTTTTTTATTGGATAAAAAAATTATAGAATTAGAATTTATTTTAAATTAATAATTTTTTGGACATTTTTAATTGAGGTAATTACACACAACCTACCCGTGGTATACATATTAATAGGTAAAAACAACTTTTTACCAAATTTACACAGAACTTCCCTACCGTTAGTCAACTCATGTTAACGTTAATAGCTTGAAGGGTAATTTTGTCTATTAAATATAAAGCTGTGTACATGTCACATTGATAATTAAAGCTTGTGCCAAATAATATTAAAAAAATGAATTTTGAAATTAAAATAAAATAAAAAGAAATGCTAAGAGGCATGAATGTGAATGTTCTGTTGTACTCTCACACTCTAGAACTATCCATTGAGTTTCTTTCTTTCTCAGATTTCCAATATGAAACCTTAAAAAATATAAAGCTTCATCATTAATTCAGCTACCATATTCTTCATCATCTTCACAGAACAATCTAGTTGCCTGGGAAGTTACAGAGGAAGAACAGTTGTTCTCTATGAGATGGGGCAACGGTAAGGAAAATCTTCGACTTTGTGTTACTTAGATGGTTTTTGTTATTTTGTGTGTTTTATTGATTGAGAACGATGAAATCGTTCATCATTTTTGTTAGAGTTAGGGTTTTGTTCATTTTAAAAGATAACAGATTTTGATTTTTGACTTTTTGAAAAAAAAAAAACATTATTACCTTAGGCAAAGACTAGTAAACCGCAAGGTGTTCACGGAGGAAAATTGGAAAAAAGTGTACTATTTATCCAACGGAAACGAAGCAGAGATGAGGTCTTTACTTCTGATTATGCGATGACATGTATGTACTTTCATAATGCATTGACAGGAGTTCATATATGCTCTCACGACTTTTTGGTTTGTATCCTCAAATAAATGAAATCAGTGATTACTGATGCCGGTATTCATTTATTTTCGTCGATATCATTGTTCCACAGACATGGAATTGACATCTCGAGGCTGCATTGCTAAATAGTAGACCAGTTCACATCTTGTAGTGTTTTTTTTTTAAAGAAATATTGTTCCGCACATAAAGTTCATAAATGCAGATTGGATTGATCAAAAAAATATGTTTAAAAATGTTTCTTGTTAGAGGTTTTTTTTTTTTTTTTTTTTTTTTTTGAGGTCTGATATTTCTAAAAAAAAAAATTGTTTGAAGTGGGTTGAAATATGTTTAACAAAATGAACAAAAAAACAAAAAACTATTGGTCAAATTAGTTTGATATTAGTGGCTTCCGATATGGTGTTCTATTCAAATGAATGGTTGTTTCATTTGTTTAATGTTTGTGACTTTTGGTATGGTGCTCTGTTCCATGAATGGTACCCTGTTTCATTGCATGTTTCATTATTTGTTGTTGACATGATATGTTTTTCTTGGTATGGTGCTCCAAATTTGATTCGTTGCATGTGTTTGATGTTTGTGGCTCTATTTATGGTGTACTGTTCTATTAAATGGTACTCTATTTTATTTTATGATGCGTGTTTCAAATATGTAAGTTTCATTATTTGATACTGGTTTGAAGTTAATGTGATAACTATTTATATTTTTGTTGTGTAGGGATTTTGTATTCAATATCACTGCATCTTTTTTGGGTAAAACTGTTGAGATAGGAAAGTGCACTAGGGATTTGATATGTCTCAAAGATATTTGGGATAGTGTTATGATGGAAACATTAGGTTTTCCAACTGTTATTGGTGAGAAGTTTCATCAAGAGGTCCAAATTCCTTGGAGTGATGAAGTGCGGGAAATAGATTCAGATAATCAGTTGATGGATGTCATGAATGAGTTTGAGTTGAAGAACATTAACACAATTCACTTAATTATCAACTTCATCCCATTGAAAACAATATTTCCTGAACAACTCGAATTACACCCAAATAGTAACAAAAACTCAAACACTCAACCCAACTTACATCTAACCCAACACCAAAGCTCAATGCCAACACAACAACCTAACTTACAACCAAGTGACATTGTGTGTTGAATCCTCACTGGTGCCTTCTTATTGTAACACTGATGAGGAGGCACACACTGAAACTGATTGGGCACTTAGTGACATTGATGGGGCCTATAGTGATTGCTCAAATGGGGATCAGAGTGATGACTCAGACGGGGTCCACAGTGATAGCTCGGATGGTCTGTCTGATATTAATGGAAGTGGGGTTAATGAGGAGGAAGTGGTACAAATAAATAGTGATAATGAGAGTGAGGGATACCGACCAAGTGGGGGCCATGCATTTGTCTTAAGGGACGATAGACGTATTAAACTGGAGGTTGGATAGCTTTTTCAGAATTTTTCTCACTTTAGGGATGTAATCCTAGATTATTCCATTCAAGAGGGGTTCAGGCTTAAAAGAATTAATAACAAGAGGAGAAGAATTACTAGTAGGTGCTTAGTTAAGGGCTGCCCTTGGAGAGTGCATGGGTCTCCAACATATGATAGAAAAACCTATATGTTGAAGACTTTAGTAACCTCTAACTGGTTAGGAAAGAAGTTTGAGTCACTCATTAAGCAAAACCCTAACATGAATATCAGGGTGTTTGGTGCAATTGTGTTAAGAATTTGTGGGGTTTCAGTATTAGACCATACCCTTTATAGGGCTAAGAAATATGCCTTGAACATAGGAAATGAAGACCACAAAAAAAGTTACAGCAAGCTTTACAAATATGGTCACATAATTATTGAGAGAAATCCAGGTTCATATGTCAAGTTAGATACCATATTCTACAACCCAGAAGACAATGTCCTTGCCCATTTCAATAGATTCTTTCTAAGTTTTCATGGCCAAAAAATGGGTTATTTAGAAGGTTGTAGACCTTTCATAGGACTTGATGGATGTCACTTGAAAGGTCTATATGAGGGTATTTTATTATATGCAATAGCAATAGATGCAAATTGTGATGTGTATCCAATTGCATTAGGGGTGTGTGAGCTTGAGTGCCAAGAGACTTGGACTTGATTTCTTCAACTATTGTACGAGCACGTAGGGCAACATGACAACATGACTGTTTGTTTTATGACTGACTGACTGACAAAAGGGATTGGTTGCAGCTCTTCATGATTGTTGGCCAAACCACATCAATAAATTTTGTGGAAGACATATTTTACAGAATTTGTTGAGTACATTCAAGATTGATTACCTTAAGGACCTGTTTTGGCCTACTGCAGTAAGTACAAATGTGGCTGAATTTGTAAAAAGAAATGGGTGACATTAAGAACGCTTATGAGAGAGCACATAAGTATTTAATGAATATTCCCTTAGAGCTTTAGTCTGTCCATGCCTTCGACACATTAACCAAAACATACCACAATACCAAAAACATAGTCGAGGCATTCAATGGATGGTTGAACAAGTATCGAAAACTCCCAATGCTGACTATGCTGGAGACTGTAAGAAGAAAGCTCATTAAACGTATTCATGAATGATTTGAGGTTGCAATGCATTGGGAATCCAACATATCTCTAGCAGTAAATAAAAAGCTATAAGAATCATAGAAAAAAGGAGGTATTTGGATCCCTTACGTTGTGGAGAATGGGAGTTTGAAGTTGTTGATGAAAATAGGCGATTTGTGGTAAAACTTAATGAACGTACTTGTGATTATGGTATCTGGGCTATTAGTGGGCTGCCTTGCAAGCATGCAATGGCTTGCATTACCAAGAAAAAGGATGATGTTAAGGAGTATGTGCATCATTATCTAAAGAAGCTGGCATATCTATAACATATGCAAATGTCGTCCATGCATTTCTAGATGAAAATTCTTGGCCGAATGTTCAGTATAAGACTGTGTTGCCACCAATAATAAAAAGGAAAGCAGGTAGACCTAGGTTGTCTAGAAGAAGAGGTGCAACTAAACCAGCTAGAGTGCAAAGGTCTATTGGTTCCAGATGCAGCAAATGCCAATAGACTGAGCATAATAGTTAGACTTGCAAAGAAAAGGAACCAGATACTGGACAAAGGAAGAGATATCAGGTAAATAACAACATTTTTTCATATTCTTATTTTCTTTTACTTGATTAATTGATTTCTATTTACAGGTTGGCAGTACCTCTAATGCACATTCCACCAACAGTATAGCTAAAAAAACCAAGACATGTCAGGTATTTTTCTTTTTAATATCACTTTGATTATTCCATACCAAATCCGTGAATAATATATATATATATATATTTATGCTACCAGCAGCTTAAGCTATTCAGCTGCAAGGAGGACACAAACAATTGGACATATAACTACTGGTGCTTCAAATTCTTCAACTGCTGTAATGAGGACTACAACTGTTGGTCATATCCCATACAAGAGTACCCAACTCTGCACCACCCGGGAGGATCACAAGAGTAATTTCTAACCTCTAATTTCCCATCTTCAAGTTCTTAATTAACTTAAGTTGTTAGTCAATTTATAATGTGAGGTTTTTTGTTTTGTTTTTTTTTTTTTTTTTCAATTTATAATGTGGTGCTCATTTGGTGTAGGTACTTTGGTTTCCATCAACCCAACCCACTACATCAACTCAAGGCTTTCAGCCACATCAACTTTCTCAGTCATCTTAGGATGTAATACCAACTGCACCTTATGCAACCTGGCCATCTCAAGGGTCTGGATACAAGACATCATTTAATTGAAATGAGAATAAGTTGGTGTAGTTAACTTTATTAGTTCAATATAGCGTTGTTTATTTATTTTTATTTATTTTTTTATTTTTGGATTCTGTCATCCATGCACAGTTAGGTTGCTGTTTTTGGGTGGATTCTAGAAGTATTTAGATTGCTTTTTGGCTAATATGGATAGTGCAAATGTTATGCATGGTTTTTGTGGATATGGCTATTTCATGCATATATGTTATTCTAGTTGTTTTATGCACACCCCTTCTTTATGTTGGATATTGTAATTGAAGATTATTGTGGTGCAAAATTCAATATCGAACAATATTAACCAATGTTTATGTTGCTCACCTGTTTTGTGTTGGTATTTATTTCATACCAAAATGTTCATAAAAAAAATCTCACTACATATATTTAGCTCTTAGTATTACACACAATAATGACAAGCTGGATTTTCGAGTTTCATAGAAAAAAAAAAAAATTACTAAGATTTTTCTATGATTTCAAAAATTTTAATGCAGCCTTCTTGCCATTGTAACAATTTTGATTTTTAAACTTGATCAAACCTCCATTAACTATACTACTGCTACCATAAGTAATTTTTATTACTAAGCAAAAAAAATTATGCAATGTATGAATGAAAAACAAAAAAATATTGCCTAAATAGTTGGGATTTCAGACCAACGGTAACTTCTAAAAACAATATATATATATATATATATATATTCATTATATTATAAAGATGGAATTCATTCAATTGATGGGGTCTTGGGGATATATTGGTAAAAAAAAAAATAGAATACCTTCGTGCCTCCACTTAATGTTTTAATAAAAAAAAAATTCTCACTTTCCAAGGAAAAAAATAGGAGGGAAAAGACCTTGACATAACTTCAAGGGTATTTCTGACTTTACAAACAACTAACACTGTCGAAGGTTAAGGCTAATGGGAGTTGACTAACGGTAGTGAAGTTCTATATAAATTTTGTGAAAAGTTGTTTTTACCTGTTAGTATGTATACCTCGGGTAGGTTGTGTGTAATTACCTCTTTTTAATTTAATAATATATAAATTAAAATAAAGTATTAATTTAGTTCAGTCTCACCTTTCTCCAAACACGTGATATTACTAATTTAGTCCGGTCTAATCCTATCCAAATCAATCTCATCTAACCCCAATTCTACCTCAATCCTATCCAATCTCAAAAGGTAGTCCAATCCAATCACCCATAATTACTTTACAAGCAAGCATAAATCTTTACAAGGAACCATTCCTCACCAATATATTACTTTACCACAACGCTCATCTTTTGGTCCTTAAATGTTGGCCCAACAATGAAAATATGAATCGAGAAACAATTCTTGGGCTAATATCCACCCCTGGCCCAATATTGATGTCAAAAAGGACCTAAAAATTTATCAGAAGTTTGTTATTCAAAAACACATCTTTAAAAATTAAAATTTAAGAGTTAGAAATAATATAAAAATAAATATATAATATGTTAGTATTCATACTATTATAATCGTAAGTTATATCATGATTTAAATAAATAATAAATTGTAAAATTTTATTGTTACATTAATTAATTGCTAAATTGTTGCAAAATACGTTTGGGAAATTAGAAGAAAGTTTTGTTGTTATTTTTATTGAATTGTTTTGAAAGTAATAATGCTCATGTGCATGATTTCATAGTCATAAAAATGTATCAGAATAAAACATAAAGTTTGGTTGTCAATTAACATAAAATTAGAATGAGTTTTAGAAGAACCAAAAAAATTTCACTCCATGATTGAAAAATAAATATATTGATGAAATCGTAGATATTATCATTATTAGTAAAATATTGGAGGAAATTAAAATGCTATTCAAATTTTTATTAAGGAAAAACTTGGCGATTCTATAGGATCTTTATTAAAATGCTATTCAAATATTTTAAATTACATACATTTATATTTTATTCTTCTTTTTTTTCCTCATATATACTAGTTTAAAATATTGAGTTGATTATCAATAATCAATTATTCTACGTCAAATCACAAAAAGGATTTTAGGTGTGATGGAATCATGCTACTATGTAGTATGAGTATTGTTACTGTGTCATTGGATTTTAATTCAACTGTCAATTATGGAAGACTCCTCTACAACCTCCAAATCGCAGAGAACTCAATGTTAGGAAGTATGCCTAAAGCAAGAGTTTTTCTGTAACAAATAATTTGATATCAATAAAAGTCTTTTGTTTACAATTAAATTATGTAGCATGTGTAAATCATTTATTATATATGTCAAAAGCAAAATATTCTAAGAATCTAAGACTAAAAGAAACATAAAGAATTATTCACATAAAGAAGTTTATGTGTGGTAGACATAATTCATTATTTAGTCTAAAAATGTTCATAACTTAAGATACATGTTGGATACCTTATCTTAATTAAATTTGCGTGTCTTTTGTTTTCAATTAGGAAGTGATGAGTATAGAATCACTAAGTGAAAAACTTTATACAAAAGACCTAGTACATATGGTGTATTGAACGGATCAAGTGAATAGTATATTTCGATTTTACCGTTAATAGAATAATATATTCACAATAGAGCAATTGAAATATTTATCTTAATCCTAAGATAAATAATGTACCATATGTACCATGGGTTGTAACGTTTGAGCTATCAATTAGTACGACAACAGAATAACGGTTTAATCCCGATAGTTTACCGTTATGGATTCATACGTCATAGAAGACATATATTTATAGATATGAACATCATGACTCTTATAATCAAATAACAGTAAATATCACATTATGGGTCTTACGAGGACTTGGATAATAAATCTTGGTACTGAGTATTCAATAAGGAGTTATTGAATCATGATTTATGATAAATCAAAATTATACATTAGATGTAAGGAAGGTCCTAAGGAATAAAAAAATTAATAATGCAATGGTTAAAAGGCATTTTTATTATTGATATTTTTTTTAGAATACATATTTTACATAATTGCCTGAGGTAAAAATATTTAATATATTTTATTTTAATTCAAAAGTGCAATTTTAGTTTCTTAGTGGACTAAACTGAGAGTTAATTGGTACTTGGGCCAAATATATTGGAGCTTGCAATTAAAATAACATATGGATCTCCAAACTTCACAGGTTAAATTGGATCATCTAAAAAGAACCTATTGGACTCAAATGTTGGGTTTCAAGACAAAGACCCATCTTACTTCTTTTATTTTATTTCCCGTTAGGAATGAAAAATAAATCAAAATAGGATTTTGATGGAAAAAGTAAATAAAATAAAATGAAAAGGATAATAATTCTAATAAAATTAGACTTACTAAATCATAATAGGATTTGTGATTCTTATGTCCTATAAGAAATTTTTTTTTTTTTTTTTTTCTAAACCTTTAAATATGTGGCTTAAGAGAAAGACTAGTTTTACACCAAGCTTGTCATTCTCATTGGCATTGACATCAGCTTGAAAATAAGTTGTAAGTTTCAAATTCGATTTAAACTTTTAATCTTTTTCGTTAAGTCTTGTAATTGGATTAACACCTTGGTTCAAAGAAAAAAAAAACCCACACTCCTAGGTGATTCGATCTTGTGTTAAGTGCGGAAGATTTACGGAGACAAAACTACAAAAGTAATTTCTAAATTAATTCAATTTGTATTACGTTCAGAATACGATCCAGCGAAGTTTTGAATTTTTTTTTAAGTTCCGTAAATACATTTATTTTCAAAACAGTTATATTTCCCTACAACAAATTGCAACCACACACACCCATAATTACTTTACAAGCAAGAATAAATCTTTGACTAAATAGCACTTTACCCCCTGAATTATACATGAATTTACAAATTGCCCCATAAGTGTTTTTTTTTTCAATGGTAACCCCCTCGAATTGTTTGAAATTTGCAAAAATGGATAGAATAGGGACGGAACCCTTATTTCGTCTGATTTTTCTCACACGTGTGCCTCACGTGCAGTCATACAAAGGGCACTTTTGTCTTTACAATTAAATTGTCTGAATGTATATCTTCTTCTTCGAAACTTCTTCTTCATGTAAGAAAAGTTCTTCTTCTTCTTCATCTTTGAAAACCCCATCTCCATCATCTGTTTTCTTCTTAGGGAAAACACGAATACGAATGAAGGCTTGGATTTTGTGGATTTTGACTCAAAGTGTTTATGTGGAAGAAGAGCAATGTGTTTCACATCATGGACTGAATCAAACCTAGGAAGACGTTTCTGGGTTTGCTCAAATTATCGGGTTTGTAGGTGTTTAATAGCTCAAATTTTCATTACCCATTTTCCTTAATATCTTAAACAATTGAAGAGTTGATTAATTTTTTTTTTTGGTTGTTAGAGAGATGTAAATTGTGGATTCTTCAGATGGTATGACCCCCCGATGTGTGCATGGTCGAAAAAGATTATTCTTGGATTGCTTAGAAGAATACGGGAGCTTGAGATGCGATTGGAGGAAAATAATGGTTTTCACAGTATTGATACAACCCAAACAACATTGGAAGATGAAGAAGTTAGTTCTACTGCAACAGGAGTGAGAATAAACCCTGGCTACAGAAGAAGAAATTGGTTTATTGTTTTGGTTTAAGCAATAGCGATTTTGTGTGTTTTAGGCAAAAATTGTCTGGAAAATATGCAACAAGTTTGGCATAAAAGTTGTCTGGAAGATATGTGACAAGTTTGGTTCCTAGTAGTAGGTGTAAAGTTTGGTTGTACTTTAATGTTCATCAATGAAGCTTTTGTAAGCAATTATGTTAGTTGTTGTACATTAAGATCTGTTATATTTTGCACATTCAATTGTGTTAGTTTGATTATTCAAATTATGTTGAGCAAAAACTAATATGTGTAATAATACAAAGTCTACTAGTTCAATGACAATAACAATACAATTTGACAATGTTGATAACAACACAATCTTCTAACCCTGTGTCTATAACATAACAATAGTTAAAACAAATATCTTGATAACATTGAATGTGTTGACAACATTACAAAAGCAGAGTAGCATATCCAACATTACAAACTTAAGCATAGGATCAATGTTCACAACATAACAAAAGCTAACTAAACCTATTAACAGGGTTGTTTATGGTATATAACAACCCTTAACACAAAAAATACAGACACCAGTGAAATAAGCATCCCAAATACAGGCACCAATAAAGCATCCCAAACACATTAAAACATCCCAAACACAGCTAATATCTCCAAAAATCAGTTAATCAAGCTAAGCATGTTGAGTCTGAGTTGAAGCTTGTCTTGGTTTTCTAGGTTGAGTCTGAGTTGAAGTTTGTCTTTGTTGCACATGTTGAGTTTGCACAGGTTGATTCTAACTTGAAGCTTGTCTTGGTTGCACATGTTGATTATGACTTGAAGCTTGTCTTGGTTGCACACTTGAACCTTGTCTTGGTTGCACAGGTTGAGTCCCTCCACCATTTGCATTCCCATCTTCAGACCCTGTTACATTTGTTCCACCCATTTTCTCACAAGTTGACTTGTTATGCCCTCCCTGCCCACATTTGATGTACTTAACCACTATGTAATTACTCTTCATCTTTATTTTCCCTCCTATCATAACCTCATCGGATTGGAGATTTCTTGCTTTCTTTGGCCTACCCCTTTGTTTTTTAAAGTGTAGGCATTCAACAGGAATGTCATTGGTTTTTGGCCACTTGCTTGGGCCATTTATGCCATAAATCACTAGGGTATAAGCCTTGGGAAAACTTTCCTTCTTGTACTTGATGTCTATGAAATCAAGAGGGTCGCGGTTAGAACTTAATAAGGTAGTCATTCCATGAATGCGTGGGATCCCAATCAACTGCCACTTGTTGCAAGCACATGACTTCTGTTCAATGTTAACCACAAACTGCTCACCTACCTCAAGTTTCCTTCACTTGAAATATGTAGTTCCCATAGTACGCAGGGTTGCAGACGCTACTCTCCATCTTAATCTTCTCAACAAACTTCATAACTTTGGGACCTATTTGATGATGCCATTTCTGTACTTCAGCTCTTTTTGTCACTAACCTTTTCATCAAATAGATCTTTATCATCTCCATAAGTGTGATCACAGGCTTGTCACGAGCTTGTAGTATTACTAAGTTAAGGGTTTCACACATGTTATTGCATAACATGTCACAAATAGCAGTGTCTTTGAAGAAGGCTCTTGACCAATGCAAAGAATCTTTGTCAGCTAACCACTGGTAGACAGCTTCACTCGCAATCCTCAACCTTTCAATGTAGTGTGTAAACCTGACAGGTGAAACATAAAATATGAATCACTTAAACACAAAACAATAAGCAAACCATAAGATAAAAGAATTTAGTATTATTACCCTTGTTTAGTTGTAGACTTTGCAGCACCCCACAGAAGCTGTTTCAGCATCAATCCCTTATGTGAAGCTTTGAAATTGTTGTAAAAATATTTGACACAATATCAGTGCTTAGAATGTGGAAACAATTCCTTGATTGCATATATTAATCCCTTTTGTTTATCGGTAATCCACATGATGACATGAGAGTTGTTGATTTCCAAATCTACACCCAGTAGCTCTAAAAACCATAACCATATTTCCCTACACCCAAACTGTTAGGATTATGCTCAATAGCAAGAGTGTAATATTGTAATTAACAATCTTTTTCATATTAATAAAGTGATTGCTGGTTTAAACAAATCTTATAGCATTTATAGTTTAATATTATAATTGTCAAAGTAAATAATCATAAGGTCTAAAGACTATGAGAAAAGAAGAATTGTTCGTACATCTGGATATGTATGTGGTAGACACAATTCTTTAGTTAGTCTTGAATATTGTTTACAACTTAAGTTAAAGGTTGGGCACCTTTATCTTGTTAAAGTTGTAGAATTCTTTTGCTAGCATTTGAGTGTGATCAAATGAGATATGATGAGTCTAAAATCATCGGAGTGTCTTCGAGCAAAAGAATCTAGTGCACTGGGTGCATTGAACTGTATCATAATGAAATACTTTATCTATACCGTCAGTAGATAAAAGTCTTTTCATTATCAGGACAATCGGAGAGTCTATCTTAATCCTGAGATAAATGATGGACTTATGGTTGCAAGTGATATCATTTGAGTTATCAATGAGTACGATTATATTGCATAGTCTATCATCGATAGTTTGGTGATATTCATTTGTTAATCGATAGAGGACTTCATTTATAGATATGGACATCGTGGCTCCATTTATTAAATGAGAGTATAATATCATCATATGGATGTTTTGAGGTAATTAGATATTAAATCTCAACGTTGAGTTTTCGATAGTGTCTATTGAAAACATGGTTTCTGGACAAGTCGAAATATCCAAGTTCAAAACGTGGTCATATGAGTAAATATGGTAACTTGGAGAGTTATAGGCGGTCTATGAACTCTTGGCGATTACTGATATTAATCACGAGGATACACTATCTCCAACATGATTGTCTAGGGTATGAAAGTGGAACATCTTCCTTTTCTATCTTTATTTAAGAGTTCAATTTTAGCTCTTTAGTGGAATGAGTTAAAATTAATGGATCGGATCTAAGTGAATCATTTGTTAATTGTGATTAGGTTATGTCTATTGAAGCTTAAATTTAGATAGCCCGCCAAGATCCCCAATCCACACGGACTTGTATGGATCACTTGATATATTCTACCGGACCAATTTATGGGTCCATTTAGAATTGCATTTAATATATTAAGAATATAATTTGCACATTATTTATTTAATGGGCTGCTCAATTATATTAATATATTAATGAAAGGCATGTGGGCTTGCTTCTTTTAGTAAGAATGGGTTTGGTTCACATGTGGGCTTTTTATTTAAAGACTAATGGATTCAATGAAATAAGAAAATAATATATGGCCCATTTATAAGAGTGGGGCGGCAAGGTGTCTTTTTAACCTAATATATTATTTTGTTTCATTGTTTTAATTAAATAAGAATTAATTAATTGTTTAATTAAGAAACATATCTTTTCTGATTAGGAAATATGATTCCTAGAGTTATACTATTGGTAGTAGTATACTTAAATTAAAAGACTTGTTTGATAAGAAAATAAATAATTAATTTTATTTATTTAATCAAATAAGAAGTCTTTTTATTTAGTCAAAATAAAAGAATAAAATATCTATGAGTTGGATTAGGGTTTGAAGTCTTAAAACTAGAAGTGAATTAGGGTGCAACACAAACTCCTATTTTGTAGTGTGATTTGCGGCAACCCTAGTCCTTTTAGGAAGAGGATTTTCGGCCACCCTAAAAAGAAAAAGAGGAAGAGAATTCGGCCAAAAAAAATGTATGTGTGGTGCCTGATTCAATTTTCTTCTTCTTCTCAATTCATAGAAAGGATTTTATTCTACTAAAAACAAAAAAGAGTGAATAAATTATTCTTTGATGGTACACTAATTTCTTGTTCATCAATAAGCTTGTGTGTACAACATCGATTTAGGTTCACGCGAGTTTCGATCATTAGATTGAGATCTCAAAAGTGACCGGAATAATCTTTGTCTTCTTTTGATTGTTTTATGACTAACAAAAGAAAAGAAAAGTTTGTTTGTCCATTCTCAGGTTTTCAATTCAAAGAAAAAGGGAGACCACGCTCCTAGGTGATTCACGTTCGTGCTAGGATTGAAGATCTTGTGGATTACCATCGACGTAAGTCAATCGGATCACGCGACAAAAGGTATTCTTCTTTTGTTGATTATATATATGTTTAATTAATTAAAAGGTTAAGGTTCATAAAAAAGAAAAAATTTTAAAGTTACTAAAATCTATTTTTTAGTCTCGCTTCCGCTGCGTGTATTACGGTATTTTTCCTTACACAAACTCTACCAATACATATGCCACGGTTGTTTGGATCAACCCCAATGGCTGTCAAAAGCTGCCCGATGTGATGTCATCTGATGAAACAACCATCCAAACCTAAAATAGGCTCACATCCTTCTTTCCATCCCTGCTTCAAAGCACCAAGGCACATGCATAACCTCTGAAACCTTCGTTTTGCACCATCAACTGTCGTAGAACACTTTATTATAATCGAACTATTTGGATTCGTCCTTCTAATCTCTACACCATACTCCCAAAGCTTGGAGTATTGCTCTTGCACACTACCCTGGATCATCTCTCTTGTAGCACTTCTAGCACAATAGTACTGCCATTTTGATGCATCCACATCAGTTTCACTCCTCAATCGCTCAGCCATTCCAGCAAAGTTTCAGTCTGGGTTTTCCCTCCACTGACCTACATACTTCTCAGCAATAAATTTAGAACTAACATACTTATTCTTAAAGAACATAACACATGTGTGATAATCTAATAAAGACTTAATCTTAAAAGTTTTATGCTCACTTAACTAAGATGCAAATACAAACCACTTACATCCCTTATCCTTGCAAACTACCTTTATCCTGTTAGGATCGTTTTTCTTAAACTTAAGAACCCTTCCATGTTTCACAGAATGTGCCCTGATGGCCTTTCTAAACACATCAACATTGGAAAACTCCATTCCAAGTCTAAAAACTGGATCTTGCAAGTCATGTCTTGGATTGAACTCATGGTACCTTCTCTTGATAAACTTCCTCACTGGTCCTTCAACATCCTTCTCACCATTAGATCCATCCAAGCTCCCCAAATCCTCTGATCTATCATCCTTATCAGATCCAAATCCACGAGGTAGGTCTAAAAGTTGTAAAGATTCCCAATCATTTGTAGGATCTACACAAGTTTCAACCGCTATATCTTTTGCTCCTTGATCATAATCAGACTCTACTAGTTCATCACCCTTATCAACTTCTGCCTCTTATTCCTCTTCTTCTGCCTCTTCTTCCTCTTCTGCTATGTATTTACCCTTGTTTTTCCTTTGACTCTTAGCTTTCTCAGCATCCTCTTCAGTCAATTCTTCATCACCATCTTCATTAACAGGCCCATAACCATGCCCCATTATCTTCATTATCTGTTGTTGCCTATTGTCTTCATCATCACTGTACAATAAATCTTGAGACTTTGGTTGCTGAGATGGCATCAATTCATCTCCTCTCAAAGCCTGCAATGATTGTATACACTTAAGGTAGAGATCGATGACCCTATTCTCAGGAATTTTATTCCTAAATCACAGCAATTCCTCATCACACACTATCTGATAGGGCTTTCCATACCCTGGCAACTAAATCCAATATCCCACAGGGAGCTTATACTTCAACTTAATAGCAATATCATCAAGATCCAACATAGACAATTCATCTAAACTAATATAATCAAAATAATTAATACTTCCCCCATTATAATTATCCATTAAGACATCAAACTGTCCACCATGAGGTACCTTGAAGCTGAAGAATATGTCTAAGTCATCAAGACCTACAACCAAAGTGTAAAAGGGGTCAATTTAACAAATTGAAATACTATAAACAGCATGTGCAGAACAAGACAAAAACAACAAAAAGAAATACTGTCATCAAGACCTACCACCAGTCAAAGAATCAAAAGGGGCCAAAATTTAATTAACAAAGTTATTTCACCCAACAAACTATCAAAAGGTTCCTCATACAATTCAAATAAATACCGAAAAACTCAACCCACAACAACACAACCAAAACCAATAATGAAAACCCAAATAAAGTTTACCTTATTCTGGCACTTCATTTGGGTTTCTCCTTTCTCCAACCATTTCTACCTCAGTATCAACGAAGTCACGAATGCAGCAACACCATAACACCAAATCGAGAACGCGGACAGATCAGACCACCCTAATTGAGATAATGAAATTTTGTAACCCTAAAACTCCACAATGTAATCAACCTAAATTGTTGACTTCTGATTTCTCCAAAGGAAAACGATAGAGTTGGTGAAGAAGAATAAATTTGGTTGAGAGATTATAAGAAATTTGGGAAATTTGGGGAGAATAAAAATGCCCTAATTATTTTTAATTGTAAAGACAAAAGTGCCTTTTGTACGACTACACGTGAGGCACTCATGTGAGAAAAATTAGACGGAATAAGGGTTTCGTCCCTATTCCATCCATTTTTACAAATTTCAAACAATTCGAGGGGTTTACTGTCGAAAAAATATATTTAGGGTATAATTTGCAAATTCGCATATAATTCAAGGGGTATAGTGCTATTAAGTCTAAATCTTTATTCGATTGTTTGTGATTTTATTGGGTCCTAAATAGGCAGATAAAATGCACCGTGTCAACTCTAGTCAACGGTCCCCTTTTTAGGCCTAACTAGCTTTGCGGGATAGATTGACTCAACTTTTTCAGACGTAGGCTTTGTTTGATTTTTCCACTTAACACTAAATGGTTTTTAATGTACTTCATTCAGTTATTTTGTTTGATTTTTTAAGTATTAAAATCACTTAATAAACCCCTAAAACCATTTGTTTTGAAAAGTGAAAAATTTTCAATTTTCACTTTCACTTAACATAAATCCAGTAGAATTTAATGCAAAGTTTTATTTCCAAAACTATCCTCACTAATTTAATCTATTTCTAAAACTAACCACTTGTTCCATAATATGTTTTTTTTTTTTACATGAAATCTATAAATTATATAATTATCCAAGTTTATTAAATCAATTAAAGAATAAATTACACACATGAAGTAGATTGCTAAAGAACATATTGATGAACTTCATTTTGTCCGTAATATACACATGAAGTAGCCCATTAGTTTTATAATGTCACTAGCTAAGAGCTTAGTAATTATTATATTCTATACAATAATATAAATTTGAAATATTATTAATAACTAAATACATTTATTTTAGAATTATATGTTAGAGTTGTTCGTAATATATTAAAATGTAAATATATAACAAATAATAGTTAAAATGGCATAGATATAAAAGTATTTATTTCCAGATATTTATGACTTAAAAAAACAAACAATTTATCACTTATATTCAGTTTTCAGTGAAAAAAAAACAAACAAGTTTTTCAGTTTTCAGTTTCAGTCACTATTCAGTCTTCAGTAACATTCAGCACTGTTCAGTTTTCAGACAAAAAATCAAACGGGGCCTTAAACTAGACCATATCTTTAGCAGTCGAGAATTGGGTTTCGTTGGTTATATCGATATTTGTAATTCTACAAAACTGTATGTGTATCCTTTTTTTTATACCACCTCATTGAAAATTTTAAAATATTTTAACTTGTAAGCACACCCCACATGTTACCAAATATCCACATTCTCTTCATTTTTGAAAAAAAAAAATTATAAATTAAAAACAAATACTTGTATAGAAGAGCCACGCGGTTAAAAACACGGAGATGGAGCATTTTTATATATTTTTTTCCTTATATATTTTTTCTTTTATTCCCTCTTTAGAAGCACAGTGACATATCGTGTATGCAGCGTATGCTTCGATGGCTCGATGCTATATCCTGTATGCTTCAAGCACTATTATACATTTTTATTAAATTACCAAACTACCCTTAACATTTACAATGGTGAAAATAGGTTAAAAAAAAACAAATATTTTTCAAATAATAAATCAATTTCATTTAATAACAGTATGAAACTGTAATTTTATTTAACAACGGTTTTTTGTTATATATAAATTAAATAATTATTGTAATAGTTTGTGATTCGATTTTCACTGGATTACAATCATAATCTCTCCGAATAGGATTGAAGGATCTAAAATTGTTAGGTCTACCATAATCCCACCTATGTTTTTATTTATTTTTTATTAAATAAAAAAAATTATAGAATTGAAATTTATTTAAAATTAATAAAATTTTGAACATTTTTAATTTAATAATATAAAAATTAAAATAATTACTAATTACACTACACGGATTGGATTTAACTTCATCCGCAATATAACAAATATTTTATTAAATTACCAAACTACCCTTTATATTTAACGATCAACTCAGTTCTCGGTGAAAATAGCTTCAATTGTGGTTTTAAAAAAATATATCTTGTTGTGGATATTGATGGATTTGCCACCTCTTTCTCTTCCATTTTTTTTTTTTTTTTTTGAATTGTTTTAAGTCCATTATGCTCTATTTGGTACATAGATTTAATAAACCCACCCATTTTGATGCTATTATTTAATCCCAACTGAGCGGGGCAACATGCCTACATTTACATCTTTTTTTTTTTTTGTTTTTGTTTTTGCTTTAATTCAAATAATAAATCAATGTTATTTAATAATAATAGGAAATTATAATTTTATTTAACAATGTTTTTTGTTATTTTTAATTAAATAATTATTGTAATAGTTTGTTATTAAATTTTCGGGGGAATTGCACAAACACCCTCGAGGTTTGATAAAATTACATAGATATGGTAGTTTAGGTCATATACATACAAACTTCCCTCAACATTTAAAATTTGTTGCACAAATATCCCCTACTGTTAGATGGATCCGTTAGTCAATGGTCAAAAGTGAAAAGAAAATCTAAATACCCTTTATTTTTATTTTAAATAAACTAAAAATTTTAAAAATAAGATAAAAAAAATATAAAAATATATATATATTAGATAACATAAATGTATCTTAAATCCGAAACCTAGAAAAAAAATTCATTTTTGCAAATAAAAAAAATAGTTTTTTAAACAATTTAATAATAAATCAATTTTAAATTTATTTAAAATCAAGGGGGAATTGCACAAACTAATTTTTTATTTTTATTTTTATTTTTGAAGATGAATTTTTTTTTCCAACTTTCTGATTTAAGATACATTCATATTTTCTAAAATATTTTTTAATATTTTTTATCTTATTTTTGAATTTTGAATTTTGTTTAAAATAAAAATATAAGGTATTTTGGACTTTTTACACGTTTGACCATTGACTAATGGATCTATATAACGGTAGGGAATGTTTGTGCAATAATTTTCAAATGTTAAGAAGTTTGTGAGTATATGGTCAAAACTGTCATATTCTTGCAATTTTATCAAACCTCAAGGGATGTTTGTGCAATTCCCCCTAAATTTTCACTGGATTAAAATTGATTGAGAGTATTTTAATCATAATCTCCTAGAACACGATTGGAGAATCTAAACTCGATTAGGCCTACAATTAAATTAAATAAATAAATTATAGAATTGAATTATTTAAAAGTAATAATATTCTTTAATTTAATAATAATTTTTTGCATATTTTTAATTTAATAATATATACATTAAAATAATTATTTTCTTAAAAACTTAGTCTAGCATCATGTGTCACCAAACAAAGTATAGTATTAATTTAGTTCAGTCTAGTGGTGACAAAATGGGTCGGGCATGGAAGGCCAAGCTCGGCTAGCCCTACCCATATTCAGGCCAGGCTTGGCCACATGGGTGAGTCCTACAGGCCTCACAGATCGGCCTGTGGCCAACGGTCACATTATAATATTTATATATAAAAAATAAAAAATAAATAAATAATTGGCCAACGGCTACCTTTTTAAAAAAAAAATTTAAAACTTTTTCGCCGCTTTACTTCAACGACTACTTTAAAAAAAAAAATTAAAAATTTCGTTATAATTACAATTTTAACCTCAATTCAATTTATCTATAAATACCCCCTCCAAATCAAATTTTCTACACCTCTCTCTCTCTCTCTCTCTCTCTCTTCTATCTACTCTCTATCTCTCTACTCTCTACACACTCTAATACTCTATAATATTAATCTCTAATTCTCTATAAGTCTATAGTAGTATAATATATATTGACTCGTTTTCTAGTCTCTACTCTCCACCAATGCACCAATTCACCATTTCTCTACAAATTACAAATTACAAACTACAAACAAAGGTAATTTCTTATTTATTTTTAATTTTATATTTATAATTTGTGCTTAGTATATTAATTTATGCTTAGTAATTAGTAAATTTAATATTAATATTTATGCTTAGGTTTTATTTCTAATATTTATGCTTAATATTTTTATTCATAGAATCTTAGGTCTATATTTAATATTTATGATTTTATGTTTAGTATATTAAAAATTAATGGGATAGTTTTTACTTTTTAATTTTAATATTTATGCTTAGTATATTTAATATTTAATATTTTATGTTTAGTATATTAAATGTTTATGGGATAGTTTTTACTTTTAATTTTAATATTTATGTTTAGTATATTGAATGCAGGCCACACCAAAAAGAAAAAGAAAGCATCAAGAGAAATGAAAAGACTTCCGGCCTATGCAGTCATTACCAACTAAAGAAGAACATAACGATGGGATAGAGAACCACCAAGAGTCAGCCTGAAGCTCCAAAGCATGCTTAGAAAGCGCATTTACAACCTGTATCACCTCCTTGAAAATATGGGAAACCTGAAAATCTATCTGCGAGATCTGGAAGATGCAGTGCTACCACGCTTGACGAACCCTCCAAGGAATCATCTCAAAATGAGAAGAAAGAAGTTGAACCACATAAGACTCTCAAGCCAGATCCGATGCCACATATACTTCCAAGCAAAATTAATGGATAACAAGGTCGTTAGAAGCTCGGCCTCAAACGCGAAAACCTGACCAAAAGGAATAGCAAATTAACCCTTCACAAATGCTCTACAGTTCCAAAGATACCACATCAACCACCAACCCTCGAAAAGCCCATAGTAGTGTTAGGATTATGCTCAATAGCAAGAGTGTAATATTGTAATTAACAATCTTTTTCATATTAATAAAGTGATTTCTGGTTTAAACAAATCTTATAGCATTTATAGTTTAATATTATAATTGTCAAAGTAAATAATCATAAGGTCTAAAGACTATGAGAAAAGAAGAATTGTTCGTACATCTGGATATGTATGTGGTAGATACAATTCTTTAGTTAGTCTTGAATATTGTTCACAACTTAAGTTAAAGGTGCCTTAAGTTAAAGGTTGGGCACATTTATCTTGTTAAAGTTGTAGAATTCTTTTGCTAGCATTTGAGTGGGATCAAATGAGATATGATGAGTCTAAAATCATCGGAGTGTCTTCGAGCAAAAGATTCTAGTGCACTGGGTGCATTGAATTGGATCATAATGAAATACTTTATCTATAACCGTCAGTAGATAAAAGTCTTTTCATTATCAGGACAATCGGAGAGTCTATCTTAATCCTGAGATAAATGATGGACTTATGGTTGCAAGTGATATCATTTGAGTTATCAATGAGTACGATTATATCGCATAGTCTATCCTCGATAGTTTGGTGATATTCATTTGCTAATCGATAGAGGACTTCATTTATAGATATGAACATCGTGGCTCCATTTATTAAATGAGAGTATAATATCATCATATGGATGTTTTGAGGTAATTGGATATTAAATCTCAACGTTGAGTTTTCGATAGTGTCTATTGAAAACATGGCTTCTGGACAAGTCAAAATATCCAAGTTCAAAACGTGGTCATATGAGTAAATATGGCAACTTGGAGAGTTATAGGCGGTCTATGAACTCTTGGCGATTACTGATATTAATCACGTGGATACACTATCTCCAACATGATTGTCTAGGGTATGAATGAGGAACATCTTCCTTTTTTGTCTTTATTTAAGAGTTCAATTTTAGCTCTTTAGTGGAATGAGTTAAAATTAATGGATCGGACCTAAGTGAATCATTTGTTGATTGTGATTAGGTTATGTCTATTGAAGTTTAAATTTAGATAGCCCGCCAAGATCCCCAATCCGCACGGACTTGCATGAATCACTTGATATATTCTACCGGACTATTTGTGAGTCCATTTAGAATTGTATTTAATATATTAAGAATATAATTTGCACATTATTTATTTAATGGGCTGTTTAATTATATTAATATATTAATGAAAAACATGTGGACTTGTTTCTTTTAGTAAGAATGGGTCTAGTTCACATGTGGGCTTTTTATTAAAGTCCAAATGGATTAAATAAAATAAGAAAATAATATGTAGGCCCAAGTCTCTTGTCATGGGCGGCAATGGGTAATAATAAGCCCATTATATTGTTTTATTTTATTATTTAATTAAATGGAAATTAATTAATATATTAATTAATTATTTAATTAAAAATCAAATCTTTTTCTGATTAGGAAATATGTTTCCTAATTGTATACTACTATTAGTATTATACTAAATATAAAAGACTTTATTTGTTTAGTCAAATTAAGAAGTCTTTTATATAGTCACAAATACACTAAAGAGTTAGATTAGGGTTTGTACTATAGAGTTTTAATGCAAGTTGAATTTGTGCTCTATAGATATATATAATATTTATTTGACCGAGATATATATTATATTTGGCCTAGATATATATTTTTTGGCCATAGATATATAGTATATATTTGACCGAATATATATATAATATTTTAACCGAGAATGCATGCAGTATTTTTGAAAAAAACAAAAATATTTAAGAGGCGTGCAGTATTAGTGCACTATATATATATATTTAAAAGGCATGCAGTTTTTGTACAAAAGATATATATTAGGCGGGCAATTAGATATATATTTTGGCAAGTGATTGGTGGCCAATAGATATATATATTCTTTATATTTTTTTGTCAAACCCTAGTTTTTGCAATTGATAGATTTTTCTTTTGCTAGAGAAAAATAAAATCCAACTCTTAGACTAGTGTGAAATTCGGCCAAGAGAGATTGTGAGAAGAATTGTTCTTATTTCGATAGTGCACTAGTGATCTTTACATCAAGAGGTCTTGTGCACAATTTCGAATAAGGTTCACGCGAGTTTCAATCTAATGATTGTGAATTCAAAAGTGACCGGGACATTCTTAACAAGCTATTGGAATTTTTGTGACTAACAGAAAACAGAAAAGTTTTGTTGTCCATTCTCAGGTATACAATTCAAAGAAAAGGGAGATCACGCTCCTAGGTGATTCACGTTCGTGATTGGATTGGAAGATCTCGCGGATTACCATCGACGCATAGTCAATCGGATCACGCGACAAAATGTATTCTTCTTTTGTTGATTATATATATGTTTAATTAATTAAAGGGTTAAGGTTCATAAAAAGGAAAATTTTTTAAAAGCTACTAAATCTATTTTTAGTCTCGTTTCCGCTATGTGTACTATACAGTATTTTTTCCCTACAATTGGTATCAGAGCCCGGTTGAACCCTTTTAATTAATTAACGTATATATACGTGGATCGATTTCTTTTTATTGTGATTATGCATGTTTAGAAAGAGATGGCACTCTAGGTATTCGCATATATAATTACATGTGATGTATGGATTTATATATGTTTTATGTGGATTGTTATTGCTCGATTTTGGTCCTAGATTTTCAATGTATTTTTTTTTATGGAATTGTAACAAGAAGGGTGGTCTATCATCGCCATAATTCCTTCTTGGTAGTTGCTAGTTTTTATTTCTTTTGTTTATTTAAGTGCAGTATTTTTACTGCAGTTATTTTTTATTTTGTGCAGTTTTTTTTGTAAAAAGTACTGCAGTAATTATAAAAAAAAAAAAAAAAATTCTGCAGTATTTTATTGTTTAAATAAAGTTGTAATACGTTCTACATCGAAGAATCGAAGAAGTGAAGCAACCGGAACCAAGAACGAGCACCGTGCGCACCCTAGGAGTGGATTGGGCTGCTCATGGCAAGCCCATTACATGGTGGGCTGCGCACGGCAGCCTTGTGTGGCCTTATGGGCTGCGCATGGCAGCCCCTTTGTGGGGTTGTGGGCTGTGCACGCCCATGGGAGGAGGCCGAAGGATGAGCGTATGATTGATGGGCCACTTGAAGATCTTGTATTCCTAAATTATTGTAATTTACTTGTTTTTCTAGGATGGGCCAAAATTGTTGCTATTTAATTTTTGCTTAAATATTACAATATTTGTTATTGTATGATAACATGACATATAGAATATGAATGCCACTCATATATCTCTTTTGGTATGAACATGCATTGAATGATTTAGGTATCTAAATTGGCATCTAGATAACTTGGTAAATCATTCTATGAGATTTAATCACACGCCTTAAATAATTGAGTGGGAGAAGGTGTTTTTGTAACACCTATGGCCTCCAAGGTTAGTTGAGCTTAATTATTTATTGGTAATCCCCCCAAGGGGCGTCCATGAATGGAATTTAGCAATATACTTCCTTACAAGGATAGACTAGACAATGGACTCAAATGAGATCTACTCCCCAAGGAGGGATTTTCGTGAGAGAAAATTGGGGTCGATATCTTGGTAACACACTCAATGTAATTTTATTGATATCCTCCCAAGAGTTCTTGTCAGTAAAATTGCAAGGCTAAAATTGAAAACACTGGTTGTTATGTTAACAATTAGGTGGGACCTAGTCTAACTAGTAAATGGTGCGAACTCCCAAAGGAGGCGTAACATTTATGGGTGTTGGATCACCGTTGAATTTTTATGATTGAGTTATTTATTTAATTCAAGATAAATATTTAAAGTTCTTTATAATGATTATTTACTTATATATAATTTTGTTTTATTAAGAAATCATGACCCCATCCCTAATGAACATCCTAAAAGATAACACTTTAACTGGAGATAATTATGTCACATGGAAAAGGAAAATTGGGTTGTTGCTGCAAGCTAAAAAACATAAATTTTGTTCTAACTACTCCTAAACCACCTGCTCCTACTAATGAATCTAATGTGATGCAATGAGACGAGTATGAGCAGTGGGAGACCTCTAATGAGATGGCCAAATGGCTACAATCTCATACGTGTTGCAATAGCAGCATGAAGGAATGGGGTCTGCTGCTGATATGATGATGTCTTTAGAAGAGATTCATATGGTTGGTAAAGTTGCTACTATTAAGACCCGTCAGAAGGTTAAGGAATAATAGAAGAAAAAACAACTTGGGCTTACCAAGAAAGTAACCAAGATCAAAAGGAAATGCTTCTTTTGTGGTGAAAAGAGACATTGGAAAAGTAATTTTCCAAAGTCTCAAAATAAGAAGGAACAAGGTAATATGAATTATCTTGAAACATGTTTTTCTGGTAGATTCTACAGATTCTTGGATCGTAGACTCTGGAGCCATTAATCATGTTTGTTATTCCTTACGGGGGTTTCAAGAAAGGAGAAGGCTAAATAAGAATGAAATCAATTTGCGCTTGGGCAACGGAACGTTAGTGTCTGCAAGTGCAGTGGGAGATATTAGAGTTTATTTGGATTCTAGAAGGCATTTAGATTTGATAGACGTTTATTATGTACCTTAATTCAAGAAGAATTTAATTTCAGTTTCTTGTTTGAATAAATTTGGATATTCGGTTACTTTTAATAAAGTTTTTATTATTAGTAAGAATGACAAAATTATTTGCCAAGGTACATTGGAAAAACGGTCTATACTTTTTGCATAGAAATATCTCTCATTCGTTAGATACAGAAATAACGGAACCTAATCATAAAAGAGTTAAATTATCAAAAGATGAAACCTATCTATGGCATTTACGCCTAGGTCATATTAACCTTAATAGGATTAAAAGATTGGTATGTGACGGACCTTTGAGTGACTTAAAGGTTGATGATCCACCAACTTGTGAATTTTGTTTGGAAGGTAAAATGACCAAAAGGACGTTCTCTGCCAAAGGTGCCAGAGCCACTGAATGTTTAGGATTGATACACACTGATGTATGTGGACCTATGAACATTCAAGCTAGAGGTGGATATGAGTACTTCATCACTTTCACAGATGATTACTCGAGATTTGGCTATGTGTATCTCATACGACATAAGTCGGATGCTTTTGACATGTTCAAAGCATTCAAAGCTAAAGTGGAAAATCAGCTGGAGAAATACATAAAAATCTTGAGATCTGATCGTGGTGGAGAATATCTATCTGGTGAGTTTCAACAATATCTTATTGATAATGAGATAGTTTCTCAGTTTTCTGCATCGGGTACACCTCAACAAAATGGGGTTGCAGAAAGGAGAAATAGAACTCTTTTGGATATGGTTAGGTCTATGTTGAGTTATTCAACACTTCCTATTTCTTTTTGGGGATATGCTTTACAAACTGCTGTATACATTCTAAATGATGTACCATCTAAATCTATTCCTAAAACACTGCATGAGTTGTGGCCTAGGCGCAAGCCTAGTTTACATCACTTAAGGATATTTGGTTGTCCTGCGCATGTGTTAAAAGGAAAGACAGAAAAGATGGAGTCCCGTTCGGAAACATGTATATTTGTAGGGTATCCAAAAGAAACTAAAGGATATTATTTTTATAGTCCTTCAGATCTTAAAGTATTTGTTTCGACAAATGCTAAATTTCTAGAAAAGGACTATATGAATGATTTTGTGCCTAGAAGTAGAATTGTCCTGAATGAGATGTCAGGAGATACAATTCCACGAGAGGTTACACAACCAAACCCAATTGTCCCAATTGTAAGTTCCGATCCAACATAAGATCAACAACCTACCATTCCTCGTCGTAGTGGGAGGGTTAGAACACAACCCGAAAGATACATCGGTCTGGGAGAATCAGTGGAGAATCCCCCGGACGACGATGATCCCTACACGTACAAGGAAGCTATGGAGGATGTTGATAGTCGCCATTGGCAAAAGGCAATGCAATCTGAGATTCAATCTATGTTTTATAACAAAGTCTGGTCCCTTGTAGACTTGCCTAAAGGGATAAAACCCATTGGGTGCAAGTGGGTATACAAGAGGAAAAGAGGTATGGATGGAAAGGTGGAAACCTTTAAAGCTAGATTGGTAGCTAAAGGGTATACACAGAAAGAAGGTATCGATTACGAGGAAACCTTCTCTCCTGTGGCCATGCTTAAATCCATTAGGATACTCTTGTCCATTGCAGCATCTTTAGATCTAGAGATTTGGCAAATGGACGTCAAGACAGCTTTCCTTAATGGAAGTCTTGACGAAAGCATCTACATGATGCAACCAGAGGGATTCATTGAAAAGGGCCAAATGGAAAAGGTATGCAAATTGCAGAAATCCATATATGGATTAAAGCAAGCATCCAGATCCTGGAACATAAGGTTCGATCAAGTTGTTAAAGGTTTTGGATTTATTTAGAATCTTGACGAACCTTGTGTATACAAAATGATTAAGGACAACAAGTTGGTTTTCCTGATTCTTTATGTTGATGATATACTACTCATCGGAAACGATGTAGGTGTATTAACATCAGTAAAAGAATAGTTAGCAAAACAATTTGATATGAAGGACTTAGGAGAAGCAAGTTTTATTCTAGGTATCCAAGTAATAAGGGATAGAAAGAATAGAACGATTGCATTATCCCAAGCTTCATACATAGACAAGATCTTGTCTAGGTTTTCCATGCAGGATTCCAAGAAAGGTATGTTACCTTTCAGACATGGAATCAAGCTTTCTAAGGAACAAGTTCCTAAGAATGAGCATGAAGAGCAATTCATGAGTAGAGAATATGCCTCGGCAGTTGGAAGTCTCATGTATGCAATGCTCTGTACTAGACCAGATATTTGTTTTGTTGTTGGCATAGTTAGCAGGTTTCAATCGAAACCTGGTCCTGATCACTGGACGGCAGTCAAGCATATTTTCAAGTATCTTAAGAGAACGGGAGATAATATGCTTGTATACTCTGGAGGGGATTTAATTCCCGTTGGGTATACAGATTCTGATTTCCAATCAGATTCTGACTCTAGAAAATTCACATCAGGGGCTATGTTTACTATTGGAGGAGGAGCAGTTATATGGAGGAGTATCAAGCAATCTTGTATTGCTGATTCCACCATGGAAGCTGAGTACATTGCTGCATGCGAGGCTGTTTGGCTCCGCCAATTCTTGATTGACTTGGAAGTGGTTCCTAGTGCGAATAAGCAGATCACTATCTACTGTGACAACAGTGGAGCAGTGGCTAATTCGAAAGAACCAAGAAGTCACAAGAGAGGTAAACACATTGAAAGAAAGTATCATCTTTTAAGGGAGATTGTTCAAAGAGGTGACGTGACGATTACCAAAATCGCGTCAACAGAAAATCTAGCAGATCCCTTCACAAAGGCTCTACCTCATAAGAGTTTCGATGGGCATCTAGAGAACATGGGCTTGAGAGATATGACACATTTGCTATAGCGCAAGTGGGAGATTATTAGGATTATGCTCAATAGCAAGAGTGTAATATTGTAATTAACAATCTTTTTCATATTAATAAAGTGATTTCTGGTTTAAACAAATCTTATAGCATTTATAGTTTAATATTATAATTGTCAAAGTAAATAATCATAAGGTCTAAAGACTATGAGAAAAGAAGAATTGTTCGTACATCTGGATATGTATGTGGTAGATACAATTCTTTAGTTAGTCTTGAATATTGTTTACAGCTTAAGTTAAAGGTTGGGCACCTTTATCTTGTTAAAGTTGTAGAATTCTTTTGCTAGCATTTGAGTGGGATCAAATGACTCAGACTGGGTGCATTGAACTGGATCACAATGAAATACTTTATCTATAACCGTCAGTAGATAAAAGTCTTTTCATTATCAGGACAATCGGAGAGTCTATCTTAATCCTGAGATAAATGATGGACTTATGGTTGCAAGTGATATCATTTGAGTTATCAATGAGTACGATTATATCGCATAGTCTATCCTCGATAGTTTGGTGATATTCATTTGTTAATCGATAGAGGACTTCATTTATAGATATGAACATCGTGGCTCCATTTATTAAATGAGAGTATAATATCATCATATGGATGTTTTGAGGTAATTGGATATTAAATCTCAACGTTGAGTTTTCGATAGTGTCTATTGAAAACATGGCTTCTGGACAAGTCAAAATATCCAAGTTCAAAACGTGGTCATATGAGTAAATATGGTAACTTGGAGAGTTATAGGCGGTCTATGAACTCTTGGCGATTACTGATATTAATCACGAGAATACACTATCTCCAACATGATTGTCTACGGTATGAATGAGGAACATCTTCCTTTTTTGTCTTTATTTAAGAGTTCAATTTTAGCTCTTTAGTGGAATGAGTTAAAATTAATGGATCGGACCTAAGTGAATCATTTGTTGATTGTGATTAGGTTATGTCTATTGAAGCTTAAATTTAGATAGCCCGCCAAGATCCCCAATCCGCACGGACTTGCATGAATCACTTGATATATTCTACCGGACTATTTGTGAGTCCATTTAGAATTGTATTTAATATATTAAAAATATAATTTGCACATTATTTATTTAATGAGCTGTTTAATTATATTAATATATTAATGAAAAGCAAGTGAACTTGTTTCTTTTAGTAAAAATGGGTCTAGTTCACATGTGGGCTTTTTATTAAAGTCCAAATGGATTAAATAAAATAAGAAAACAATATGTAGGCCCAAGTCTCTTGTCATGGGCGGCAATGGGTAATAATAAGCCCATTATATTGTTTTATTTTATTATTTAATTAAATGGAAATTAATTAATATGTTAATTAATTATTTAATTAAAAATCAAATATTTTTCTGATTAGGAAATATGTTTCCTAATTGTATACTACTATTAGTATTATACTAAATATAAAAGACTTTATTTGTTTAGTCAAATTAAGAAGTCTTTTATATAGTCACAAATACACTAAAGAGTTGGATTAGGGTTTGTACTATAGAGTTTTAATGCAAGTTGAATTTGTGCTCTATAGATATATATAATATTTATTTGACCGAGATATATATTATATTTGGCCTAGATATATATTTTTTGGCCATAGATATATAGTATATATTTGACCGAATATATATATAATATTTTAACCGAGAATGCATGCAGTATTTTTGAACAAAACAAAAATATTTAAGAGGCGTGCAGTATTAGTGCACTATATATATATATATATATATATTTAAAAGGCATGCAGTTTTTGTACAAAAGATATATATTAGGCGGGCAATTAGATATATACTTTGGCAAGTGATTGGTGGCCAATAGATATATATATTCTTTATATTTTTTTGTCAAACCCTAGTTTTTGCAATTGATAGATTTTTCTTTTGCTAGAGAAAAATAAAATCCAACTCTTAGACTAGTGTGAAATTCGGCCAAGAGAGATTGTGAGAAGAATTGTTCTTATTTCGATAGTGTACTAGTGATCTTTACATCAAGAGGTCTTGTGCACAATTTCGAATAAGGTTCACGCGAGTTTCAATCTAATGATTGTGAATTCAAAAGTGACCGGGACATTCTTAACAAGCTATTGGAATTTTTGTGACTAACAGAAAACAGAAAAGTTTTGTTGTCCATTCTCAGGTATACAATTCAAAGAAAAGGGAGACCACGCTCCTAGGTGATTCACGTTCGTGATTGGATTGGAAGATCTCGCGGATTACCATCGACGCATAGTCAATCGGATCACGCGACAAAAGGTATTCTTCTTTTGTTGATTATATATATGTTTAATTAATTAAAGGGTTAAGGTTCATAAAAAGGAAAAAAATTTAAAAGCTACTAAATCTATTTTTAGTCTCGTTTCCGTTACGTGTACTATACGGTATTTTTTCCCTACAAGTAGCACCATATGTATTCATTTGGATCCAACCAGGAGTCGAGGGTGACCAAATCACACTTTTAATCACCGGTGCTTTAGAAGGGCGACCCCGAAGACCAAATCGACGAAAAATTAAAAGGTCGTCCATACAATTACGTATACAACCAATCTCCAGTCGATTAGCCTCTGAAATTGCATACCAAACCAGAGAGATGACTAATTTAAAGTTCACTGACTTCCCTTTAAAGATCCACTGATTACGAGCTGTCCACACCCTCCCCCATCCCCAAATCACTGTATGGATAGCCGCCCTCCATAAAATCCTAACCTGCTCACTAAAGGAAACCGACATGGCCTGCAAGAAGATAGATTGTCTACTTTCGACAGAGACACATCACTAGAAAGCTAAAAATATAGCCTCCTAAAGAGCAACTGCTAGGGGACAATGAAGAAAAAGATGATCTGTCGATTCACTACTAACCCCACAAATACTGCAATGAGAAGTCAACTGGAACCCAGACCTACAAAGGCGATCCTCAATAGAAAGCCTGTTCAACATAAGACGCCAGGTCAAAGTTGAGCAAGAGGGGGTAATAAAACCAGACCAGACATCTCTCCACCAAACAACATGAGGAATATCACGAAAAAATTGGGAATAAGCAGCCTTACAAGAAACACAACCATCCCAAGAATTAGCCCAAACTAGAGAATCATAAACAAGAGAAATCATAATCTGATCAATACAAAAACACAGATCCGGGAAATGTGCTCGGAAGCAATCGTCAAGCACCCATCTACCCTTCTGAATAAAATCTGAGACCCTTGCCCAGAGCGAATTAGCTAAATAATTTGGAATCCCTAAAAGCTCCATAATGGGAACCCCCAGCCAATTATCAGGCCAAAAGTCCCATTGAGAGTTCTCATCATTCATTAGCCCTGAGATACCTCTCCCGAAGAAATGAGAAAGCAAAACCATCAGATGTTATAAACTTCCAAGTGAATTTTACAACATTGAGTTATTCAGTAGCCCAAGATCTTTCAGACCAAGACCACCATAAAAGTAAGGCCTACAACAACGATCCAAAGCGTCTCGAACTAACTTAGTCTCCTTACAAGATCCAGTTCAAAAAAAGTTCATCAACTTGTGGTTAATCAACGACAATAAAGAAGAAGGCCACTTGTAAATCATTAAAGAGTGCACAAATGAACCAGTGATGACCGACTTGATTAGAGTAGCATGACCGTCTAGAGAGAGGGACTTGCCCTTTCATTTAGCGAATTAAGAAAAGATCTTATCCGCGGTAGGTCGTAACATTGCCTTTCGAGGCTTACCCCTAAACAAAGGGACTTCCAATTAAGAGAACGAAAGTTGCCCTATCTGCATACCAACCAGAGACTGTAAACTACCAATCCGAGAATGGGAGACAAAAGATCCGAAATAAATGAAGGACTTACCCCAGTTAACCAATTAACCTGAAATATCACCATAATCCTCAAAAGCACCCATGATGTTCTTCAGATTCTTTTGAGCGTCTCTGCAAAAGATCAGAACATCAGCATAGAGCAAATGAGTTGGAGCCAAAAAAACCCTTGGGGAAGAAATTGACAGAATCTGAGAAGAACACATCATCCTCATCAATAATCTACTAAAGAAGTCTTTAACAATACTAAACAAAAACGGAGAGAGTGGGTCTTCCTGACAAACCCCTCTAGAGCAACATAAATCACCCTCTGGACCCTATTCAAAGAATCGAAAGCCTAGAAGAACGAAGAATGTCGTCTATCCAATCCACAAAAACAGAAGAAAACCTAAAAGCTTGAAACACTCTACAAAGGAAAGACCAATCCAAGGTGTCAGAAGCCTTACAGATATCAATCTTCATGGCCAAGTTACCCCTATAACACTTTTTCTACAACACATTCACACAGTCAGAAGCCAAAGCAATGCAATCCTTGATATGCTGGTCTCGAATGAATCAGAACTGTTGAGGAGAAATAATCCTTGACGAAACCCGAGCTAAACGATCAACCAAAATCTTCGAAGAAATTTTGAACAGAAAGTTATTAAGCACAATCAGTCGAAATTGATCAATCAAAATCGAGTCCTTCAGCTTCAGAAGAATAACAATGAAGCTGGAATTGAGACCTGAGAAAATAACTCCAGTGATGAAAAAATACTTAACAGCTAGGACCAAGTTACTACCTATGACATCCCAACATCTCTAATAAAATCTACTAGAAAACCCATCTGGCGTAGGGGCAGAAGTCCATAACAAAGACCGCATCATGAATATCATTTGTAAATGGAACGCTAGTCAAGAAAGTGTTCTCTATGGTAGTCACCAAGGAAGGAATCACATCATCTACAATAGATAAATCTCTCCCAACTCGAGAAACTTTCGAGGAAAAGAGGTCGGAATAATAATTGATGATATGATCTATGATGGTAGGCTAATCCTTTGAAATAACCCCATTAATTGAGAGAGTTGATATAGCGTTACGATACTGCCTACATTTGATAGAGGCATGAAAGAAAGATGTGTTCTGATCCTCATCACGAAGCCACCTAACTCTGGGCCGATCTCTAAAAAAGCAATAATGTCTGCGTAACAACACTTCCAGCTTAGAATGAACACTTGCCTCAGCCATAAAAAGATCATTTGAAAAACTTCTGTTAGACAAATCCAACTGAATAGAATGAACCTCTGTAGACTTCCTAGCAATGGCAGAATTAAGATCCCCAAAAACCTCTCAATTCCAAGTCTTGATAGCATTCTTCAAGCTCCTCAGCTTACTGATAACAACCTGATGAGGCATACCCATAACATGAGAGCTCTAAACCATACAAATAATAGCTATAAAATCAGGATGATCTAACCACATGCTTTGAAATCGAAACGGCCTAGGACTAGAAACCTCAAAATCAGATAACCGAACCAACAACGGATAGTGATAATAACAAATACGAGGAAGAGCCACGCACAAAATTTTCTGTCGATAAGAAATGCAACCATCTGAAACCAAAACTCTATCTAATCGTCTCTCAACTCTAGTGCGGGTACTGCGACCTTTAATCCAAGTGAACCGAGCACCTTGAGAACGAATACCAGCCAAATCACAATCCTTAATCATCGACCTGAAATTAGTATATTTAATATTTATGATTTTATGTGTAGTATATTAAATATTTATGGGATAATTTTTACTTATTAATTTTAATATTTATGCTTAGTATATTTAATATTTATGATTTTATGTTTATTATATTAAATATTTATCTGATAGTTTTCACTTTTTAATCTTAATATTTATGCTTAGTATTTTTATTCTTAGGTTTATATTTAATATTTATGATTTTATGTGTAGTATATTAAATATTTATGGGATAATTTTTACTTTTTAAATTAAAATATTTACGCTTAGTATTTTCAATATTTATGGCTTAGTTTTTAATTTAGTATTTTTATATTTATGCATTATAGGAAATGGATCCTACTAAAATTCTTGTTTATTTTGAAGATGGATTGAATATGGATAATGATGACTTTCAAATTTTGTCACCTGAAGCAGAAGACGGGCAAGATACTTAAGGACAAAGCAGTCCTTCCGCCTCCACACTGGGGTTAACCACATTAAGACCCATAACCAGAAAGAATAAATTTGTGGTATGGGACTATTTTGACTCGGAAGACGTAACCGGCCCAGACAGTCAGTTAAAATCTAAGGCTCGTTGTAAATTTTGTAAGAGTTTCTTGACCAGTTCTAAGAAAGAAACTGGACATTTGAAAAGGCAAAGAGAATCATGCATGCATAAGCATGGTCAGTTAGATACTACTAGATAGACACAACTACAGCAGAACCCAAATGGGTCCGTTACGACGTGTAGATATGATGATGCCAATGCTAGGAAATGCATGGCACATTATATTGCACAAACCAATCAACCGATTGGTTTTGGTGACAGTCTTTTTTTTTTTTTTTTTTAAATATCAAAAAAGCATACAACCCCTAATATATAGCTGGGTCTAGAAACACCACTTGAAGCGATTTATAAAATGTTTTAAATCCGACCGAGTCAAATTGGTTACTCAGTTAGAGTGTTTAAGTGTTTCTATTGCACTAACTTTCGATTTTTGGAATGTACGTTCCAAACAAGACTATTTATGTGTCATGAGACACTATTTAGATCCTGATTGGAAGATCCAAAAAATAATTCTTGGTTTTCGTCTCATGGATTTCGCCCATACTGCTCAAAATAATTATGACGTTATTTCTAAAGTTTTAAATGGTTTTAGACTAACTGAATTCATCCTTTTCCTCACATTAGATAAAGCATCATTAAACATTGCATCCATTAACTTGTTTTTAGCAAACAATGTACCTCAAGTCGGGGGTCATCTCTTCCACCAACGGTGTGCATATCACATCATAAATTTAGTAGTGAAATCAGGTTTGAAGGTTGTAAGCGGTCATATAGATCGCATCAGATATGTCATTTCTTATATTAGCGGCTCTAATCAAAGAGTGAAATTTTTTTCTAATATTGTACAACTAACGACATACAATCTAGGAGGTTCCAAACAGATATGACGGTAAGGTGGAACTCCACTAATTTAATGTTGCAAAATGCTATTGATTATTCTGCTGAAATTACTGGTTATTATAATATGGAAATAGCCATAGTGTGCAGTCCAACCATATCCGAAGATGATTGGCATCGGCAAAATTTTTTATTAAATTTTTGTTAGGTTTGTTCTAAATAAATAAATAAATAAGAATATATATATATATATATATGCACAACCAAAAAAATCTTATATTTTCTTATTAATTGAAGAAGGGGCGGCAATATAACTGTAATAAAATAAATATTTTTATTAAATTACCAAACTACCTTTAACATTTACATCGGTGAAAATAGGTTAAAAAAACAAATATTTTTCAAATAATAAATCAATTTTATTTAATAATAATAATAATAATATGAAACTCTAACTTTATTTAACAATTGTTTTTGTTATTTTTTTATTTAATAATATATAAATTAAATAATTATTGTAATAGTTTGTTATTCAATTTTCACTGAATTTCACTGAAATACAATATTGGATTGACAGTATTTCAATCAAAATCCCTCCGAACTGGAATGGAGAATCTAAACTCGTTAGGCCTACCATAATCTCACATTCTCACCTATGTTTTTATTTATTTTTTATTGAATAAAAAATTATAGAATTGAAATTTATTTAAAATTAATAATTTTTTAGACATTTTTAATCTAATAATATAAAAATTAAAATAAAGTATTAATTTAGTTCAGTCTCACGTTTCTTCAAATACAAGATATTATTAATTTAGTCCAGTCTAATCCAACCCTATCTCATTGAACCTCAGTTCTACCTCAATCATATCCAATCCCATAAAAGAGTCCAATCCAATAATGCGCATCAAATGAAGCTGATATGAACCTCACCAAGAGCAGTGAGACCCGAAACTAATATATGGTAACAAATGATCGTTTTCTAATTCAAGTTTATAACGAAGAACAATTTAAGGACCATGACCCGTTATCTATATGGAGATAAGAATCAATGGTATCAGAAAGTTGTAGACACCACACTCAAGAATGAGAGAGAATTGTGAGTGATAAGTCAGAGATTAAAGAACCAAAGAGAAAACGCTCTCAATATTAATTTCATTCAAAGTCTGAATAATAATACATTCATGCATCCCTTATATACGAAAAATATCTAAACCCTAGAAGGAAAAAGAAAGGCTAAATGCTTAACATACTAAAGCATACCAAAGGAAATAAACTACTCGGCAATTTAATTGCCTTACAATTAGGACAGTAAAAAGAAATAAACTAGCAACTAGTTGACTTTGTTTTGGAAACAAATCAGCTATTTATTTGGGAAATAATTAAAAATAGGAAATATGCTAAAATTGGGACTCTTCCAACCATACACAAATATGCTGAAATTGAGACTCTTCCAACCATACGCGAATATGTTGAAATTGTGACTCCTCCAACCATACGCAAATATGTTAAAATTGGGACTCCTCCAACCATACGGAAATATGCTCACCACACACCCTAACTTGTACCACACACCAAAGTCTCTTTATTAAGCCCAATTAGTTGTCTTGATGACATTAATTAGATCTTGGTCTTCATGTGGGTCCAACTTGGACTTCAACAAATCAGAATCAACTCATTAAGTGCTTCTTTGATCCTATTGGCCCCTTGTAATTGGCCCAATTGGAACATGTAATGGATACTTTGGTGATGCTTCTTGATTCTCATCAGAAGCCTTATAGGAATATCTATAAGACTATAATGCATAAGATTATAAATTTGACCGTTGCAACCTACAACCACACACACCTATAATTACTTTACAAGCAAGCATAAATCTTTACAAGGAACCATTCCTCACCAATACGTCCCTTTACCACAATGCTCACCTTTTGGTCTTTGAATTTTGGCCCAACAATGAAAATATGAATCGAGACACAATTATTAGGCAAATATCCACCTCTGGCCCAATATCGATGTCCAAAAGGGTCCAAATATTTGTCAGAAGTTTATTTTTTATTTATATTTTATATTTACCACCAGCAATGGTACAACTTGAACGAGACATTGCCGAATTGATAAGTGCCCTTTATCGGTATATAATATAAAGTTCAAGTTGCCACAACATAAGAGATCTTACTTAGGACAAAAACAGGATCTCCCACTTTAACAATGTTTCCTTTTCCTTTGGCCAGGTTATATCTGCAAACTAAGTTCTGCCCAAAGTAAACATGCAAGCAAAAAACATAATTATTATTATTATTGTAAATTTGGATAGATTTACAAATCTCTTCAAAATAAAATAAAAAAATAAAAAGCTTTTGTGGAAATCTTTCAGGATCTCTTCAAGCCTTTATTAGATGGAAGCTCCATCTCCATATCTGGAAAGGAAAAAAAAAAAAAAACAATTAAAAAAAATGAGGAGAGATTTGGAAAGTTCCTACAACCATCTGATAGAGATCTCCAACTGAGCATCTGGCCAACTATGTTTCTGGTTTGAGTTTCAATTTTTTTTTCTTTTCCGAATTATAGAAAAATGAAGTTATTGAATGGAGTTTTTGATGGTGTTTGATTGAAGATGGATTATTTTTTTTCTAGAAAAAAGTTTGAAAAATAAGAGATTGATAAACAATGGTATTAGTGATTGGTTCTTAGAAGAAGAATAAAAAAAGAATTGTTTTTATTAATTTTTTATTGAATAAAAAAAATTAAAAATTATAAAATCTTTTGATCGTGAGATCCATTGTAAAATTTTAAAATGTTGGTGGGTAAAATTGTATTTTTAAACTCTTTAAGTAAGGTTAAGGGTAAAATGGTCAATTTATATATTCTGTCATGTTTGACTGTTAAAAAAGTCAAAGGGATCTATTTAATATACTTTTCAAAAGTTAAGGAATATTGCTAAAAAAAAACAAACTCGTTTAAAAAATTGATCTTTCAGAAAAACTTAGGGACCCAAATGATAATAACCCTTTTTAAAAATATTACAACTAATCAACTATTACAATATACGACTGTCAAAACCAGCTAAGATCAGATAATATATATACGGTCCGTACAACTACTCTCATAAATCGAGAGAAAACTTCTTACACATGCCTGTAAAATGTGTAAGGTTGAACTCAAACCCCTCTCCACCACTGTGGAAGTGCACAACCATCTCTACTAAAAAGTGATGCGCTAGTTTCAGTAATGACCATTTTCCCCCCTGAATACTAAAATATTAGACATTTTACCCCATCTAGTTTCAGTAATGGTCATTTCCTCCCCTAAAAACTAAAATATTAGACATTTTACCCCCTAACCGTTACAAAGTCCGTTAGTCAACATCTTTGACCGTCAAAAAAATCAATTAAATGACATTATTACCCTTAAATACATTAGTTATGCCCCCACTAATTGTTTTTAAAGAAAAAAAAAATCAGAAATAAAAAAATTAAACTAATAAAAGTATTTTTTTAAAATAATTGAAACTAAAAATTATAAAATTTAATTAAACTTTTAAAAAAAATCATTTAAACAAAAATAAATATAAAGAATTAAATGTACAAATAACAAATTTATTTAAAAAAAAATAAACATTAATATAAAGAATGTAATGTAAAAATAATCAAAAAATTTAATTAATGTAAAAATAATGTGAAAAAACATTAATATATATATATATATATAAATATATAATTTTGAAATACTGAATAATTTATTTAAAAGACATTAATATAAAGAATGAAATATAAAAATAAAAATTTAATTTACAAAACATTAATATAAAGAATGAAATGTAAAAATAATTAAAAATTTTAATTAATGTAAAAATAATGTAAAAAACATTAATTTTTCTTTTTTTGAAATACTAATTTTTTTATTAAAGTTTAATTAAATTTATCATTTTTTTATTTTCAATTATGTTTTTTAAAAAAATACTTTTATTAGTTTAATTTTTTTATTTCTGATTTTTTTTCTTTAAAAACAATTAGTGGTATCATTAGAGGGCATAACTAATGTGTTCAAGGGTAATAAAGGCATTTAAATGATTTTTTGACGGTCAAAGTTGTTGACTAACGGACTACCAAATGGTTAGTGGGTAAATAATCTAATATTTTGGTTTTCAGGGGGGAAAAAAACCATTGCTGAAACTAGATGGAGCAAAATGTCTAATATTTTGGTTTTCAGGGGGGAAATGACCATTACTAAAATTAGAAGGGGCAAAGTGTCTAATATGTCAAACTATAGGGGGGAAAATGATTGTTTCCCTTTATTTATTTGTGAGTTTTCGTTTATTTACCCAATTTATTATTTATTTGATAATTTGTATTAGACTTGTTTACCTTTTTTTTTTTTTTTTTTTTTTTTTTTTGAATTAGTAATAGATCAAGGGAGCAAGACGGCATTTGATGTGTGTGATTGAATTGAACTATTTCATAGAATTATATAGGATTGAAATGATATGATATGAAAATTTAATTGGATTGGAATGGATCGAACGAAACTAAATTAATACTATGTTGGTAAAATATAAGATTGAACTGAATAATTAGGACAGAAGGTACTATCTTTGAACACTCACTATCACTAGCCCAAGAAGAGCCATGTGCCATTGGTGTTTTTATTTATTTTTTATTTTTTTATTTTTTTATATATATATATTTTAAGCCATTTAGATAATAATAACTATTTGCAGGTTGGCTTATCACTCTAACTTGTTTTAGTCATATTACATTTTTCAACAATTATAAAATATAATACAAAAATAAAATAATTTTATTTCAATATTCAATTTAAAATTATATAAATGTAAACATTATATAAGTTAAATAAAATATTAAAAACAATTATCAAGTATTATTGGAATTTGTTACATGAATAATAATAATTTATGTAGTAAAATATTAATTTTCTATTAATTATTATTTTTAATAATATAACACAATGAATATATAATTTATAATATAATTTTTATTCTAAAAAAAAAATTCAATTTATTCTTTCAAAAAAATATTTCAATTTAATATCAAAATATTCATAAACAAAAATTACATCTTAACATTATATAACTTAGTACAATATAATGCGAAATATAACAAAACATGAGATTTTATATGAAATTTTTTTATTAGACAATCAAAATAGGTAAAGTTGTCAAATTATAGAATGTTGGAGGGAAAAAATTTCATTCTCATTTAATAATTAAATACAAAGGAAAAATGGCCAATTTGTATTTGTAAAAATTAGGGTCCGAGTGACTAATTTGATGTATTTATGAAAAGTAAGGGACTACGGTTGTTAAAAAACAAATACGTTAAAATATTAAGTTTTGGCTAAAGAGAGGGACTAAAATGATAATATACACATAAATGAAAAGCCTTGTTTATTTTTCTACCGCCAACAACTTTTACACCCAAACCACTCTCATCGCCGCTCGTCTCCGGTGACTCGTCCTCCGCCACTCGTCTCCCGTCGTTTTTCCTCTGACGCTCGTACTCTACTCGCGTCGACCTCCTCTCCTGTTCTTGATTTCGTCTTTTTTCTCTCTAAAGCGACTGAGTGTTCTTTCTCATCCTCCGCCGGCGGTCGACTTCCTCCTGCTCACGTGCGCCACCGCTGCTCTGCACTACCTCTCCAGGTATGGCCATTTTGATTTCTTCATTTAAAATCAGCTTTTGATTTCTTAGATTTTTTTTTCTCTCTTTTTATTTTATTTTTTTAATGTTCTTCGCTCTGCTCTTAACATATTTATTGTGCTTCCAATTAACTCTTCAATATCAATATTTTTCTTAATAAAGACAGATTAAAGTATGTCCAAATGATATTGCTTATTGAGTATGCATAATTAATTAAATAAGATTAATTAAATATGGCATCTGCATCATCACAACAAAATTCAAATTGCATCATCTGTTTCCATAGAATGCCAGAGAATTCATTTGTCTTAGTAAATAAAAACAGAATTACAGTTTCTAATAGAATTGCTGACTGAATCACCCGTTTCGATATAGCAGAAGGAAACCTGCCAATTCCCACACCAAACTGTAGTCCTGAAATCCGCAGTCATCTCTAGACTCCTCCTGCTAACGCTGATTGTCCTCTGGTGAACCTTTTTTGAATCCCTATGACACTTCGGCTTCTCTGAATCCTGACTGTTTAATTGATTCTCGGTGGTGCCTCCACCGCTATTCAAACAATTCTGTTGGCTCTAAAATCGAACACTCCGTCGTTTGGGACAGCATCTACTTTGTCCGTATTGTGCAGTGTGGGTATGAATATGAGCAGACCTATGCATTCCTTCCCCTTCTTCCTGCTTGCATTTCTCTCTTGTCTCGCACATGTTTAAATATAATGCACCATTTTGATAACAAGTTTGCCTTTTTGAGGCGGATTGATTCATTTCTGAGGTGGGTTTGTTCATTGATTGCAGTTTTTACATTGTTTGTTGCCATTATTGGATATAGAGCTGCGTTGGAGTTGTGGATATGTTGTTGGCAATGTTGCATTCTTGTATGCTGCGGTTTATTTTTACTGGTAAATTATAGAAATTTGAAAAATGGGTTCGATTTAGATTTCATGATTAAATTAATGTCTTTTATCTTCTTTGATTCTAGCAGGCTTGCAGTTGTGATGTTGAAGGATCCTGAAGCAGCTTTTCGAGCTTCAGTTTTGTTCTGCTTCAATCCAGTGATGCTCTCATTCTTTTTTTGCTTTGCCTTTTTAATTTATCTTAAAGTGATGTGCAATTGAATTAATAAAGTAATGTTTTATTTCTAAAATTGCAGATATTCAGAGAGCTTATATTTTCAGTTGGGGGATTGTACTACTTAATATCTGGTGCGAAGAATATTGCTGTTCTTTGGCTTGCTCTCTCTGGTTGTGCAAGATCTAATGGAGTGCTTAATGCTGGCTATTTTTGTTTTCAGACTATGCATCAGGCTTATGATGCTCTTTTCCTGAAAAAACGAGGTTATGTAAGTTTGTTGTTTTCTTTAATTGGCATGTTCTGTTTGTGGTTGACTAATTTTATGTGTTTGGTCAAATAAAATAAATCCATCTTTATATTCATTTTAAGTAAATGAGTGCATTAATTTTCTTCCTGAATTTGTATTTCAAATAGAGTGTGATTGGTGCCATAAGAGACATAAGACGCAATAATGTGCATGATCTACAAATTCCTGTAGCTTTCCTTCTAGCATAAATGACTAATTGCATCGTCTAGGTATGTAGGAAATGATATTTTTTCACAAAGGATTTACACTTTTCCTTTTGGCTGTTTTATGAGTGTGAAAACTTTTTGTATACATGTTCTCAATATTCATTTGCAGGGAATTTTGGCCACTCCATAAACTAGTTTAGACATATTGTATTAGTTGATATTGACAAGGAATTAACATAATTTGTTTTGCAGAGCTTCAACTTCTTATGTATCACAAATTTCCCTTGATTCTGTAGAGTTGCCTTTAAATTTTCGCAAATGCATGAGACAAGATTGCTTTCTTAGTAATTACTTATTTCTATGGCAGTTGGCAATCCTGGTTCTTATAGATGGAGCATTAAGATGTACATGTATTGTTATCCCCTTTATTGCTTTTCAAGTGTATGGCTACCGCAATCTCTATCTTGGAGCATTAATGTGTATGGCTACCACATTAATTAATCTTCCAGTAACTTATGTAATGTTAATTGCTCTAGACAAAAAGCTGTAGCTTCCAATCATATATACTTATTTATAAGATCTTATGCCGGGAAGATAGATTACCATGTCCAGATTTTTACTCCTTGTGTATAATTGCTCTATCTTACAGCAGAAGTTCTTTTATGGTATTTTTGGAGCAACATCATATTAACCTTTTGCTTCTTCACCTCATCTTCTCCTCAAGTCTATTTGCATTCCAGCTTTTCACTTCTTTCTTTGTCAATGACATTCTTCATTTCTTGCCTACTTCCTGCATTTTCTACTTTCACTCCTTCATTCGCCATGACTAGATCTGAGAAATCATCAAAATTGGGTGATCAAGGAATGGTGGCGGACTCCTATGCTGAGGAAACATGGGGTAAACCAGATGTGATTTACCCTAAGAGATCCTTATGCCATTGACTGTGAAATCAATGTGGTGGACTCAACCGCCTTGGACGAATATCGCAAGTATTATGAAATCCTGGAGCCCGTCGAGCTCATACTACCTGAGGGTTGCTCTGCCTGGAATCCACTGGAGGGTGTGGTGGCCTTTTATGGGTCCATGCTTGCTTGCGGCGTAATTCTATCCATTCAACCGTATATTGTCAAGTTTCTTTGCGATGCAAAGATTTCTTTGGTGCAACTAGAGCCTAATGGGTATTGGCCGTTATTGAGTTTATGGTCCCTGTGGTTGGCCAACAATGAACCCACACCATCTTCCCTCGAGGTCAAGCATATTTTTGTTCTCAAAGGTTCTAACAAAGGGACCTATTTCTTGACTTCAGTCGAGGCGGAAAAACTATTATCGCAAGGAACCGATCCCAAGCTCAAAGCTAGCGACATCGAGGTGGGAACTACCTCAGACAAAAAAGGGGTTTTGTGCGGGTTCCCTACTTCGAATAAATTTTGGAAGAATAATTGGTTCTTCGTGCAGGAAATTGGGGGAGAGGTCACCAAGGATTCTGTTACAGGGCATCCCGTTGGAGTTATCTCTTGGCCACTTCATGAAGAACTTTACGTGGATGAATGATTCACAAGATTTGTGGGACGACGAGGTCCATAGGGTTGTCAGGATGGTTACCCACCCATTAAGCGAAAGGAGCGCCTCTGTCCTGTTCGCGAAGAGAGGAGGATTATTTCTAGGTGTCCTGATGATCGCCCCTAATGTAACTGTCTCCTACAGCCACCCTCTTTTATATTTATCGTGTTTTCTTAAGTGTTGATAGGGCTGAGTTTAGTAAAATGTTATTACTTGATAGGTCGCGATGAACAATTGACGGTGTACAATCATGATGCAAGTAAGATAATGGGCAACTCCCTGGATAATGCTCAGCCAATCTAGTCTAGTAGCTTCATCATCATTGTGTGGAACACAATATAAGCTTCCTGATGTAGGACAATTTCAGAGAATTTCAATTCTAATAGGATTTATTTTGTAATTTATTTTCAATTCTAGTTGAATTTGTTTAGGATTTCCTTTTTAGTAGTTTTTGGCATTAGCTCAAATTACCTTTTTGGTAATTTTGAGATTTTCTATTTTATTCAATTTAGGAATCCTGAATCCTAGATGATTCGGGTAGTTTTGATCTTTTCTTTTCAGTTAAATTAGGAGTCTCGAATCCTAGAGGATTCTGGTTTGTTTTATTTTCTATTTAAGCAAGTGTCAGAATTATTATTGGTAACCTTTAATTGATTTTAATAAAATCATTCCTTTGGAACATTTATTTGTCGTGGATTCGACATGCATTTTTGAGGATTCGAGAGCACCATTTTCTAACGAAGATTAGGGAATGATGGCCCCTGCAGGCCTGCATGGCAGTCCATGCTTGGGTAACTACCGGTCGCTACATCAAGGTTCCAAGTGTGCCTCAGGTTTGACGGAGTGATCATTCTTGATTTCATCAAACCGCTGCATCACTTCCCATCTCTATAAACTCATAAATTAAAATCATGCATCTTTTATGCATACAAAACCCATAAAGCTTCACGATATTTCGATGTCTTATCTTTGACGGTATGTGAGCTTCATTCTCAAAACTCTTGATAAAAACAGGCTCCTCAATTTCTTACTAGTGAAGCTTCTTTAGAGAAATTATTTTGTGAGTAGGAAGCATAGCTTTGTAAACACTACCATAACCTCCCGTTCCAATGCAATATTTGATGTCAAAGTTCTTTGTTGCGTCAACTATGTCTTCATATGCAATCCTCCTATAAAAATTCCATATCGACAACCCATCTCCAGTTTTTGTTGCTTTTGTCTCAGAACTAGGTTTTCTATCTTTATGTTTAAGGAGCTGTTTGGTATACCGGTATCTTAGCATGGGAATGGGAATCTGAGGGGATTCACACGTTTGTTACAAGTTTTGCAATTTCAGATTCCTAGGAATGTGAATCCCATGGGAATCACATTACCCTCCAATGGGGTAATATGATTCCCATCCCAACAGGTGGGTTTCAGATGCCTATCCATCTGATTCCTATCATGGGACCCACTATATAATTAAAAAAAAAAATTTCTAACCTAGCAGACATCACATTGTTGCTCACTTCTCAGTTCTCAAACATCACGCTCTCGTCGCCCTCCATATCCATCAAGCTCACCGGACTCCGTCAAACTCGCCGTCTACTCTCTCCGTCGAACCTTGTGTCTCCGTCGAACAACTGATCTCTCTCGTTTTTGCACTTGCTCTGAAGTCTGAACCGCTCTCTTCTTCAATAGATCTCTAATCAAGGTATGCTATGTTTTTCCTTTGATGGGTTTTTGTTAGATTTTATAGTTTTTGTTGCTCTTTTTGTTAGATTTTACTGTCAATTGAGTTTGGTGCATAAACCTCTTTTAGTTTGATTTTCTTCGGTTAATTGTTTGTGTTTGTGCTTGAGTAATAAGAAGGGATTTGTTAATTGCTTTTTTTTTTTTTTTTTTTTTTTTTTTTGTGGGTTTGGCTGGTTGGGCGAGTGTGTGCGATCTTGTCTTTGGCATGTTCTGTTGTGTTCTGTCATTGTCAATATTGTTTGGAAGGTGGAGGATTCGGTAGATTGGTGGTCTGATAATTGTTATTGGTCTGCAAGGATAACTGAAATTTTAGGGGAAGGAAAGTTTCGGGTAATAGTTCTGTGCCTATTTGTATATGTGTGCTTATTTTTGTGATTGCTTATTGTAGCTTGTGCTTGTTACTTATTTCCTGAGTATTTTAATTGTTATGATTTCATATTGTTTATCATACTATCTGTCGTATGCATGTTCAGTTGCTTTTGTATTTTACCGAGCAAGAATTTTTTTAAACAGACTTTGATTTTCTCATATACTTTCCTATTCAAACAATTATTTCTCTGTACTATGATGTTAATAAAATTTGATTAGAGCTTTTGCTGTCATATATATAAACAATATTATCACCAGAGAAAGAACGTACTAAACTTTGTGTTGTGCAATACAAATTATTGTGAGAATTTTTATTTTCCTTTTTTTTAAAAGAAATCTAGACTGAAATACTTCATGGCTTGGTTTATTGATTAGTTCAGAGTTTCTCTTTTGTATTGTTTCCATTTTATAGTTTACTTCTTTGCTATACTTGTCAAGTCTTGGTAGCTTTCCAACTAAGTCCCAAGTTTTCAGGAAGATAAAGGCCAGTTTGTTGTGTCATGAATGTTAAAATGCTTTATATATATTATCCACCCCTAGTTTTTGGGACTAGTTCTGAGTTTTAACATGATAAGCTTTCGCAATAACATAAGAATATAAGTAGCGGGTCATAAATTTTGTGTCTTGACTTATTGTTCTTTACTTATTTTGTCAGCAAGTGAAAAATGCAATGTATAATTGTAGCATTGACAAGTAAAACTATGAAAAATGCAATTTATAATTGTAATGCTTCTGTCATGGAAAAATGACCTTGTAGACTAAAAAGTGAATGGGTCTGGTTTCTGGCTCTGTGTGTGTGGGGTTGTTTTGTTTGGGTTGCTGCTTGGTTGTGCTTTTCCTCTTGTTGTTCTTCTTTTGGTGCGCTGGTCTCGTTTTTGTCTGTTGCTTGTCTGTGCTTTGTGCTCTTTGGGGCTCTTGCCTCTGTTTCTGCCTTGTGGGGCCTTTGGCTTTTTAATAAATTTGCTGTTCAAAAAAAAACCATAGCACAATAAGAGACAATTAGATTGATATATATATATATACACATTGCATATATATATATATACAAGTGACAAGTCTTCCATTTATACTGTGACGAGACTTTGATTTCAGCTCACATTGGTAAGGATGTTTAGTAAAATTCACATTTTGAAGAAACTCTAGTATGTAATTCTGCACTATTTCACTGTCACAGCTCACAAACCCATTTTCATGACTATGTGTTAATTAAGACTTGTATATATTCTTATAATTATTTGTTTCCAGTAAGTAGTTCTTTGACTTATACAAAGGAAACAAAAATCACGGAGAAAAGAGAGGAGGGTATGGTGAACAATTATTATCCTAACATGAGTGTTTTTTTGTTTGTCGAAAAGCTACATGTGTATTAGATCCAATAGTTGATTTTCTCAAAAACTCAGTTAAAGAATTTGGTAATATGCAAAATGCTGCAAGTGATTCTATTAGACGACTTGCTGATTGCTTTCAATTTGAAGCTGATGGTGCTACAAGGAGGATGAAGGTATTTGATGAACTCAAGAAAATCGATGGAATGACAAATGCACAACGAGTTAAATTTGGACAACTTCTTGTCTATGATCAAGCTAACATCGACTATTTCTTCACTTTGGATGAAGAATTCAAACTTGATTTCCTTTTATCGTTGTTGGAATGAGTTGTATTTGAACTTTGGTTTTTGACATCTTTCTTAAATTGAGATGTAATTTTGAATTGATATTATTTGACATCTTTCTTCAATGACGAAAAAACTCTTGAACATAATATAATTATGTTTCATTTTGATGTTTTATTATGTGTTCATTTTGATGTTTGATTTGTAATTTATTATTGGTTTGTACCATAATGATCTAATGTCATTTTTATTATATTTTAAATTTCAAAATTAATTTTTTTTAATGTAATTATGAAAAAAAAAAATCATTATTAACAAATAAAATTCATTTAAATGAAAAAAATAAAAGATTCCCATGTGTAACCAAACATAGTTATCTAATATTTCTGGGAATCTGACACAATATTCTCAAGCATAACCAAACATAAGTATACAGGTTTCCCAGGAATCACATTCCCATGAATAACTTTCCCAGGAATCAGATTATTTTGATTACCTCATATCAAACGGCCCCTAAGGATCAAGTGTATACAAAAATCTAAGAGGGTGAGTAATGTGGTGACAGGAAGTAGAATTATAATAAAACTAATGACTGTCTTTTGGGGTTTCCCTTTGATGTTTGTAATTGTAGAAGTTGTAGGAGTAGAGATTGTAGAGCAAGTACGCAAGCCGCTAAGTCAACTGCGTAAACGGTTATTGCCTATAAAAACCTGTGGATTGTTTACATACTGCAAACTCATCGGAACTTCGCCTTCCAAATCATTGTATGACAAGTTTAAGTAACGTATTGGCTTGAAAAGTCCAGGGATGGTGCTAGAGAGGTTATTGTTAGAAAGGAACAAGAATATGAGTATTGGCAATACTACAAGTTGGGAAGGTTTCGTCCCATTGATGAAGTTGTAACTCAAATCAATAAAACTTAGTTTTAGAAGATTTCCAATCTCTATAGGAATGCTTCCGCATAGACTATTGTTGCTCAATTTCATGTTCCGCAACATTGATCTGTCACCGATCCCAATTTGAATTTGACCACCAAGCTTGTTAGAAATATCTAATTCTTCCAGATTGATGAATCCTCCAATTGTTGATCCAATTAGACCAAATCATCCAATTGGAACAGATCCAATTAGACCAAATTCTGTAGGCTCCCAATCTCTGGAGGGATAGTACCTGTGTTATGAATTATGATAAAATTTAAAGGTCAATATATGATATGGAGTGGTTGGCTAACGATAGCAAGTTCCACAGGAGTGCAGCCCACATGACAACCGATTTGGAACTGGAGGACACAGATGACATTCTTAATATTTCTTGGTTTGATTCTGCCGAGAAGTTATAAAAATGTTCAAGCCAAAACTCAATTTAAGTTTTTCTAGCAGCAAGCAGAAGCATAAAATATTCTCGAAATTTTCTTTTATTTATTAATTTTCTCATGATCTAATTGACTTTTAGACTTTGACTTCACGAATTTCTTAGTAAATGTTGTCATTTACATTAACCTGACAACCTGGATTAGTAATTTCAATGTTATTTTTCTTTTGTAAGCAAAACGAAAGATGAGATCTGTTTTTTACTTATATGTTATAATATATACATTTGCTAGATAACATGTGACCAAATCGTCTGGATAATCCCTAATTCTATATCTTCAAGAAGATGAATTAATTATAAATCAATTACAGTCTGATAAGCTTTGTATAAAAACAATTCTTCTAACACAAATTGAAACAAGGGCAGAGGCAGGGGATATCGATGCTTGATAAGTTGAGAACAGAAAATATTAATGACTTCTAATTTATTTCAGCAACTAATTGTTGGAATCTGAAAAGAACAAAAACTTGCGATGACATTAGACAAAGTCATAGGCTCGAAGCACATATGTCATGACATTACGAAATTCATCATTCATGATTCATCAATCATATGTCTCCTACTAACCATCAATCTCATCATTGAAACACATTTCTTGGTTTTTGAGTTCTGCAATGGAAATTTCATGAAAAGGTTTCCACACATGTGTCTTGCGGATGAGAAATTCTTGAGACACGTGTTTCATCATTGGTCGAGACTTCGGTTTTGAACCCAAGCATGCAAATGCTAGGGATGAAGCAACAACAATATCCTGCAAAATTGTTTGATCCTCAGGAGGCGAGAGACGTTTGTCTAATACATCAATGAGCATTATATTTTGATCCAATGAAGAGAGGAGTTGTCCTGGATGACTTCCCATTAATGTTTCTAGTACTACTACTCCGAAACTATAGACATCACATTTCTCTGTCACAACCATGGTGTACGCAAGTTCTGAAAGAAAAATAGAATCCTTTAAATGTAGACATGAAATCTCTTAATTCAAAAAAAAATAATCCATTATATATATATATATATATATACGTAATTACTGATAGCTATCGACGATTCCGTATGAGATTTCCTGCACTTAAAAATTTTCAAGCTTATGTAATTGAAGGTTCTTGAGTATTTTTTTTTCTCAATCTTTTTCATAACATTTAATTCTCATGTTTCTAACAACTAGTTAATTAAAATGTCATTGATGTTAAGTATTCCCAAAAGTAAAGATCACAAAAAAGCAAAGAAGAATTATTAAGGATTTACCTGGAGCTATGTACCCGTAAGTTCCTGCTAGTATGGTTCTATTGGATGAGTCTGAATGTAGAAGTCTAGCCAATCCAAAGTCACCAACAAATGCATGAAATTCTGAGTTTAGTAAAATGTTATTGCTAGATATGTCACGATGAACAATTGTTGGAGAGCAACTATGATGCAAGTAAGACAAAGCATGTGCTATGCCTTTGATAACATTAACCCTTTTAAACCAACCAAACTCAACAGCCTCATCATTGTTGTTTAAAACATAGAACAAGCTTCCTCTCTCCATATACTCATAAATCAAAAACATACATTTTCTATGTAGACAATAACCATGAAGCTTCACGATGTTTCGATGTTTTATTTCTGAAAGTACACGAGCCTCATTTTCAAAACTCTTGATAAAAGTTGGCTCCTCAAGTTCCGAATGGTGAAATTTCTTCAAAGCAACTGTTTTGCAACTTGGTAGGTGTGCTCTGTATACACTACCATAACCTCCTGTTCCGATACAATACTTGATGTCAAAATCTTCTGTGGCTTCAACTATATCTTCAAATGCAATCTTGCCATCATAATTCCATATTGAGAACAAATCTCCATTCTTGGTTGCTCTTGCAATGAGTTCAGGGTTTTTAACCTTACGTTTAGAGAGAAACAAAAATCCTAAAATTATGAAGGCAAAAAATGTGATGACAGGAAGAAATATTCTGAGGAAAGGGATGATAGAATGTGATGAATGTGATGAAGTGCACAATGGAAACCCACTAAGCCGACCGCACAGACCTTTATTGCCTCTAAATCTATCCGGATTGTTTGTGTTTTGCAAGCTGATTGGGATTTCACCCTCTAAATTATTAAATGACAAATCAAGCATATGTAGTCTAAGATAATCGCCAATGCCTTGTGGAATGCTTCCGCTCAAACTGTTGTGGCTCAATTTCAACTCATACAACTGTGAACAGTTTTGGATCCCTGATGGGATAGGGCCGCTGAGTTTGTTGTCAGAAAGGTCTAGAGATTCAAGGTTGATGAGTGCACCGATTGTAATCGGTAATTGGCCAACTAGTAGGTTTGATGAAAGATTGAGCCAATAAAGTTGGGTTATTTGGGTGATCTCATGTGGAATTGAACCATTGAGTTCATTTGAATCAAGCATTAATTCAGACAAATTGGACAAATGACCAAGAGTTGACGGTATAGCTCCACTTAAGCTATTATTACTCAGATCCAGAGACTTCAGATTGGTTAGATAACCAATACTTGAAGGAACATGTTCATTAAAGCTATTATCACTCAAATTAAGAGACCTCAGATTGGTTAGATAACCAATACTTGAAGGAACAGGTCCAATTAGGTGATTAGAACCCAAAGACAAAATCCTAAGATTTGTTAGATTCCAAAACACTTGCGGTGGTAGCAAACCTTCAAGCTTGTTAAAATCAAGGCTCAGACTTGACAATTTTGTTAAACTAGCTAAAGTTGTAGGGATTGTACCATTAAGCTTGTTATAAGACAGGTCCAGGTGATCAAGATGTTTCAAATTCCCAAATTCATAAGGAATGGAACCATTGATTCGGTTTTTGGACAGATCTAATGTATTCAACTTTGTTAAATGACCAAGAGCTGTGGGGATTGGATCAATGAGACTGTTAGAACCGAGGTCCAAAATACTCAAATTTGTTAAATGACTAAGAGCTGTAGGGATTGGACCAATGAGTCTGTTAGAACTGAGGTCCAAAATACTTAAATTTGTTAAATGACTAAGAGTAGAAGGGATTGGACCGTCAAGCTTGTTATGTGACAGATCCACAACAAAAAGATGTTTCAAATTCCCAAATTCATAAGGAATTGAAGGAATTAAGCCAACAAGATAGTTATAACTCAGATTCAAAATTCTCAAATTGGTTAAATGACCAAGACTTGAAGGGATTGGACCATCAAAGTAGTTGAAACTTAGATTTAAAAGTCTCAAATTGGTTAAATTACCTAGAGTGGAAGGGATTGAACCAATTAGATAAGTTGAGCTGAGGTCCATAATTTTCAACTTGGTTAAACCACCAAAATTTGAAGGTATACGTTCATAAAACATGTTGCCACCTAGATGCAGCTCGACCAGATTCTTCATGCTCCCAATTTCTTGAAGGATATCACCTAAGAATTCATTAAAAATTAAAATGAAAAATCTTCGGGTTATTGCATGAGGACATATCTTTAGTAAGAGAAATTGCTAGATAAATATTACCTGCGAGTCGATTCCGCGAAAGGTCAAGGTAACATAGTTTTGGAAGATCACCAACTTGTAATTGAATGCTTCCAGAAAGATAATTGGACCCAAGTTTTAGGGATTCGAGATTGGGAAAGCGGGAGAAGTTGAATCTGTGGAGGTTTACTACTATGCTATGATTGTTCAAGTCAATACCATGGATGCTTCCTTGTAGATCGCATGCAATACCAGTCCAGTTGCAGTGATCTGAAGTAAAAACAGTACCACTTATGTTCCACCAACCAGAGTAAAGAAGAGCTTCTCTTTCCAATTGTATGGCTGATAATTCAGAAGCTGCTACAACACAAATTATAGGCCACAAAATCAGTAACACAGTTGAAGTGGAGGAAACCAACACCATGTTTAAGTTTAATTAATGTGTTTTGCTTGATTCTGCAAATTATATGTAGCAAATTTATAGGAAAATTTGTAGGAAAATTTAAGTTTGACTTGGTCAAGGTAGATGTGACACCGTATACTTTTCTTTCTTTCACTGTGAAAATAACATTTATCTGTTTTTATTTATCAAAATGCCACTACATTGTAAAAGATAAATTTACAAAATTGCCCTCACACAATCAGTAACACAGTTGAAGTGGAGGAAACCAACACCATGTTTAATTAATGTGTTTTGCTTGATTATGCAAATTTATATGTTGGAAAATTTAAGTTTGTCTTTTTGGTCTTTTTGGAATCAGATTAGAGTCGAGGTTAAAACGAATCAGAAAGGACAAGATTAGAGTCAAGGAAAAGCTTGATTCCAATGAAAATTTATATCTTGCAAAATCTAAGTTTGTTTTTGGTATTCTAGCTATTTCAAGGAAAAGAACCATTGGAATGTGGATCAGCACACGACATGAGTCAAGGTCTTCTTGTCCTTTCTAATGTCATTGAAAAATCTTGTCCAACCAATAAAGTAGGGGCCGGCTACTATGCAAGCCCTGCATGATGCAGGGATGAATAGTGCCATTCTTAGCCGGTTTGCAATCGGTTGTCCCAACTTCAATTAGTTTTTTTTTTTTTTAAGGTGTGCAAAATTCTTAAAATAAAAATAAAACTTAAAATAATAAGTTCAATAATAAAAAATTATATTAAAAAATTTTAAAAATTATTTTTAATGAAAATAAACTAATTAGTTATATTTTTCATATAATTTTGAAATTTTGACTTGTAACTATTTTCACGGCTTTGGAAACTACCTTTCGGCTTTGATAACCATTTTATGATTTTGAAATTTTTGACTTATAACCATTTTCACGGCTTTGGTAACCACAATCACGGCTTCGGTAACCATTTTTACGGCTTCGGTAATCATTTTTCAATTTTTCAAATTTTGACTTGTAACTATTTTCATGGCTTTGGTAACTACCTTTACGACTCCGGTAACTATTTTTACGGCTTTGGTAACAATTTAACGATTTTGAAAATTTTGACTTGTAACCATTTTCACGGCTTTGGTAACTATCATCACAGCTTCGATAACCATTTTTCAATTTTTAAAATTTTACCTTGGTAACTACGTTTACGACTATGGTAACTACATTTACGGTTTTGGTAACTACGTTTACGAATTCGATAACTATTTATTGGTTTCTTCGAAATTTTGCTTGTAACTACATTTATGACTACGGTAACTACATTTACGGCTTTGGTAACTCTATTTACGGCTTCGGTAACTATTAAATGGTTTCTTCAAAATTTTGCTTGTCACTACGTTTACGGCCATGGTAACTATATTTACAGCTTTGGTAACTACATTTATGAGGTTTGATAACTATTTATTGGTTTCTTCAAAATTTTGCTTGTAACTACGTTTACGGCTATAGTAACAACATTTACGGCTTTGGTAACAACATTTACGGTTTCGGTAACTATTAAATGGTTTCTTCAAAATTTTGCTTGTAACAACATTTACGGCTTTGGTAACAACATTTACGGTTTTGGTAACTATTAAATGGTTTCTTCAAAATTTTGCTTGTAACTACGTTTACGGCTACGATAACTATATATACGGCTTTAGTAACTACGTTTACGACTTCAATAACTATTTAATAATTTCTTCAAAATTTTACTTGTTACTACGTTTACGGCTTTGGTAATTATATTTCCGATTTTGGTAACTACGTTTACGGCTTTGGTAATTATTTATTGGTTTCTTCAAAATTTTACTTGTAACTACATTTACGGCTATGGTAACTACGTTTACGGCTTCGATAACTACGTTTACGGCTTCGATAACTACGTTTACGGCTTCGATAACTATTTATTGGTTTCTTCAAAATTTTACTTGTAACTACGTTTACGGTTACGGTAACTACATTTACGGTTTTGGTAACTATGTTTACAGCTTCAGTAACTATGTAAAGGTTTCTTTAAAATTTTGCTTGTAACTACGTTTACAGCAATGGTAACTACATTTACGGTTTTGGTAACTACATTTAAGGCTTCGGTGACTATTTAATGGTTTCTTCAAAATTTTACTTGTAACTATGTTTACAAGTAACTACATTTACGGCTTTGGTAACTACATTTACAGCTTCGGTAACCATTTCGTGGTTTCTTCAAAATTTTACTTGTAACTATATTTACGGCTACGATCACTACATTTACGACTTTGGTAACTATTAAACGGTTTCTTCAAAATTTTGCTTGTAACTTTTTATAAATTTATAATATGTTTAAAAATAATAATAATAATACAGCTTAATATAATTATATTAATTATAATAATGTTAAATATAATACAAATAATATGCTAGTTATTTTAATATTAGACTTAATATTAAATTAAACAAAGATAAAAATAAAATGTTATTCTATTACATTGTATAATTCTATAAAAAAAAAGTTAAATAAAATACTTTAGAAAATTGTCAAATATTTTTTGAAATTGTCAAATATACTCATAAACAACCTATCATATCCAGCAATTGTATATCTTAATATAGTGTAATACGGAATTTCACCAAACACGGGATTGTATATGAATAATATAATCCAATGCAATACAAATCCAATTCAATATAATCAAATACAATCCAATGTTGACATTGTAAATAAATAATATCCGTTGTGAAGACTAAAAATGGTTACACTCAAACTCTTTGTTTACACCGTAGTTATATTCTTTGTTTCTCTCTTCATCTTCGGATTCATATCTAATGATCCAGAACATAATCCTGGACGTGAAGACTAAAAAATAAGAAAAAATTTATTTACTTTATTCTTAGAAATGTTTTCTAGGATTTGATTTTATCTATTCTACATCTTTAACTAGTCAAATAATAAAATAAAATAAAATAAAAGTAAAAGGGTTCGCTAAATTCGAATTTGAAATATACCAAGTCAATGACGAAAACTGAAAGAGAGGGATTCAAACCCTCAGTACGAATAGCAGTAAACAATGTGATGGAAATGAGCATTCGTAATAAAAATTACACTAGTGGCCACCCATTTGGTTAGACACTACTCTAATGATCAATGATTTTAATTTTTTAAATAGAATTAATCAATCGAAAATCTAAAAATAAAAATAAAATTTTAAACTTGTTTTAAAAAAGAATTGATCTTCAACCGTCCATCACAGTGATGGACAGTTAGAGACAAATTAAAATAAAAAATTTTGTTTTTTAAAAAATATTACCTTTTTTAAATGTTTAATCTCACACTGTATTACAAATGATGGACAGTTGGGGATAAAATAAAATAATAATAATAATAATAATAATAAAAACCTTTAAAAAAAATTATTTATTAAATTTTGCCAGATTTATTTATTTATTTTTAATTTCTATTGATTAATTCTATTTAAAAAAAAAATTGACCGTTTGTATAGTGTAGTTGAAATTCTTTTTTTATTCAATTCTTTTTTCTTTTCTTAAAAAAAAATAAAAAAATAAAAAAATAAAAAACTATGAAGAACAACTACACCAACACATAACTGATTGACGAGATGATGTTGGCCCAGTGATATGTCACTCACACTTACACCACGAGGTTGTAGGTTTGAGTTTCTAATCCTCCCCCAAAATCCCGAATTATTGTAATATTTCAAAAAAAAAAAAATGGAAACTAGTGCATTTATAAAACCATACTAGTTTCAAATGTATGAAATTAGTGCATATATAAAGCAATACTAGTTTCACGTGTATGAAACTAGTGTATTTGTAAAACAATCCGTAAAAATGTACCATACACGTGGAGATGGTTACTAAAGCAATGAAAATGGTTACAAGTCAAAATTTTAAAAATTGAAAAATGGTTACCGAAGACGTAACAATATTTACCAAAGCCGTAAGTGTAGTTACTGTAGCCAAAAATTTTGAAGAAACCAATAAATAGTTACCAAACCCATAAACGTAGTTACCAAAGCCGTAAGTGTAGTTGCCATAGGCGTAAATGTAGTTACAAACAAAATTTTGAAGAAACCATTTAACAATTACCGAAGCCGTAAATGTAGTTACCAAAGCCGTAAATGTAGTTTCCAAATCCGTAAATGTAGTTACCGTAATCGTGAACGTAGTTACAAGCAAAATTTTGAAGAAACCAATAAATAGTTACCGAACCCGTAAACGTAGTAACCAAAGCCGTAAATGTAGTTACTATAGCCATAAACGTAGTTACAAGTAAAATTTTGAAGAAACCATTTAATAGTTACCGAAGCCGTAAATGTAGTTACTATAGCCGTAAACGTAGTTACAAGCAAAATTTTGAAGAAACCAAAAAATGGTTACTGAACCTGTAAACGTAGTTACTAAAGCCGTAAATATAGTTACTCTAACCGTAAATGTAGTTACAAGAAAATTTTTGAAGAAACCATTTAATAGTTACTGAAGTCGTAAACATAGTTACAAGCAAAATTTTGAAGAAACTAATAAATAGTTACCGAACCCGTAAATGTAGCTACCAAAGCCGTAAATGTAGTAACCATAACCGTAAATGTAGTTACAAGCAAAATTTTGAAGAAACTATTTAATAGTTATTGAAGCCGTAAATGTAGTTACCAAAACCGTAAATATAGTTACCGTAGCCGTAAATGTAGTTATCGTAGCCGTAAACGTAGTTACAAACAGCATTTTGAAGAAACCAAAAAATGGTTATCAAACCTGTAAACATAGTTACTAAAGCCATAAATGTAGTTACTGAAGCCGTAAACGCAGTTACAAGCAAAATTTTAAAGAAACCAATAAACAGTTACCGAACTCATAAACAGAGTTACTAAAGCCGTAAATATAGTTACCATAGCCGTAAATGTAGTTAATAGCAAAATTTGAAAAAACCATTAAATGGTTGTTGAAGTTGTAAACGTAGTTACCAAGCCCGTAAATATAGTTACCATAGTGGTAAACGTAGTTACAAGCAAAATTTTGAAGAAATCATTTAATATTTATTGAAGTCATAAATGTAGTTACCATAGTCGTAAACGTAGTTATAAGCAAAATTTGAAGAAATCATTAAATAGTTACTGAAACCGTAAATGTAGTTACCATATTATTTAATTATTTAATTATAATTTAAGTTTTCTATTTATTATATTTTTCGTGTAATAATTTTTTTATTATTTTAAATCATTTTAATTATTTTAATAATTAATTATTTTAATAAATGTTGGGAACAGCCGGCTCCAAACCAGCTATTCCATTGAATTATATATTGTGTGGCTGCCACTTGGCAGCCATACACTAATGGAAAGGTACTTTTGGCAAATCAGATTTTTTTAGTTGGCAACTATTCATCTCTGCAGGCCCTGCATAGTAGTCTTGCCCAATAAATTGAAGTCAAATCGTTGGTGGGCTCTATAGATTGCCGTACCAATACAATATTTGAAGTCAAAGTCATTTGTTATTTCAATTAGAAGTAGTTACAAATAACATACCTGATGTTTATTAATTTACACTCAGAAATGACTTTATCAAATATTAACACTCATCTCTCCTGCCATTAGTATTGACCGTTACATTTAACTGTTGACTTTTTTAAAATATTGAAAAGATGAAACTACCCCTGACAACTATAATTAGAAAATGGTAATTAATTTTTTTTAATAAAAATGCAAAAGGTTATAAAATTAAAAATCTTTAAAAAATCCTTTAAAAAAATTGGATCTCCATCTTTGAAGATTTATCACCAAAAAAAAAAAAAGGAAATAAAAAATTTACAGTTTATCATCATCCTCATATCTCCACAGCCATCATCATCCTTCAATCTCAAAATTTATAGATTTTTATATAAAAAAAAAGTCCAATTTTTTTTTTCTTTCAAGAACAAATTTCACATTATTAAAAAAGAACAAATTTCACAAAGAATCTAGTAACAAAAAACTTAAACAACCCACTTATAGCTAGTGTATCTATCCAATAACAACTCTTCATCAAACAAAAACAAATACTCAACCAAATAATTTTTTTTAAAAAAAAAGAGATGAAGATCATGAAAGTTGAAGATCCTCAACCTTACATCCGAAAAGTTGAAGATCTGCTCTGGTTTTGTTTCCCTCGCCCCGCTTCCGTTTCCATTGCATACTTTGTTTATTGAGCTAGTGAGCAAGACCAAACTTAGATCTTTAGGAAGATTTTTCAGGAGATACTACACATTTAGATGAATATTTGATGGGGGCTATTAGACGACATTGGTGAAGCTAGAGATCTCTTCCAAAAAAAAAATTTTCTTTTTTGCTTTTCATTTTTTTTTTTTTCAATGGAAGAGATTGTGTGGACAAAGGAGTCGAGGGTTTTTTTTTTAACATGTGACCAAATCGTCTAGATAATCCCTAATTCTATATCTTCAAGTAGATGAATTAATTATAAATCAGTCTGATAAGCTTTGTATAGTCAATAGTCAATATAAGCTTTGTATAAAAACAATTCTTCAAACACAAATTGAAACAAGGGCAAAGGCAGGGGATATCGATACTTGATAAGTTGAGAACATAAAAAATTAATGACTTCTAATTTATTTTAGCAATAATTGTTGGAATCTGAAAAGAACAAAAACTTGCGATGACATTAGACAAAGTCATAGACTATAGAGGATGAATATATTTCTGTATATTGATCTTGAGTATTGTTGCAGTACATATACATGAGATAGCTTGTAGAAGCTTAGTTCAAGTGAACTTATGAGTCTTACAGATAAGATAGAGTTAAAGTAGAGATAATTACAGGCAATTAAACTAAGAGATAAATACGGAGATACAAATCTATTTAAACATAGTTATCCTTTACACGCTCCCGCAAGACAGTGGGCATATCAGAAACATTGATCTTGGACCGTAATAGGCAGAATCTTGTCTTGGAAAGCGGCTTGGTAAGAGAATTCGCCAATTGATTAGAGGAAGACACATGTGATATTCAAAGTTGATTGTTTTGAACCTTTTCTCAAACAAAATGAAAATCAATGGCAATATGTTTCATCCGTGAGTGAAAAACGGGATTAGAGTAAGGGTACATAACGCCAATGTTATCACAGTAGATTATTGGAGGATTGGAGGTAGGAATCAACATCTCATGCAAGAGAGACGAGAGCCAAATCACCTCAGAGGCAGTGGTAGCAACCGCCCTATACTTAGCCTCAGTGGAGGACCTAGCGATAGAGTGTTGTTTGCGAGAGCACCAGGAGATAGCATTTGACCCAAGAAAGACAACATATGCATTGGTTGAGGTTCGGTCATCTTGATTTACGGCCCAATCCACGTCAGAAAAAGCATGTAGCGTGATTGGTGAGTCATGACACAGCAAAATACCATGACTGATTGTGCCATGCAGGTAGCGCATGAGGCGTTTTGCAAGGGACCAATGGCCAGTTATTGGACGATGCATGAACTGAGCGAGCTTATTCACAGCAAAAGCAATGTCAGGTCAAGTGAATGATAGATATTGTAAGGCACCAATTACTTGACGAAACTCAGTGGCATCCGTGAGGGATGTGCCATCAAGAAGCTTAAGATTGTGATCTGTAGGAAGAAGTGTTGATACCGGTTTGGAGTCAAGCATTTTTGTGCTGGTTAGAAGTTCAGTCACGTATTTCTATTGAGAGAGAAACAAGCCAGCGGAACATGGTAGGACTTCGACTCCAAGGATTAGGATAATACGCCATGATTTTTGATTGAAAAACGCCAAGCAAGTGATGTCACAAATTTGTCAACAAGGTTTCCATCACCATCTGTGACAATTATGTCATCAACATATACCAACAAAATATCACACAACCGTTAGAAATGAAGATAAATAGAGAGGTGTCGAAGTGAGAATTGACAAACCCGTTTTGGAGAAGAAATTGTCGGAGTTCGTTGTACCACGCCCGAGGTGCTTGTTTGAGACCATAAATGCCTCGCTAAAGATGACATACATGTGATGGAAAGGCCGGATCCACAAACCCCGGCGGTTGTGCCATGAACATGTCTTTAGCCAAGTGTCCCTAAAGGGACACATTGTTCACATCCAGTTGATAAAGAGACCACCTTCTTGTGACTGCAACACTCAATAATACACAGATTGTTGTTATTGTTTTAACTACTGGGCTAAATGTGTTTGTGTAATCAAGGCTCGGCAGTTTATAAAACCCCTTGGCTACTAAGCGAGCTTTGTAGCGAGAAATGGACCCATCCGGGGACCGTTTTATGCGAATCACCCACTTGCACCCTACAACATTATGAGATGTATGTGAGGGAACTAAGACCCATGGTCCATTTCGAATGAGGGCATCAAACTCATCCGACATTGCTCGTCTCCATTCCGAAATTTTTAGCGCTTGAGATGCATATATAGGCTCAATTTGAGCAGGTGACATGATACTGGTGAAGGAAAGTTTGGTGAGAGGTTTATGTATGTGGTTCATTGATCAGGATACTATCGGGTGGCCGTTGTTTTAGGTGGGGATGGTTGGCCGCCAAGATGTGGCTGGTTCAACTTGAACCAGAATTGGTTCGGTTGAGCTAGAGAAGCTTGACTAGGATCTTGGTGATCTAGATAGCTAAGCAAGGAAATCTTTCTAGAGGCTTGATAGTCTTGGATAGGGAGTTGCTTCATAGAGGTGTAGGACACACCTTGGATAGGGAGTAGGCTAGGTGATTCACTTGGCCTTGAGGGTAGATTAGGTGTTGATAGCTTAAGGTGGATATCATTTGTTGATAGCCTTGAGTGTGTAAGTCTTTTTCATATAGTGGATTCGTTTTGCCGGTGGTTATGGTATCAACCCATGGATGTTTCCTCTATGAGGTTTTACCACGTAAAAACTATTGTGTCAAGTTTCGTTTTTATGTTTTTCATTATCTTCCATATATCATTATTGATTGTATCTCTTGTATATTGATTTTTCACATGTATTGACTCATACTATACAATTGTTAAATCATATCAAGTGTACATTTCATTCTTGTAATCCTCATTTTATGAATTGGGAAGATTTTGGGTCTATACATATTCATCTCCCCCCCTCCCTCCCTCCCTCCCTCCCTCCCTCCCTCTAGGTATATTCTACATTATTGCTTAAGTGAATTTCAGACATAGACTCCAATAGAGGGTGGTACATGAGATGTGTATGCACGCTTGAGGAATTTCTAATCTACCAATGATGTTGATTTGGTATGATCTCCAATATATGGTGGCTTCGCATCATTGAGGGTAGACCTGACGCGGTTCCGGTTCGGTTCCGGTTTTGGTTCCGAACCGACGGTTCCGGTTCCTCAGATGGGTGGAACCGGAACCGCCGGTTCCGGTTTCGATTTCGGTTCCACTGGAACCGACGGTTCTGAACCGAATTTTTTTTTTTTTTTTTTTTTTTTTTTTTTAACATTACAAAATATTACATTCCATTTATAAAAAAATAAAATGTTAGAAAGGACATTGTAGAGTATTGAGCCATGGCCCATAACCCTTGTCCAAGTAATTATGTTTTCCATTCCATTCCATTCTCCTCACTTTTATATAGGTTAGGCATCTCATTCACTTCTCTATTTTTCCAATGTGGGATGTGGGAAATTTTCCCACATCCCACATTGGAAAA